>JAJJWW010007737.1:0-484467 GCA_023531295.1 Papaver armeniacum | reverse complement strand
GCAACACAAGACTTGAAGTTGTTGTATGCACACAAATTACTTACCATAAGAGCTGAAAGAGAAAGTTCGGAGTTGTATCCGCGAACAGTTGAAGAGTGTTGGATATTTTCAATAACATAGAAAACAAAACGTTTTTCGTTATTTGGTTTGCCACTATCACGGGGAGCGTCCGGTGCCGAATAGATGCAATGGATTTTTGTTGGAGATGAAAAGGCATCTCCAAAGGGTGTGATGGTTCACAAAAGACACATCCATTCCCATAAGGCACTATTGATGTCTTTTGGTAGTGAAGAAGATCTCCAATGCGCATGAGTTCCCTATAAGTAGTGATGATTTGTTTTCATTCAAACAATGAAAAACATCATAACTTTCTCTGCTTTTCTCTTCTAAGCATCATGTAGAATTCTACTCTTGTGTGTTCTTACGGGTGGGTGGGTACAAACCTTGAATCCAATTACGTTGTTATAGGGCTTCATTGTATCCTGATCAAGAAAATATTTCGCATACACCTGTTGTAATCGCCAATCGATATCGGGAGGTAGAAATAATTGTCTAAAAGAATCTTAATCGAGCCTTGAAGCCGGAAGTACAACTTTTCTCTTATTGTTTCATCCTGTCTTTTAGCCCAAAATTTCCAACAGTTTTAGACAATTAATTTCTCGATAATGGAGGGTGAAACTCTGCTGAGGTTTATGTACGTTTTCTGGATGATTTTTTGAAACATGAGTTTTCCGAAACTCATCTTCTGGGATAAGTATTCCGTTGTATGCTAACGGGCTATAGTTTGGGATTTATTATACTTCAAAATGTCTCCATCCTATTTCCAAAAAAAAAAAAAAAAATTGGAAAGGATTGATGTACCGTTACATTAATTAAAAAGACGAAGGATTATGGAGTTTCGTTCTGAATCATCCCGACGTAAACAGTTAGAAGAATATAAGAACTGCAGTCGTGTCTTTTGGGCATGAACCCGGGGAACATTTTTCTTGTTTTAATTCTTCAATTAAGATTGGAATACAACGGCTTTCGGAAACCTCATTGGATGATGATATTTGGTCTTCACAAGGGAGGAGAACTGTACATCTATTCTAGCCGTGTGAATAGATATGCGATGCATTTCTGTGACCCATCAAGAGTGGACGACGCACAAAGAAAACGGTTAGTACAATTAATCTTTTATATTAATCGTAATAACATGATATAGCAGTAGCGTGATGCATTGATGATTTCTACTCATCTCAATGTCGAATCCATGTTTGAATTGCATATGCATACACTAAAACATAGAGAGATGTCATCATTTCTTATTATGGTTTCGAAATGCACATGAACTGTTTGATACAATTTTGGTGGAAATAATTATCCTGGACTAATCTATTTTCATCTTATTGATGAAATTTCTAGAATTGTGGTCTGACTAGTTCAGAGGTGGATGATTAGGTCCAGTTTTATTTCTAATCCCGTGTAGTTTTGTTTATGGTTTAAGCTAAGCCTTTTATCACTTTATCCTCTCGTAGTGTACTGCATGATATATCTACAATGTTGTCAGATATATGATTGGTTGACTTTCATAAGTCAGAATTAGATAAACTATTTGTGCAAGGCAATAAATTATGTCATTGGCATTAATTGCAATGTCTGCAAAAGATAGCCAGACCCAAAGAATAGTGACTGAAATGCTTTATGGGTTTGAAGATTTCCTTCTTTAGGAATTATGGCAGACATGTATCACTAAGATTCGTGTGATGGTGCTCTTCCGGTAATCTGTGGTTAGGTCTCTAGACCTATGACTAAAGAAATACGATAGCTTGCGTATTTCTTCATTCGGGTACCGGTCATTGTGAGTTGTTTCTTGTTCCCTTTTGAGTTACATTATTACTATTGATTAGTATTTGCTTTTACGCATACATCTTTGAAATGATACTCGATTCCATCTGTTTTGTGTGATTTGATAATTTCCTTTCTTACGAATTTATGAGAAAAGTATATGATGGGAACTTAATCAGTAGGGTGGGTGTCCAGATTACGTGCACTTTAAAGATCTCACTCGATCGGTGATTGTAATGTTCATTTTAAGTCTGTCTTGGAACTAGTTTAGACGTACTTTAATTTGCACATGACCATTTCTCCCTGACTGTTTGAAATTGAGTTTCATATGCTCATTTGAGTGGGGTTGTCATGAAACTAGACATTTTTGGTATTATACAGAAGAGAGCCGAGTCCAAAGAATGGTATTTGTACCAATGCATTGGATTTGAAGATTTCTATTTAGAAATTACGGGTGTACGCAAGTCCGCAAGCAATTGTGCTTCATGACGGTTAAGAAATTATTTGCTTTTCTGCATTTAAGAATTATCGCGAACGGGGGGAGAAATTTTATGACAATATCATAAAATTTTCCGGTTGTTAATTTTACAACCAAGATCGTCATTATTGTCGATATACCAATTGCGCGATATGAGCATAGTTCTTACGATAAGAATTATAGGTTCCATAATATGGAAATTGGAATGTCTTAAATGACATCGAAATGGAAAATTCTGGTTAATATGTAACATATTGGAAATTGGGCGGCCGACCAAATATCCAACAATGAGGTGTTACGATATTACCGATGCATAAATTATGAACATTTGCATTACATAATGTAAAATGTTAAATAGACATTGTCTATGTTCTTGGGTTTAAATTTGTAGAAGATTGGGCATGAGTAGAGGAGTTACTCATCGTGATAATGTGCTTGTTGAAATAACAAGTAAGTTGCCTACAAATTTTCTATGCCTCTAGTGTATGCAAGACTATAATGACTCCTTGTGAATTAACAGTAAATGTTAATTAGGATCACTAGAGAAGTTCCAATTATTTGTAAAATCAAATAGTAACATTTTTAATAATGTTTTCATAATTGATTGCATGAGTAGATGCAATTAATGTGGATGAATGGCTTAGAACCTAACTTGTAGAGATCTCATTTTTGGAAGAAGCCATCTCAAGCGGTCTTGATTAATTGTGAATCAGGCTATGATCTATAACGTCTCTAACAAATACTTATAATGAAAGGTCAAGACATACAAGTCTTGTACATTGAACGGTAAGTCAATTACTCAAGAAAGGAGTAATTGCAATTAGCCATTGAAACGAGAAATACTTGGAGACATATTTATGGAAAGTCTCCCAAAGGAAATGTTTTCAATGAAGTATACGTAAATGGGACTAAGGTCTGAAGGAAGGTTGATCACCCATAGCGTAAACCCAACCTATGTTTTGAAAAGGATAAACAAGGTTCAATGTGGTACCAACAAGTTATGGAAGTGATTATGGTGCACTAAGTATAAAACTTCTCATTTCTTTTTAGTGCGGGGATTCTCAAGAAAAAGGGATGGATGAAAATCCTTAATAAGTCTAACTTTTATCACAAGGTGTCTCGCAGAAACACCTTCGAGACTTACCTATATGAGTATGGAAATCAGGCCGTTTCCTAAGAGAATAAGACCGTTCTCTAAAGCGGACTCATGAATCCAGGATATAGCACATGGCCATTAACGTGCCGAGCTACGTAACACACAATCTCCGAAATCGTATGTGTAGAGATTCCCGTTTATCACATGGGGTACTTGGTTCAAGACTAGTTTCACCACTCGAACCTCGATAAGGCTTTGAATTTCTTGCACTAAGTGAAGGTTCAAATCCAAAAGATACCTATCATTTATGTAATGTTTTCAACGATGATGCTTATTCCCAACTTTGCTTGAACTACGTTGGCTTGATCCCACTCGGGTACGTAGGCAGTCATTTGAGTGATGCAGCCACTCCTGTTTTTGTAAGTTTTACTTTATTTTCTATTTTGGTTTTTGAAAATAGGGGAGATTGTTGGATATTTTCAATAACATAGAAAACAAAACGTTTTTTCGTTATTTGGTTTGCCACTATCACTGGGAGCGTCCTAGGTCTGCCGAATAGATGCAATGGATTTTTGTTGGAGATGAAAAGGCATCTCCAAAGGGTGTGATGGTTCACAAAAGACACATCCATTCCCATAAGGCACTATTGATGTCTTTTGGTAGTGAAGAGGCATCTCCAATAGGCATGAGTTCCCTATAAGTAGTGATGATTTGTTTTCATTCAAACAATGAAAAACATCATAACTTTCGTTTTCTCTTCTAAGCATCATCAGGAATTCTACTCTTGTGTGTTCTTGGTTGGGTCAAGGGGTACAAACCTTGAATCCAATTACGTTGTTATAGGGCTTCATTGTATCCCGACGGCAAATATTTCGCATACCTGTTGTAATCGCCAATTGATATTGGGAGGGTAGAAATAATTGTCTAAAAGAATCTTAATCGAGCCTTGAAGCCGGAAGTACAACTTTTCTCTTATTGTTTCATCCTGTCTTTTAGCCCAAAATTTCCAACAAAGAGGAGGAGGAGGAGGAGGAGGAGGAGGAGGAGGAAACTCGCGCTATCAAGTTGGACTGATCAGGAACGCTAGCTGCGACAAAAGCATGTTTTGCAATAGTAGAGGAGTGTGTTTCATCTATTAGAAAGATGGAAACAAAAATTCGTCAGTGTTATTCGTGAGCCAATTGACCTCAACAAAGGAAGAATTTGTCGAAATGATGATAATCGACGGATTGTTCGTAATTAAGATGTTAATAAGATACACTTTAGGGAGTTATTATATTGCAGATGACCCGTTAGTTGGCAACAAAGTCGTGAATGACAAGACCAGTCTTGAGCGATGGAGCCTTGCGAATTTTTCTAATCTTTATCTTCTTCTCGACCTCAATCTCACATTCATAATCCTCTGCAAGAACAACGCAGATAAGAAATAGAGGCAACAATATTGTTTTACAAAAGAAAAAAATATTTCTTACTCCTTTGTATGTGATGGCTTCCTCTTGTGAGATTCATTATCCTTCGAGCTTGTAGGATGCATAGGATTTTTTGACTGTAACTTTGGTGGTACCATAGGAAGAATTTTCGCTACAAAGCAGAAATGTATGGGAATGGAAACAACAATAAAATCGGAAAGAGTTTGATTTGAAATCAAAACAAGCAAATAGATTAAACAAGATTAATTTCAACATACAAACCTTGAGAGAGGATCCATCAGAGTAGCAGTAAGATCAAAATTAAGACTTCGAGAAAATGAGGATGAAGAAATTTTGAGAAGACGAAGGAGATGAAGATTTGCAGAGAACTCACAAAGAAAATAAGGGAAGATGAAGTAAAAAGACAAAAGATTATCTCTCCTCAAACTCGGTTAATAAATAGGAAGAAAAGGTGACAGGTTAGATTTGAACGTGCCGGTAAAAAGGGGAGAAAATCAGCACGTGTAGATGGTTACACTGAAATTACGGAAATATGTCGGCAGAGAAGAATACGAAAAGATGAAAGGGTGCGGCAGTATAAATTGGAGTTTCTCATATCGCACTCTTTTCCAAAGAAACGACATGTGAAGAGGCGAAATGTAGATACAACATACCGCACACCAGTTAAACGTGCGAAAAAATGATCATCAAGACCGAGCGAAGACAATCGCGTAAAGCTTATCCAAATGACGCATCACATGACGTCAGCTTAATCACAAGTAAAGTGTGAAGAACCATGCGATGTTATAGAGTCTGTGCGATAAGAGTCAATGTAAGCGTGCGTTAATAACGCACGCCAGATCCGAAAATAGGGGCTTTATTAGCTGTCCTCCACTATGTAAACTTCTATATAAGGAGCCGAGCGACCTTGTATGAGGGGGAGCTTTTTCGAGAGTTTAGACAAGATATTTAGGAGAAAAAAAGATTATTTACTTCCTAAGTTAGGGTTTGCTTATTACTTTGTATTCAATTTGAAGATCTTAATGAATGTTCTCGTGATTTTCATGGAGTACACTTAGATTAATTTGTAGATCTTAGTAAGGGTGTGGTTGTAGGATTTCCTACAACTACAACCCGTAAGGCCCGTAAACATAAGCCACGAGTTTCACATGTCAATGACTAAAACAAAAAAAAGGGAAATGAAAAGAATGGATGATAAATGGAATAATGTGAATAGTGGCATCTGATATATGTGTCATCATTATGTAGGACTTCCACGGACTGCCGCACCCTCTCCGCAGGCCACATAGCACCGATACTATCCCCACTTGACCACCTTGAGGTTAGGTGTGGGGTTTTAATTCAAAAGGCCTCGGTTGATATGTAGGGAGAATGTTTAGCTTATATATCACCATATGGAACTTGTCTTCCTCCATGTGGGACTATCTTTAGCTACCCCATGTGTGACTCACATGTGTATTGAGCCACACAACTCCAATGCATTATCCTTCAAATAAATGGAGTACATACATGATAGCAACCCATGCACATGTTATTGCTAAGCACACGATAGCGACATACGAAAATGCTATATGACTTGGGCTAAATTAGTGGGACTTTTATCTCCCCTCGTTTAAAACACTAAGTCATATGAGCTCCCACGTCGCACGGTGAGTGTGACACCCTCCTCAAATTAAATTAGATAAAAGCTTTCACACAGAAAGCAATTCCTAGAGGACAAGTGGCGGAACTCTATTGGTTGAGACATTAAAAACTGGATTACACTCTGTTTACACCCTGTATTTAACTGGCCGTTAGTAACACCGTTAAAGAAAATGTGAGTAGACAATACTTTTCTCAGAATTTTGCCTAAATAATTTGTTACACTCTGTTTACACCAAATACTTAACTGGACGTTAAGTAACGCCGTTAGTAGGTAGACAACACATGCGTCAAAATATAAACCTAACTAAGATACTTATCAGTTTCGTCCAGTTTTTTCTCCCACGCTGATTTCCGATCTTTTTCTCGGTAAATTGCCGCCTCCTAATTTTTTTCTCTCTCTTTTTCATCTTCATCGACACCCTAAACCTAAACGCTCTTTTCAACGGCGGCACCTTCTCCCTGATCTTCTTCTCTCTCTTTTATCTGTTTAACGGCGATGGGCTGCCTCCATCTTCAAGGTCCTCTACAGCCAGTGTTGGTTTCATGATGAACACGAGAGGTACTTCCAACTGTAAGCTTCTCAAATGGTATTCTTGATTGGGATATGTGCCGGTGCGTAAGTATTCTTGATTTGCGGGAGTTTGGTGCTTTAGTTGGCAAATACAGTTACCCCTTGAAATTGGGCTGAGGTAAAATAACACAATATCACAACCTTTATGCAGAAATATGGTTCCATGTCTATATATTAAACACTGTTGGGGTTGTTTTTCCTTAAATACAGAAATCTAGAAGAGGAGATATGAGATGCATTGTATTGGTACATGGGAATGTATCATGCAATTCCTTCCAACCACACATAATTGAGATTTTGAATGGTTCCAATCCCAAGGAATTCAGAGGGTCTTATCTAATTACAATCCCCACTCATGGGAAAATACAGGTTGGTGTCAATTGGAGACATTGTAAAGGATGAGATTACTTGCTTGCATGGAAGAAAGTAGTGAAAAAAATTTCACGGTAATATAATGTATGGTTGTATGCTCCCCCTTTGGTGCTCTCCTAAATGTATGTTAGGAGATTAATGTATGACAAATTGTGCAGGGAAATGAAGTGAAAATAGGCCGGAATTTGGCCTGGAATCGCCCTGAAACAGATGATACTCTATCTGAATCTCCCTTCTGATGAGTCAACTTAGTGACTTGCCACCCTAACTCAGTGATCTAGGCTGAGTAAGACCCAGCCATCCCGAGTAAGACAGCTGATTGAGCTGACTGAATCCCTCTTAATTGACCCAGTTGACCGTTGAAGACCGTTAGTTTGACCATTTATTATAGCTGAGCTGTGACCATTAATTATGGAATGAGAATATTATTCCTTGGAGGATTGGGGAGCAATTGAAGCCTATAAATATAGAGGTTCTCTACAATACACCAAATAGAAAATGCAGTGTTACGAGGTGAGGCAAAGCCGCGCAACACCAAATAAAAAATGCATGGAGACGGGGCGAGGCGAAGCCGAGCCACACTAAATTAATAATCATAAGCGACGGACGGGGTAAAGCCCCGCGACACCAAATAAAAGTAAAAATACGATGATAAATGGTTTTGGGTCCGCCTGGTGCGTAGCACGGGCACAAAACCTAGTTTTATTTTGTTATTGCTTTTACATAAGAATAAATTCAAAGGGGTTCTCTGGCGGTGATTTTGTGTGAATTGGTTTTAAAAGTTACTTAGGCTGGGTGAGGCCGCATCCTTAGCCAGCTAGCGACATTAAACATCTTGACCGTCACTGTCTTTTTTCTTCCACAAAGCTGCATATGCCATGGATCTTAAGTGTTTGGAATGCCTAAAATACTTCCTGGAAGACTTGAAACAATTTCTCTTTTTTCTTTCTTCTTCTTTTTCCTCCGGTTAATGATGTATCCATCTTTTTTTCTTCTATTTTCTTCCTCCTTCCGCTGTAAACGATGGCGATGAAGGTGAAATCGATTTAGATATTTAGATCGGTAGTTGTAGACGATAAATACGATGATGTTGATAATGTTGAATACGATTTTTTAAGGGTTTTTTTTCTTTTTTCTGCTGCTGTTGATGATGAAGATGATGAAGAAGATGAAGACATGTTGTTGCTGCTGCTGCTGCTGACGATGGTGTTAATCGATTTAAATATTTTTTTAGGGTTTTTATGTGGACTTCATTTCTGGAATGAAGTCTGTTTTTTTTAGGTTTTTATATGGACTTCATTTCTGGAATGAAGTCTGTTTTTTTAGGTTTTTATATGGACTTCATTTTAATGAAGTCTGTTTTTTAGGTTTTTATATGGACTTCATTTCTGGAATGAAGTGCTACAAGAAAATAAGTAAAAATTAACACGGAAGGGTATTTTTGTCAATTTTAATATTTTTAAATAATTATGGACCAAACAGTAAAGGCGTTTGACCAAAGGACCAAACAGACATGGGCCCTCCTAAAAAATGACCAAACGATATTTTTCCCTATTCTTGAATAGTTGCCTTTACTGTTCCTGATATTTTTGTAATGTAGAATCCGTGCGTCTGTATGATTATAATTTATGAACGATCGAGCAAGAGAAGAACTCAATTTGAACCTGACTAGGAATCATGGGTTCCAAATATTAACCCCTTGTTTCTGTATTTGAATCTTTTTCTTACCTAAACACAGACACAAAGTATCTGCCGATATATATTCCCGATTATTAACTAAACAGAACCAAATCTTCTTCCTCGGGCAGGCGTACGGTGAATATCACCGAGGTAGGCATATCATGTTTTCCTTTTGCTTTCTTAAACATCTTTTTTGTGTTCACATATAATGTTTTGATCGTCTGTATTCCTTTCTCCCCGCAAGCAACTATGTTCAACGAAACTTTAATAAAGCTTCTGATGGAGATGTTGCTCATATTAATGTTTGTCTGACATGCACTGTCGAATTATAGTTTCTTATCGATACTAATTTATTTATTTGTCGAAAGCAGTAGATCGTTTTTGCTAAAGTAGAGTTTCTCAAGGTGCGCATAGTCCCCAAGACAATGGATTGGATAACACGTGCTCTTGGCTTTTGCATCCCTCTTGGTCGTCAAGAACGATTAGCACCAGGTGAAGTAACCCTAAGATCTGTTAATAATCGTCTACAACAATATTTTGGTCGTCAAGAACGATTAGCACCAATTGAAGGAACCGCAACATCTGCTAATAATCTTGTACAACGGGATTTCAGACTGAGTCACATAGACATAGACATAGATGAGGTAAAAGCCTTTGACATAACTTCTCCATGAAAAATAAGGTGCATGCATCGTAATTGTTTCTTAGTAAAACTAATATGTTATTTTAGCTTCGTAATTCCATACTACGAGATTTGGAAGAGTGGCACGGTGTCCAAAAAAGGGGATTATCAGAAGAAACCATATCAGCTAGTTTGGAAACAAAAATAATTCACATTGAATCTTCAGCGTCTGAAGATCGGAACGAGGAGACTGAGATCTGCACTATTTGTCAGGTAAATATTGAGACTGGATGGGGTAAACTCATTAAGCGTTATTATCAATTATCCAAGACTGAAACTCGTTTGCAGCATAATTTTCCCATAATATTTGAGCAAGAAAAATTTTTAGGATGCAATTTAAGAATATGCAATCTAACATATACTTTTGTTGTTCGTTTTGCAGGCAGAATATGAGAGCGGGGAAACAGTTGCCTCTCTGAATTGTGATCACGAATACCATGTGGACTGCATTAAACCTTGGCTGAGAGGGAAGAATGCTTGCCCAATCTGCAAACGCCCAGCCGCAAATGCCCAGCTGTACTATGATTGACCATGTGCTCCATCCTCTGGCATAAAAAGCAAATGCCCAGCTGTACTATGATTGACCATGTGCTCCATCCTCTGGCATAAAAAAATGACTTCAGTTGGACATCCATACAACTGTAGAGGAAATGTCCCCAGGCTTACGAACATTAGAAATTTTGTTGTTTTTGGTTCTTTTTCCAAACATCTACTCTGGGTTGCTTGTTAGTTCCCTTGTACATTTGTAAATATCTCATTCTTTTTTAATCAAGGCAAATTGTTTCTTCCAAAAAACAATGCCTGTAAAAATGTTATTTTCAATTGCAAATTTCGATAAAGAGTGAGCTGCTGTCTAATGCATGATGATGTAGATTGACTACCTCCTACATCACCATACGCACAGTCTCTAACTTCAGCAGCTACTGAATATCATGTTGTAGCTGGAATTCAGGCAATGTTGGAATCCATGGGCCATTCCAAAACCCCAACTTTCTTTTGGCAGTTAGATAAGTTGTAAATGTAGTGGATTTTCTTCTCATTCATCTCATACTTTTATGATCCCACCGAAAACTTGTTAATTTACGTAGTTAGTTTCTGAGGATTTTTCTTAGGAATGAAGGCTGTCACCATGTTAAATTAGGAATGGGAGCCAATGGAGATTCCATCAAAATAGTACGATCCATTGAGACAATGGTTCCAATCTGCCAACTTGGCGGCCAAATGATAAATAGGAATGAACTCCCCAAATGCTTAGGCTTCATGTACAAAACCAAATAGCCATCAACACTCACCATTTCCTTTACACCTGAATGAGAAGCAATGTTCTAACACCAGATAAAGTCAGCTAGCTTAAGTGAATAGAAAATTTATGAAAACTTATGCAACCAGCTTGAATAAAGACATATAGAGATTCCTTCAAGTAACCGACTGAATGCAGCTTGATCTGCCAACTAAAAGTAAATACTGAATCAGAGATGGTTGGTGTTAATACGAATCATTGTTAACAGTGCGGCCCTTTCATACCAAATGAGAGATGGTTGGTGTTTGTGTTCATGTCTGCTTCATGTGCCTTGTTTGTTGATTTGAAGCTGGCTCTGCACATTTGTAATATACTAATAACCTCTAGTTCTTTACCTTGGGGTCTTTCAATAAGATATTTTTGAATTATGCATAGGGAATATTTATGAACTGATGAAAGAAAAATTATTGCCAAACAGAAAAAAAAAAAATGTACTAACATTGACAATTGATAGCATACATAATATAGGATTGTATAATTTAATTCCTTAACCAAATTCATTACAATGGCAGTTGAGCCAAAGCTTGAGGTTGAACATGAGCTCGACAGAGCGGACAGCTAATATCTTGAGCAAACCATCTGGTGATGCAATGGGTGTAAAAATTAGTTTCTATAATGGACTTTAATAGGAAATCACCTTTGTGCAGAAATCTTGGCTCTCATTCTCTTATCATAGTATCTGGGAACAGGTTTTGTATCTCTAAACATTTTCAAGAAGGGACCAGGCGCCCATTCAATATAGAAATGAAAATCTTGGTACACTTTCTGTTTCTGTACAGGTTGTAGATTGTTTCCAACTTTTTTTTTTTATCAGACCACATATTAGTACTTGTACAGTTGCAACTTGCATTGCAATATTGCAAAACATTTATGATTTTTGAAGGAGGAAAAATGATTCATATGACAAACCTTCTGCCAATTTGGTACCATAATTTTGATTTGCTTGACTTTCTGCTAGTCATGGAATCATGGATATACTCCAGATAGTTTTCAATTGTACTCTTGAATTTTCTTTTAGTGAAAGCTCAAAGCAAGTCCTGTGAGACTGTCGATCATTACTGTAGTACAATCGTAACAAATGATGATTATTGTAGTGTATCTTGTTGTTTTCAGTCATTTTCTGTTTTTGTTTGGTCAGCATAAAGTAACAGCTTCAAGACTCGAAGTATATGTTATTTGCCTCATCCTACATAAAGTTAGAGGTCCCGACAATGATATAGTTTTCTAAATGCCATAATGACAGCTTCTCTCATTAGTAAGTTTCATTTTTCTAGTTTTCATTGATTTTTGACTATATTTTAGCTGTATCTTGTTTGATCCTCAGTAACATATCGTTAGTTAGGGTTGAGTCTTGCTCGACTTATTTAACTAGTCTGAGTTTGTAATGTTCACCACGTACTCTACGAAGTTTTGGTAATCTGAAACACAGAGCAGATGGATGTTGTATTCCTTCCTGCTGCATATAATTGAATTAGAAGATAGCAAAGAAACAGAGACTTCTCATGATTGTCTCAGTGTTTCGAAATTTGTAACATCAATACAAGATTTATACGAACTCTTTCCATTTTTCCTGATTCACAACTTTATAAAACTTTTGTTAAGAGTAATATACGTGCTCATCATGCAACCAGCTTGAATAAACGCTTTTCTAGATTGACTTGAAAATGATGACTCTCCTTATAACTAATACAATGACGAGGTACTTATAACGTTTAGGTATATTTACACCCTTAGGTGCATCTCTGATTGCTTCACTTAATCGCCATTTCATTTGCTGGATGTTGTGCATAGCCCGTAGCGAACTGGTACTAAATGAGCAACTAGTAGTAGCTTTTAATGCATCCATAACTTGCTAGGATTTGATTGTGATTAAGTTTTGCAACTAGCAATCCTGCAACAGCATTTATCTGTACCAGTAGAGATATGAAGAGAGTTGTATATTTGAATATTTTCAACTAGGTCAGGTGAGACTTGTCCCGACAATCCACTGATAGTAATTGCACAAAACCTACTTTAAAACGGCCACTTTGGATGCACTACCATGTTTAGGTTCCTATAAGATGGCCTAAGTCCTTCAACACAAACAGAACTTTTATAATCTACGTCTCTCTTCCAAGTTAGGTCCAGATTTCTAGTCCCAATGTTTCAAAGAAAACCTCTTTTTGTTGGATTTGTGTGCAAAAATGATTTTGTGGATCAGGTTTACATATGAAATACTGGTATGGGAAATCTCACATACACACACAGAAATCGTGCTTGTGATTGGCATTATTATTTCTCTTAAGTTTACATTATGGTCGGCATTATCATTTCATTCGTTGATTTTTGTTTACATTTCCATCTTGTTCATCTTAAATTTAGCTGTTCAATTGGTTCGTGTGAGTATTCTGTTTATTAATACAAGCCTCTAACCCGGTGCATTTTTGTTTACATTTCCATCTTGTTCATCTTAAATTTAGCTGTTCAATTGGTTCGTGTGAGTATTCTGTTTATTAATACAAGCCTCTAACCCGGTGCATATGCACCGATTATGTGTAAAGCGTTCGTGCCTAAACTTTGCATTATATAAATTTGAACCATAACCTTATATATACTTTTGAGTCTGAATCTTTATTTGGTATTCCTACTACGTATCATGGTTTAAAAACGACTGTCATATTTATATTTGTGATGTAGGAGCGGGAACAACAAAATATGTGCATGAGAAAGCCCTCGCTTCTGATATTCAGACGGTTTAGTTTAGCCTTAAAAACCTTAAGACAGTACCACTTTGTATTCCTTTCATCCAGGAAAAAGAAAACACACACACAAAACAGTGCATAAAAAACAGAAAAATTTCACCTGAAAATTTTGATACGTACTCCCATGGCCGTTAAATTAGCAATGTAGGATGATTTTTCTTGTTGCTCATAATGTTTGTGCTCCTCTTGATCAACTTCCCGCGCCCAAAAACCTTCTGTTGCTCCAATTCAACTTCCTGACCAACAAATACCTTTTAACATTTTTCCATATTCCTGCCACTGTATCTCCAATAGTTCCGAATAGATGGGCAGATGTGTGAGTGTGACCCTTTAGAAGACATAATGTTCCATTTTCTTCAAAAAGAAAAATGGAGGAAGCTGAGTTTCAAATCCAGTAGGGCATCAAGGGCACCAATAATAATATCCACAAACCCATTAAAAAATAAAGATGATTAATATTTCTCTAATTTTTCAGAAAAACGATTCAGAAAATATTTCTCTAATTTTCATGCCAGAGAATTATTGTATGGCAACCAAATAATGCATACAAAATATAGAATAAAGTGACAATCCGGAGATGCGAAAAAAAACTCATTCAATTCATTATTTCATCCTTGAAATGATATGTTTCACCGAATTTAACTAATATTGAAAAGTTAAGCAGACTATCGGTCTAGAGTCGATCAACATTTAAATAGAATATGAATTAAAAAGGGTTAGTAATTAGATCAAATAATGAATTCATCATTCAGGAATTTCACCAGACATTTTATGTGGAACAGAAATAGTGACTTATTTCCTATATCCTAGTGGACTTTTTGTAGAGGCGAACCCAGCAACCAAATTGTAATAAAAAATTCACTTCTAAAGTCATAATATTAGCTATGGATACTTGCATAATTTAAATATGCCAAACAAAAAATGGATTTGATGATGGGGTTCTGGATTTTACGTCCTTGTACTCTGATCGTGCATATTTTTTTTCCGATTAATTTGATTTGTAAAGGCAATGTCGTCGCACATAAGATTCTAGAAAAGTTAACTTTAATACATAGCGGTTTCCTTTGAAGACTGGAATACAACTAAAAGTACATAGCCACAGACCAACATATATACAAAAATTTATTAACAAAAATATGCATCTCATCTGAATACGAAGGGGAAAAAACTTGAACAATAACTGTACCCAAACAACGTGTTTCAATAGACATCTTACTCACACATTAATCCGAATGGTGCTTACCTGAAAAAAAAAATCTTTCAGAAATCCTTAGATGATTTGATGACCTGCAACACTAAGATGTTCAACGTTGTAATGATTCACATAAGTTGGATTAAAAATCAAACAATAAGATATTACACATTTCCTTCCATAAAGAAATGCGATGCGACCCACTGGCACACATAAAACTTGAAATTCTTTTGGTTTTATGTGTGATAGTTGCTACAAAATTTGAAGTAAAATTATGCTTTACTTCTTGGATTGTAACCAAATCTCCTATCATCCAAAAACCAAAATTACTCATGAAGGAAGTTCTAGCAGCATCATTTCATTGCAAACTACATTGATTGATTTAATTTCTAACAGAATTCGCGAAGCAGTAAAGCTTTGCCTATTTCAAGATATATTTCCATATCTGATTTTGAGAGTAATCCAGATATAAGCTCTCGCAAATATAGCTCATCATGTTGGAAAATTTTCTTAAATCTTGTTAGATTTTCTTATCTTTCTGATTGAATGGAAAATGATGGTGAAGGCTTGCATAGTATCAAATCTATTGGTGGTGAAGGGTTGCATGGTATCCATAAAACCTAGAGGCTTTTAAGGATCTACTTATATGCTTGAAATAATCCAAACGTTATCGTTAAACTTGAATATGAGAAGACGTGACTTTTCATAAATTCTATGATTATGACCATGCATCAGACCCACCTGTTAGGTTACTGGTGATGTCTCTCAATTTAAAATACTAACCGCACACTTATTTTGATCGACTAAAGATGTCATTTTTCCTTTGTAGTTCGTCATTTTTATTTATTTGCATGTCGTATCTCAATTTCGTTTGCCACCTGGCATTAGAACTTTGCAGATTATATGAGAAGGAATTCGATTGCATCTACTGAACATTTCTAAGTTTTCGTTGTAGGTAAATGCATCTTTTTTCAAGTGACTGTTGGAGACTTAAAGTTGCCTACTGTGTCCTTTAGACGTTAAGTGACTGTTGAGGTTGCCTACTGGATAGGATTAGCCAATCAAATAGCGGTGATTGGGATGGTAGGTGCTTAGGTGGCTTCACCAAAATTCAGAGTGATTGTGGGGTCGCCATGTGGCGATTTGGGGTCTCTTATTATAAAGAAAGATAACAAGGTCTGGGCCTGGCTTTAGTGTGCTCATCTTTCTTCATATGCACAGATTAGAGGCAGTAAATAGTAGTTGGTACCTAGATATGTTTATACAATTCTGGTAATAAAATTCCACCCAAGTATTGGCACTAGAGTCTGAAATATTTTTTGATTAATGATATTAGTGTTGGAAAGAGAAAAATTATTTTCAATGGTAATTTGACTATTTTTCTTTTTTTGTGCAGAGTGAGTGGCCAAAATGTTACCATCCCTCCGAGGCAGAACCTTCTACTCAAGATTGTGGTCCAGAAACTCAGAATACAGAACCTTGTTTGTGGTTGCAGGATTTCCTACAACCACACCCCTCTAAGATTATATATTGTTCTAATCAAATTCCATGATCAATTAGCAAAGTTTTATTTATCTTTTTGATGAATCTTACAAAAATAATAAGAATACAAGGAAATCAAAATAACTCTGGACTTTCTCTCTCCTCTTTGTTCTCCTCTAACTCCCCAAAAAGATCTCTCCCATCTCGACTTTGCTTGGTCCTTTATATAGGATATTACATAGTGGATGACAGCTAAGCCAACCTTTATTTTCGGATCTGATCTGTGTCATTCTCGCAAGCTTACAAGAGTTTTCTTCACAAGGTAATCCCGATCTTCGCAGAATCTTCACACTTTCCTTATGACTAAGCTGACGTCACTCGCTACATCACTTCTCTAACACTCTGCGATGACCTTCGCAATCACCTTTTAGTCAAAACTTGGCTGAGATATAACTGTTGCGAGATTCTGTTTCTATATTGTTCTCAACAATTTATGGCATATGGAGAATATGCATCTTTGCTTAGCTCAAACTCAACAGATTTACTTTTATCACTTGGTTATGAGAATAATTGAGTTCAATTACAGTTCTCTTAGAAGTTCGATTACTGGAGTCCAAAGTTTAGAGATTAATTATGTTCTGTGATGATTTTCATTTTGCTCACATCTCACTAGTTTGGGGGTCCTTTTCAAGCGTAACTCTATGGATTTAGTTAGTGTCTTTGTCCTGTCTTGTGCTTGTTGCTCGCTTTAAGCTCCTAGACTCCTGTAATCTCTATCTTTGTTTTACTATGAATGTATTAATGAGAACTCGATATTTCCTGACTAGATTGTGTGAAACCTGTAAATGGAGTGCATGTCTCTGATATTGTTCAAGACCCAAGTTATAATTTTTTTATTGTCGTAGATTTTTGTCTTCTCTGACGGTTGTTGTGGAGTAGGTTATATGCAAAAATCCGACCGTTGAACGGTCTTTCTTTTTAAAAAGACTAGGGTCTCGTCCGTGTGTTGCACGGATTCGCTTTATCATACACGGCTTATGGCTTTATTTTGATGATTTCCCCTTTTTAACGTGGAGAGCTATATTTCTGGAATTTCGCTGAATATTACTAAATACATCATCGGTTATTGATCTCACACTAACGAACCATAATGGCACAGCCACACGGCTCTTGCGTTTTGATACAAATTTTCTTTCCTTCAGTACTTTTTCCTTTTTTTGCTCGATAAACAGATATGTATTAAAAAGAAAGGCTAATTGCAAAAAAAAAAAAAAAAAAAAAAAAATTGCTCGAAGCAAGCCACCAAGCAATAAAAAACCCTAAAACCCAGACTCTACGGAGGATCAAACAATAAAAGTTTCTAGTTAACGATTACATCTTGCAGAATCAAACTGTTTAAACTTGAGTTGCGATTGACGGAATGGCAGGAGCTAACTTTGCAATCTGTGATAACATTATTCACTGCTCTTTTCATATTGAAACATCGAGAGTTCCTTTCGAGCCAGATATTCCAGCAAATACTTGTAGGAATGCATCTCCACGCAGCTTCACCGCAAGACAGACTATTGAAAACAGGCCACGACTTATGCAACTCAAGTGTTTTCGCTTGAGTGCTTGCAGAGATGTGTTTTCGCTTTTCATACATGTAGTTTTTGGTATCCAAAATTACAATTAAGGAAATCTAAAAGAATTGTTTTCATACAGGTAGTGGTTACAAATAGTAGAGTGTGTGGCACAGGATGGTCGAAAATGAAACAAATCATTACTTTTAATATTGTTCTTAATTAATTAATTTATTTTTGTTTGGAAAAACACCAGTTCTGGTGTATTTATACAAATAGTAGGAAAGGGAAAAAGTAAGTACAAAACACACGACTTGCCACCACAAATTGGTACTTGCAATTGCAAAGGAGTAAGATAAAAATGTCTGTTGATAAGCACCTAGAGTAGCCACTCTAGTCCCGCGGGGTGTTGTCATATTTGCCAAAAAGTTGTAGAGCAGCCACTCTAAGCCCTTACTGCAGCAACAAAAAGCATAACGTTCGATCCATGCATCATGTTCTTGTCGCACCTCATTTTTGAAAGGCATCAAATGGAAGTGGTAGACAAAGTCACATCAGTGAAAATTGAGTTCATGAAAGAAAACTTACTCATTTCAATATTTATAATATGTAGGTGTAAATAATCCACAGGGACGGGTGGAACGATCCTAAGCCATGGCGTACCAGAGCAAGCATGCATCTAGAGTACCGGATCGCCTCTCCGAATCTGGGCGTGAGGAAAGAGGAGCCGAAAGTCGAAGAAAAAGGGGAAAAGCAGTGATGCGATGGACATCGGGCACTGGAGCCATAAATGCGCTGACGAGTTGGTGAAGAGATAAGAAGGACTCGGTCAGGGAAGGCTCGGCCAAGGATCCCAAGGAGACATCGGTTATTCCCATCGAACGGGCGACATCGAGTGACGAGATGGCGTACGAGGCATCATTCGGCTCGGCGTAGCGACTCAAACAAATAAGAACAATCGGCCGGGGCATCGACTGATCGCTCGAGAGGAACATCGAGGAAGCTACACCAAGCCTAACACCGTAGTACTGGATGTATCATCACTTGTAACTATAAATAGAGACCATGTAGAGAGAAAGGACTTAAGCAAGAGGGGAGGAAAGAGAGCATACTAAAGCATTGAGAGAGATAAATCCGTCTTGTAATCTTGAGTCGAGTAATAAGATCTTCTTTTACACCCCGTGGACGTAGGTAATCATGCCGAACCACGTATATCTTGTGTTCTATTACTTCCTTCGTTTGTTTTGCTTCCTTGTGTATGTGTTTAGTTACCTTTGGATGTAGTGGTAGGATTTTCTACATCTACATTACGCGCCAAACTAAGGGGACCGTATAACATCTCCTGATACCTTGAAATCGGAGACCAAAAGGGAAACTCCGAGCTCCTAAGCCACCATGTGAGCTGGTTGATGCTAAGCGAGAAACCCTTTCGGTCTGCTATCTTTGTTCTTTTCTTAGTAACGTCTTGTTGAGTCAAAGGAGGTTAACTTTATGTTCTTGTTTTGTTATCTTCGTCTTCTTAGCAACATCTTGTCGAGATTGGTAAAGTTAGCCGTGCGTTCTTGCTAGTTATCTTCGTTTTGTTACCTTCGTTTCGAATTGGTATGAGTCCGTTTTCGTGTTTTAACCAAGTAGTTTCCATTTTCCAAGCAAAACAAGTTTTCCGCGTAGGCGAAGTCATCGGAGACGACTCGCGTCAAGATAGGTCGTATGTTTGAGACACCTCGAGAGAGAGTTATCGGACGACCCATGAGCTCCCAAAATAGCATCTTTCGATGTTGGTAGAAGCTAGAAGGGGATTCCATCTCGCTGACCGTGATCTATGGCTTCCAACCCCGTTGCAAGAGAAATTCGACAGCTCTACCGGCATCCAAAGAAGGATAGTTGATGCTAAACGAAAAACTCTAACGGGGCAACGCGTAGGGTACTAGAACTATCTTCTAGGGAGAGATATTGTCGCATCTATCTCCATTTCACACCCGTCTTTATTTTAGCAAGGTAAACGAAGCGTGATAATGGTGGAAACAGAGCTAGCTCAGAATCGTTGAGTCTAGATCTTGGAAACCATGGCCGGCGGGATTATGGTGAACGGCCTGAGTCTCACCATAATCCTACGCTGAAAGCTTCACAGCATCAGTGAAGAATTATAGGAATCTTGCGGTCATCAACACGACGGTCGTTAAGGGTCGTCGTTGCCACCCATTACCGCCGTGAAAGAAATCTTCTGATTCAACGCACGAATGATTAATGATTTCTGGCACTGGGAATTTTAGGACAAATAACGATTAATGCTTAGGAAGAGTACCCCGGAAAGCGATGTGTCGAGACAAAATTTCCAAAATTTGTCCGTTTGCGGCAAAGACGGGGTTTGACTCACGAGATTGACACGCTAACGTAAAGGGAATCGTACTATAAAAATCTTTCCACTCTCACCGAGTTGCTGTACTCCATCCTTAACCTTTTCGAAAGTTCAAGTAAGTGTTGTCTACTTTGCCGACGTAGGAACAAGTGGAGAAGCGAGCCGAGGAAAGAGGACGATAGCAAAGACAATGGCAAGCACCTCCGGGACGAGCAGGATCCCGAGGAATCGGGTTACGGCGGGATCTAGCGGACGGAGGGGCTTACGGATTCCCGAAAGATGGAGATCGTCGACCTAACGACCTAGGCGAGACTCGGATATTGATTAAAGGCATGACTACGGCCGACTAGGAAGTCGATCCGGGCAGAGATGACGACTTCCCACCGGGAAGGTTGAGGATTAACCCAAGTCGGGATGGAGACCGAGGAACGAGGGCGCATGGAAGACGGGAGAACCGCATCGGATACGGAGGAGGAGGAGGAAGTCCAAACTATACACGAGGAACAAAGAAGGGAGAGACAACCTATAGAGCACCAAAGAGATTTAGAACGAGAGGCCGAAAGGCTTAGGCGAGTACACTTGGCGAGGAGGGAACCCTAATCGAGATGTCCCCCAAAGAATCTGGCCAACCGCCCCACAGCTCCGGTTGTTCCCCCAAGAGTGATCAATCACCCAACGGCTCCGATCGTCCCTCCTATCGCCCTCACTGCGAGACCCCCAACCGTACCCCCCTAACACACCGGGACACCAAATGAACGGTCATTCTAGTCACGAGAGCACCGACCCGATGTTACTCGCCATACTGGCAAGTCAGAGAAGACAGGAGGATCTGATGAGAGAATTGGCAGAGGAGAAACTTGGCACTAGAATACGAGAACCACCAACTCCGCAACAGGAGGACGGGGGTCGAGGGGATCATCAAGCCGAGGCGCCCAAAGAACCACACTCCACCAAGGGACGACCCACCCCTTCGCCAAGCCGAGGACGAGTGCCCGACCCTAATCGGCCAGAGAAGGGTATGGGCCTTCCGAGGATTCCTCGGCCACGAGGAAGTAACCAACGAAAGTACGGACGCGTCTACCAAACAAAAGATCGAACGGCTTGAGCAGATGGTTAAGAAACCGACTCGGAGATAAGGAGGATGATAAGTTAGCGTAAGTAATCAATGAAGCCCGAAGACACCGTTTTACCGAGAACTGGACCGAACACCATTTCCACCAAAGTGCACACGCAATCTTCCCATCTAGGTTCGATGGCACAGGGGATGCGGGAGAACACATCAAGATGTACGGCATGTCCTTACTACAAGTGGAAGAATCACGATGTGGTCATGTGCAAGTTCTTCCCGCTAGTCTTGAAGGAGAAGCGAAGAGTTGGTTCTACACCCCGCCCGATAACCCCTTGGGAGCTATGCGGTTTTGGTGGAAACCTTTCTCGAGACGTACATGCATAACAAAGATAGCTCGGCCCCAGTCGACAAGTTATTTACCCCAGCACGAAGACGAGGGAACCGCTGCGTTCCTTAACAGATAGATGGAGGAAGTTATGCACGGATATAGGGAAGGCACCGGTCGACCGACAAATATTCGGCTTCGAGAACTCGCTAAGAAAGCCGGACCCCATCCGGGGTGGCGATGTACACAAAAAAGCCCAAAACGCTAAGGAGATCCTAAAATGCGGGAGCACTATATAGCCTTGGAGGAAATCCAGAAGGAGCGCAAGACAGGGGAATACAAGAGGCGAGCACCACGTAAGAGGCTACCCCGAGAGAAGCCACGAAACGATCCGAGAAAAGGCCCGGTGCCCAGTCCTGGGTGAAAACAAGAAGGTCCTGGGTCGAGAGGGGGAAGAAGCCTCTTGCCACGAGCCAAGATCATACACCCCTGCTCAATGCACCCTTGGAAGAAGTGTTCAAGGAAGTGGAAAAGAGGAATGATATCCGTTACCCCAAGACTCGGGAATCCAATTCGACGGGACGAGGAACCACCCGGAGTTCTGCCATTATCATCGGCTCATGGCCACTCAACCAACGATTGTAGAGAAGTGAAGGACATCGTCCAGCACCTGATCCGCGATGGGTATCTACGGCATTTCGTCAAAACACCATCGACACCGGCCCAGCCCGAGGTCCCAAAGACATCAAATAAGAATCAATCGCGGCGCTCGGTTCACCAGAACACCATATCACACTCAAGAACACAAGGATACGACTTAGGAACCGGTATCACCTCGAGAATACACAAGAGGGACAGACGGGCGAGAGAAATCTTCGGCGTGGCCAAGACCCTCCCTATGGATCCATGGATGGTGCAACTGATTACGTTTCGGCGAAAGATGTCCCATTGAATGGACAAGCACATGGAGATCCCTTAGTAATAACCCGATGATTGAAGAATGGGGGTCCGCGGAGATATTAATGGATAGTGGTAGCTCAGTCGAAGTTTTGTTCTATGACACTTTCAAGAGGATGGAATTGTCTGATGACATCCTGATCCCATCGACTTATCGAATTTACGGCTTCAACGGTACGGTAACAGTGCCAAAGGGAGAAGTCACTCTCAGAGTCTCGGATGGGGAAGGGTTCCTTGACACATTGACCACCTTTTGCGTAGTCGATGTCGCTTCACCATATGAGGCGATCCTGGGACGACCTTGGATCGCAGGGATCAAGGAGTCGCCTCGCCTACCATCGAAACTGCGCTTCCCTTATTATCGTGGAGTAGTAGAAGTACTGGCGACCCTCAGCGGCAAGACAATGTGTGCAGATAGACATCCAAATGAACGAGGAGAGACGGTCGAGAAACGCCAAGAAAAGAAGAAGTCTAAGGAAATGGAAGGGAGAGGAATTGGAGGAGGTGATGTCACAAGCCATCGCCACCTACGAAGCGGGGCGACACGAAGTCTTATAGCAATCACGGGAGCCGGCAAACCGTCGGCGAGCCAAAGCAAAACTTTTCGGCCTAGAACCAACTCGGCAAGTTAATCTGGGCACCGAGGAGGAGCCGAGATCAGTGAGAATAGGGTCACGCTTGACGAATGAGCAATCCCAGCAGCTGATAGCCCTCCTGAGGGAGCACATGGATGTATTTGCCTGGCAGATGCACGACATGGAAGGCATCGACCCAGAAGTTTGCTCGCACCATCTGAGGATAGACCCCAAGTTCAGACCGATCGCACGTAAAAAATGAGAAGAATTGCACCCGAGCTACAACCAGCGGTAGAGGCAGAGTTGAAGAAACTGTACGCGGCAGGAATCATCCGAAAGGCTCAATATCCGCAATGGATATCTAATATGGTGATAGTCCCCAAGAGGAACGGGGGCGTCCGAATCTGCGTCGATTACAGCGACCTGAATAAGGCATGCCCAAAGGACAGCTTCCCTCTCCCCAGCATCGACCAGCTGGTGGAATCCATTGTCGGGTACAAGGCGATAACACTCATGGACGGGTACTCGGGATATAACCAAATCCCCCTGGCCCCCGAAGATCAGGAGCACACATCCTTTTTCACGCCAAGAGGATTGTGTTGTTATACCAAAATGCCATTCGGGCTGAGAAATGCGGGTGCTACATATCAGAGGCTAGTGGAGGACATGTTTGAGGACAAAATACACGACACTATCGAAGTATACGTGGACGATATGCTAGTCAAGAGTAAGGTAGCCGACACCCACATCGACGACCTTAGAGACATCTTCCAGACCATGAGGAAATACAAGATGAGGGCGAATCCGTCCAAGTGCACCTTTTGGGTTACCTCGAGCAAGTTTCTAGGATACATAATCACCGATAAAGGAATCGAAGCAGATCCAGATAAAATCAGAGCCGTGACAGAAATGCCTTCACCTGTAACTGTTAAGGACGTGCAACGGCTGAACGGAACTTAGCGGCTTTAGGACGATTCATCTCTCGATCGTCGACAAATGCAAGGATTTCTTCGGGACGCTAAGGAAGGGAGAGAAGTTTAAATGGACCGAGGGATGTGAGGAAGCATTCCAAAATCAAGCAACACATGGCAAGCCTACTGTTACAAAGACCCGAGCCCGATGACGTACTAACATTGTACCTCTGGGCAACCAGTCACGCCATCAGTCTCGTGTTGGTCAAGAGCGAGGGAGCGGGAGAAAAGCCAGGTATATTTCATAAGCAAGACCATGAACCCGGAAAAAAGAACTACACCAGAATCGAACAACTCATACTAGCGTTAGTGTTTGCAACACGTAAGCTCCGAACATACTTCCAAACTCACAAGATCCGAGTACTTACCAAATCCTCTATAGAGCTCTGGACTTTCGACAACGCGGCAGTCGGGGCGGATCTCCAAATGGAGCGCACAGATAAAGCAGTTCGACATCTTTTATGAAATGAGGACAGCGGTGAAAGCGCAGGCAGTGGCCGATTTTCTGGCAGACTTCCCTCTCAGTGACGAGGATGAGGTAGAAGACATCCCCGGGATGGAGGAAGACCGAGAGGACTCACCCGATTTACTCGAGACCTGCAGCCCGACACGATGGGAGGTCTTTGTAGACGGGTCATCCAACAAAGACGGGTCAGGTTTAGGACTGGTCTTCACGACACCAAAGGGTCGGAAAATGGTCCACTCTTTTAGGCTCGAGTTCAAAGCAACTAACAATGTCACGGAATACGAAGCGGTAATACATGCCCTGCGCTTGATTGTGGAGATGGGCATCCAGGAAGTACGACTGACAAGCG
Source organism: Papaver armeniacum (assembly GCA_023531295.1). Lineage (NCBI taxonomy): Eukaryota > Viridiplantae > Streptophyta > Magnoliopsida > Ranunculales > Papaveraceae > Papaver > Papaver armeniacum. The sequence continues at coordinate 459,339 of JAJJWW010007737.1, read as the reverse complement.
ACTCCCAGCTAGTTGTGCGGCAAATCACCGGGCAATATGCCATACATGACCCTTTGCTGCAAAAGTACTGGGAACTCGCCCAATCCTACATCGGGCAAATACCAAGCATCAAATTCCGACACATCTGCAGAAAAGACAATCGGCACTCGGATGCCCTGGCATATATCGCTTCCATGTTGACTGACTCAAGCATCGAGGGTATCCGAATCATGAGGATCCTAATGCCCTCAGTACCCGAGAACGTGGATATCGGCGCACAAGTCGCGGCAACCACTACCGATCAATACCGGGCCGATGATTGGAGAAGGCCGATTCATGAATACCTCGAAACGGGAAAGTTGCCCAAGGGGAGGCCTGAGATCAACAAGATCAAGAGCAAAGCCGCCACAGCATTTGAACTCGGGGATGGCACCCTATACCGAAAATCATACCTAGGACCATTGCTAAAATGCCTAAGTAAGGAAGAGGGGCAGATGATCCTTAACGAATTACACTATGGGGCAATGGAAACCACGGCTCGGGCGTAGCCTGGCGGCACGAGCTAAAACCATGGGATACTTACGGCCGTACATGAACGAGGACGCTAAGCACATGGCCACCGTTTATGACGAGTGTCGTAAATTCGGGAAGAAGATACATGCGCCGGGGGAATAACATTAAACTCCGTCATCGCCCCGCCCTTCGCTAAATGGGGAATCGATATCGTGGGACCACTACACGTCGGATCGGGACAAAGAAAGTATTTAATTGTGGCCACCGATTATTTCACCAAGTGGGTTTAGGCCGCTCCGCTAAGGCACATACGGGATAAAGATGTTTTTCGGTTCATCCGGGAACACATCATATGCCGCTTAGGGTCCGTGAGCAATCGTCTCGACAACGGGAAACAATTGCAAGGCAAAAACATCGACCCGCTATTCAACACGTACAACATCCGAAAGAGCAAGTCCACGCCTTTATACCCCCAAAGCGACGGACAGTGAGATCACAAACAAGACCATCGCCGATAACATGAAGAAGAAACTCGATGGAGAATATGGGGAATGGTGTAAGAAGAACTCTACAATGTCTTGTGGGCATATAGGACAACTCGCAGGGAAGCAACGGACTGTCACCCTTCATGCTAACATACGGACCGAAGCCATCTTACCTACGGAGACAATGATACCTACCACAAGGACCGAAGCGTGGAGGCGAAACATCTCGGCGGACCTTATCTTGGCTAAACTTGACGATTTGGAAGAAACGAGAGAGATGGCCCTACAAAAGATGGAAAATTATCAACGAAGAATCCAACGGAATACAACAAACGGGTCCGACCAAGAGAATTCCAACCAGGGGCAGTGGTACTAAAGCTCCTACCCAGCCTATGAGCGTGACAAGAAGGGCGGTAAACTTGCACCACGGTGGGGAGGACCCTACACGATAGTTGAGAAAGCCGGAGAAGGGGCATACAAGATATCGGCCGGACGGAAAACCCGAGCCACGGCCGTGGAACGCGACACGACTAAAGATCTACCATCCGTGAGATCGTAAGATATCTTGTCCTTTATTTCCGTGAAAAGCCGCGTGGGGTTGGAAATATGACAAGTGCGTCTGAATGGTCGTTTCGAACCCGGGGCGATGGCATTGTGCAAGTGCCGGGCGACTTACACTAACACGGACTATTCGAACTCGGGCGATGGCATTGTCCAAGTGCCGAGGTAGTTCGGGGGCCCCAGTGGTTGGAAACCAATGGCCGATCACGAGGCATGAGTACTCGACAAATGAGCGTACAACATTGCTCTCTCCTGCAAGTGGCGAATCACTTGCCCAAGAAGATTAATCGATAACTTCTTGGGGTATCGATCCCATAGAAACTAGGCAAGACCAACTCCCCTTCCACCAGATCTCGAAGACTCCGATGAGATGCCTCGGTCGGGACATGGCATCGGGCCCGATGACCCTCCTTGTTGAGTGTGTTCGACAAAACGGCATTTGTGACTAACCCGTCTATCTATGCGAGGCCTAAGAAAGGACAAGAACGAGGCTACGACAAGAAAGCCACGTACGGGCAACCCAACATAAATAAGAATAATAACGTCAGTAGTGTAACAACATCAGTAGCAAGAACAAAGAAATAAACCGGCGACGCAAAGACCCCATAACAAGTTATGCAAGAAGTTACCAAAGTGTTCAAACGAATTACAACCCGAGGAAAAGGGCAAGACAATGACGCTTGTGACACTACAAAAGACAGGATCACTCTTTGGAGGAAGTAGAACCCAGGACAGCCCTTCTTGGCGGCAAGATCGGCTCGCTTCTTATCAAGTACCGCCTTCACACCAGCCTTTGACCTGCAAGACGAGCTCCTCACCGAACTTCGCTTTCTCGGCGGCAAGATCCGCGCTAGTTGCTCCGACGCCGCTTCGAAGAAATGGCCACTTGATCGAGCCAGATGAGCCTCCCTCCCCTTCAAACGAATGTTCTCCTCCTCCAACGAGGCCACCTTCTTCTGCTCGGCTGCCAAGACAACAAGAACGGTCAGTCACACAACAACAGCAACAAGATAACAACATGAAAGGCGCGACACAAAGCACACCACCTTCTAACAAAGGGGCAATTATTCTAACCGACTCCTCGGACTCGAGAGACAAAGCTACACTCGAGGGCCGACACCTTCGAAGAAAGTTCTAGGTATCATTGTTCATTAAACTCATTAGTGGGGCAATACTTCTTGTGATCACTCCATTCCTCCCTCTGTCGAGTGGGCAGCAAGAAGTTTTTCCGACAATTGAGCACGCACCCAATCCAACTCCTAGAAACCTTTCTAAACTCCTTAAGCTTCTCAAGGGCCTCTTGGCTACGCTTCTCAGTAGCGTCCCTCTCCCCCAAGATCCGGAGGCGATCTGCATGCAGATCCCGAACCTGAAGTCTTAGCCGACCACATTGATCCTCTAAGTTATCAGCTAATAATGTTTTCTCGGCTATACCTTGGAAGTGAGCTAAGTCTGCCCTTAAGTTATCTATTTCCTCGGGAACATACTCAAACGTCTCGTACTCAAAGTTTGGATTGAAGATCTTCAATATCGGTTTCTAGACGATCAATTTTGGCATCCTTATTGACTATTCTCTGCTGTAAGTTGAAACGTGATCCCGTTCTATGTTCGCTTCCCTCTTCAACAGACGATACCTTGTGGCGCTTTTCCTCCGCAATAGAGGATTCTTGCTAAGGGGAATACTAAGCTCAGGATATTGGCACTACAAGCTCAATCATAACTAGTTGCAAGTAAAACGAATACCTTGGGTTTTGGCCAACTCCCTCTCCAACCCTCGAGACCGTTCGTGCTCCTGCTGCAACAAAAGGCGAAGATTTTCCCTTTCGAGGCCTCCTGCGCTGTTGGATGGCAGCACTCAATAGCGCGGTTGACATCCTAAAAACAATACCAACATAGTTAGCCCTAAACAAGTACAAAAATGCAACGCCCCAACAGCTCAACTCACCAGAGGTCGAAGGTACTTTTCGGGCCGGCCTCATACAATGCGACAAGCATTGACCTTCTCTTCATCGGACAAAGAGGCGAAATCGGGAGATGAGTGCCCCAAGCGTGTTGCACATAGGGCCCGAGATAGTGAAGGAGGTGCTGCTCATCGGGATTAGGAACCGCGGTAGGGAAAGTCTTCAGCGATTGACCATCGACATTCTCCACATCACGGTCCAACAAATCGCCCCCACCACCACCCGATTTCCCGCCTGACCCAATTCCCCCTCCTTATCAAGAGCATCGTCCTCGTCGTCAAAAGGTCTTCTTCATCATCACCATCGAAACAACATACACAGGCCCATCGGCAAGCACAATCCCTTCACCACCACTTCCCGGGGCACATCCTTCTCCAGGCAGGTGCACATCCCCCTTTAGGTTCTTTACCCCTACCCTTAGGCTTCCCACCTACAAAGGCAACATTTAATCATCGACGATTTAAGAGGCGACCTCCCCAGGAAATGTGACAAAGGTAGTCGATCATCGGGATCCTCACCGTCCTTCGCCGAGGTACCAGCAGCCTTGTCAACCTTCAACTTCTGCGTATCAGCCGACGTCAGATCCATGCAAGGCAACAAATAGGGGCACGTACATGTACGTTAAATAAAAAACAATAAGTATATTTGTTACCTTCCCTGTATCCTCCTCGGCTCCGCCAATCCTATCCCTCTTCCGATGAACGGAAACCTCAGAAGGAGTACCCTGGGACTTAGTCTGAAAAACACCACCAAAACAAAATACTACCCCGTAAGTCTCCCGATCCGATCAACCAAACTAGAGAAACAGAGAAATGCACCGACCCGATCAACGTTGACTACCCAGAAAGGATAAAATTCGGCCGGAGGAGGGAGCTTGCCACTCAAAAGAGGGCCGGAAATGGCCAGCGGAACCCGGTCCCAAGCCGTATCATTGGTATGACGGGCGTGCTTGTTGGAACTCTTTCCCTCGGGGTCCTCATCCAAAAGAAGTCTCCCGACTCCCTCGGAAGGGTCTTATGACGGTGAGGCTGGCAGCAAACCCGGCGAGATCGCCATTAGTAGTGGTCCCGCTCCGATAATTGTCGGCGAAGCTGGCAGGAGTATAGTCACCCGCTTGAGAAGGATCGAAGGTAGACCAAGCGGTAGGAGCGCACTCGCCTCGGCTCACGCTTCTCCCACTCGGACAGGATGCGGAAAGTGTTACTGCTCCACCCAGGCCCAAGGCACGGCACGGACGAATCTTGGAGAGAGCCTCGTACGGAATGGCGACTAGGATCATATAGGGGAAAACGCAGCCCGAGCTCTAGCTGGCCCCAGTGACTACGGTCGCCTCGGTCGAATGGGGAAATCTCAAAACATCCTCCTTCCTCGTAACGCCCCTGCGTCGACAAGAGCCCGACGTCATACCGTGAAGACCGAACTCATCTTTCGGTTGTTGGACATATTGCTCAAATGCCTCATAAGTCCCTAGCAGTCCTCTTGTCGGCCCTAAAAGAAAACGAAGACGGGTTATCGGAAAGATAGAATCTAGAGCACGATAATCATACTTGGAGGGGCTCTCTACGACGACAACGGAGAATCAAGCGATACGCCGTCGTCATCGGAAAACACATAACTCACACACCTTCTTTCCGTCATTTGAGGAGTTGAAGAGGCCATGCAAAACCGATAAGAAATACGGCGGAAGAAGCAAAAGCACCAATAGGAACCGGGGAGATTGCGGCGACGGAGACGGAGAAGACGACGGATAACGGAGAAGGAAGGGAAGAAGTTTGTTGAGGGAATTAGCCAGACGCAGCGAAAAGAGGGTGAAGGAAAGATGAAGATGCGAGAGGAGATGAAGGGAAAAGAATGAAGACGCAGAGAAGATGGAAAAAGGGAATGAAGTTGCGGAGAGAAAGAAATAAGAGGGAAACTAGGTTCGAGCGCTGGATTTATAAACCCCTCCGTGGTAACCGAGAGAAGGTGAACCGGTTGAGTAACTGAAGCGAGTGGGGAACAGCATGCGTGAAAACCGGCATGGCCGAGGACGTGGGAAGACGAGGCGGTTATTCTTCCCCACGTGTTGACTACACGAGTGAAAGAAGGGGCATAAATGTAGGTGTAAATAATCCACAGGGACAGGTGGAACGATCCTAAGCCATGGCGTACTCGAGGCAAGCATGCATCTAGAGTGCCGGATCGCCTCTCCGAACTGGGCGTGAGGAAAGAGGAGCCAGTCGAAGAAAAAGGGAAAAGCTGTGATGCGATGGACATCGGGACAGGAGCCATAAATGCGGCTCGGTGAGTTGGTGAATAGATAAGAAGGACTCGGTCGGGGAAGGCTCGGCCAAGGATCCCAAGGCGACATCGGTTATTCCCATCGAACGGGCGACATCGAGTGACGAGATGGCGAAGGCGGCATCATTCGGCTCGGCGTAGCGACTCGAACAAATAAGAACAATCGGCCGAGGCATCAATCGGTCGCTTGAGAGGAACATCGAGGAAGCTACACCAAGCCTAACACCGTAGTCTTGGATGTATCATCACTTGTAACTATAAATAGAGACCATGTAGAGAGAAAGGACTTAAGCAAGAGGGGAGGAAAGAGAGCATACTAAAGCATTGAGAGAGATAAATCCGTCTTGTAATCTTGAGTCGAAATAATAAGATCTTCTTTTACACCCCCGTGGACGTAGGTAATCATGCCCGAACCACGTATATCTTGTGTTCTATTACTTCCTTCGTTTGTTTTGCTTCCTTGTGTATGTGTTTAGTTACCTTTGGATGTATGTGTTTAGTTTAGAGATTAATTATGTTCTGTGATGATTTTCATTTTGCTCACATCTCACTAGTTTGGGGGTCCTTTTCAAGCGTAACTCTATGGATTTAGTTAGTGTCTTTGTCCTGTCTTGTGCTTGTTGCTCGCTTTAAGTTCCTAGACTCCTGTAATCTCTATCTTTGTTTTACTATGAATGTATTAATGAGAACTCGATATTTCCTGACTAGATTGTGTGAAACCTGTAAATGGAGTGCATGTCTCTGATATTGTTCAAGACCCAAGTTATAATTTTTTTATTGTCGTAGATTTTTGTCTTCTCTGACGGTTGTTGTGGAGTAGGTTATATGCAAAAATCCGACCGTTTAAAGGTCTTTCTTTTTAAAAAGACTAGGGTCTCGCCCGTGCGTTGCACGGGATTCGCTTTATCATACACGGCTTATGGCTTTATTTTTATGATTTTCCCCTTTTTAACGTGGAGAGCTATATTTCTGGAATTTCGCTGAATATTACTAAATACATCATCGGTTATTGATCTCACACTAACGAACCATAATGGCACAGCCACACGGCTCTTGCGTTTTGATACAAATTTTCTTTCCTTCAGTACTTTTTCCTTTTTTTGCTCGATAAACAGATATGTATTAAAAAGAAAGGCTAATTGCAAAAAAAAAAAAAAAAAAAAAAAATTGCTCGAAGCAAGCCACCAAGCAATAAAAAACCCTAAAACCCAGACTCTACGGAGGATCAAACAATAAAAGTTTCTAGTTAACGATTACATCTTGCAGAATCAAACTGTTTAAACTTGAGTTGCGATTGACGGAATGGCAGGAGCTAACTTTGCAATCTGTGATAACATTATTCACTGCTCTTTTCATATTGAAACATCGAGAGTTCCTTTCGAGCCAGATATTCCAGCAAATACTTGTAGGAATGCATCTCCACGCAGCTTCACCGCAAGACAGACTATTGAAAACAGGCCACGACTTATGCAACTCAAGTGTTTTCGCTTGAGTGCTTGCAGAGATGTGTTTTCGCTTTTCATACATGTAGTTTTTGGTATCCAAAATTACAATTAAGGAAATCTAAAAGAATTGTTTTCATACAGGTAGTGGTTACGGAAAACGGGTCATATGACCGCAACCCATAAAGTGTGGGAGCAATGGACTTGTAAAATATAGGTCTGGGTGAAAAAGACATAAGAAAAATTAGTCATATGTAACCTTAACTTTAAACTTTATTCTTTATTATATCCTTTTCTCTCTCTTAATTATTTCTCACTCTAATTTAAAATTAATCGCGAGAAAGGTCTTGACTTCCCAAATATAAGTCGGATTTTAATAAAATTTATATTTTTGGAAAGGGCTCGAAAATCTCTACAAAACAAGATCCATTATTGATATGAAATTCGAAAAAAAAAAAATATATATTTTAACCCAGACCGAGTATACATTATGCACCCAGGTGCAAGCTGGCCCAAAATTTATTTTCTATAAAAATACGTATTATGCACTTTCGGGTGCAACAGCCAAAATTTATTTTCCATAGGAATATGCGTTATGCACCCAGGTGCAACCTGACCAAAATTTATTTTTTATCTGGCCAAAACATTTTTCCTATACGAATCAGAAAAATATACATTATGCACTCGGGTGCACCTAGGCAAAACCTATTTCCTATAATGCTATATGCATCATGCACTTGGGTGCATCTTGTGTAATTAGGGGATAAATCTAGGTTTATCCTACTAATCAGCTGTAATATAATATACACAACCAAAATCATTTAGTTCATGATCTCGAGCAATCAATCCGCCACCATTACCATTACATTCACCTTCAACACATCAACCAAAAGTAAGCATTCAAGAAGAAAATAATGGGAACAACAAAAAAAATATACATTATGCACTCGGGTGCAACCTGGCTAAAATAATTTTTTCTGTTAAATTATACAATATGCACTCAGGTGCATCTCGTGGATCAATCTAGGTTATAGTGTTAGTTAGTTGAAAGTTATAGTAAAGAAAATATTATGCTAGTATCAACTGCTTCCGATATCACTTCTTACTTTAGCCTGAAACTCAACCAACCCAACATAGTCTGAGCACCATATACTCTCCTTTATTCAATCACTGCCTCGAGCCGTGACTAACTTCCCATTTTTCTTCCCTCCTGGTTACTCTTGGCTGCAACACCTTAGACATCATCACTACCATCTGTAGCTTCCTTGCAAACTGCAACTACAACAGCAAACAACATTCATTGCTGCCGTTTCATCCATTCTACACACCGCAACTTCATATATTATGTGCAACCAAATCATTAGTGCATGATCTCGAACAATAAATCCAACACCATTACCATCACATTCACCATTAAAGCATCAACCAAATATAAGTACCATATAAGAAAAATAAGACGAACAACAAAAATTATTATTCCTTGAGAAACATAAAAAACACTTCCTTTGATTTTGATAAAAGAAGAGGTCATGTTCATTTCCAATAATTGAGATCATTTCCAACAGTTGAGATCAGTATATGAAGTCTAGTTGCAGTGGAAAAACATGGTGAGACTAATGCAACCATTATAGACTCTTATATTCATTAATTAAAATGAAAAAATGGATCACTAAGCTCAGTTCCCCAATGTCAAGAAAATACACGGAAAATTTATACTTTGACTGAAAGAGGAAATAATACAAACACCTTATGAGCCTGAACAAAATTCGCACAATTCTAACCTTAGTACTAAATTGTAGAACGCCAATACAAGAAGAATCACTAAATTAAAGTAGCAATCAATTAGATTAGGACAATAATCAATTATTCATCAATATATCAAACAAGAGATTTACTCGATGTGCATGAATCAATAATCTAAGGGAGTCCTAATTCACCTCTTCTAATAATCAGATTCAAACAAGAGATTCTGTCAAATTGAGAAACATATGAACCCCCATGTGATTTTCCCTTGATTAACATCACTGATTCAATCAAATTCAACAACCTAACAAACGTAGCTTTTGCTGCTACAATTAAGCAATTGAATCTGTAAAGTATCGATGGAACAACCTCTTTCCTCACCCATAAACCAGCACCAAATGCCTCTTCAATTTCACTTCTCATCAATAAATTAAGAATTCACAGTAAAAATCAACACTTACCCAAAGTTAGCCGATGGTGGTGGTAGTAATAGCGATGGCGTTGGAGTTGTTGATGCTGGTGGTGGTGGCTATGTTGGTAACCGTGGAGGTGTAGACCGGCGTTGTAGTTGTGGTGTTGCTGCTGCTGTTGCTTATGGTGTCGGAGGTGGAATCGAATAGGCTACAATTGAATCTGAGAAGAAGATAAGAAAAAGGTGAAGGGCATATAAGTAACTTAAGTCTTAATATCATAATTTGAGTATGGGTAGAATGGCCATGATGGCTATTAAAACAAATTATTTGAATATATGGCTATTTGAAAGGTTGGCAAAGTTTGCTTGTCTTTTAGACCCAGGAATTCAAATCTAGGGCCTATTTAACCAAAAAAACTGGTTACAAATAGTAGAGTGTGTGGCACAGGATGGTCGAAAATGAAACAAATCATTACTTTTAATATTGTTCTTAATTAATTTATTTATTTTTGTTTGGAAAAACACCAGTTCTGGTGTATTTATACAAATAGTAGGAAAGGGAAAAAGTAAGTACAAAACACACGACTTGCCACCACAAATTGGTACTTGCAATTGCAAAGGAGTAAGCTAAAAATGTCTGTTGATAAGCACCTAGAGTAGCCACTCTAGTCCCGCGGGGTGTTGTCATATTTGCCAAAAAGTTGTAGAGCAGCCACTCTAAGCCCTTACTGCAGCAACAAAAAGCATAACGTTCGATCCATGCATCATGTTCTTGTCGCACCTCATTTTTGAAAGGCATCAAATGGAAGTGGTAGACAAAGTCACATCAGTGAAAATTGAGTTCATGAAAGAAAACTTACTCATTTCAATATTTATAATACATTCGTCAGAGATGAACCTTTTTAATGAAGGTAAGCCTCCAAAAACAGATGAGGCTAATGATAAGATTCTTTGTTGTAGGCAACATCACCTTTCACTTTGGAACCCCAAATCCAGATGTCCACCTTGTTCACAGTATACACGAAAATTGCCAAATTAATTAGTTACATATATCAATATAAAGAAACTTAGCATAGATATGTTAACTATGGAAAGTCTATATATGTTGTCTGGCTAATCTACATGCTTTGTTTCCCAACCCACTATTAATCGCCAATCTCATGACTAATTGTAAGATTGTGTTTTCAACCTATCTTTAACCGCTAGTGTCATAAGTGATGGTAAGATGGTGTTTTGCAATACCTAATAAATGGTATAGGTGTTTATAAGTATGTTCAGTTGATGATTCAAAATTTCAAACAATGGCCTGCAAATCGTACCGAACAGACTCAAGAATTTATTTATTATGTGCAGAATTGCCCATCTCTCCTACGACTAAGCTTCATGAGTATATCATCGAGTGTAAACAACATCTGCAAATGAGAAAGAAAAAGCTGAAGCAATTATCTATTATATGATCAGAATTCATTTTAAAAATATGATTTTGAAAAGAAAACAAAGGAAAAAGCACGAAAAGAAACAATTGTAGCGCACGTTAAAAGGAAATCATCATTTTGATACTCCCGTACCATCACATACCACTTATGTTTTGGGAGAATGGTGATCTACGTTTGCAGAACCATCCTCGGGCAACATAGTTATTCCTTTCCCCAGCGGCAAGATGCTTGGCTTCCTAATGAGCAAAGTCAGTACATTTGATGATAAAGAAAGTAAGAAAAGGAATTCCAAAAATGATAGGAATTAAGATTTTTCTAGCTAGTATGGTTTGTGGAAACAATTTATTTGTCGGATTTATGGTAGCTGAAGTTGCGCAAGAATGGAAAAAAATGAATTTGAAAGTGATGTATTACGGCAATAACTTACTATCATATTAACCCAAAAGGGATTAAAAGATAATTTATTGACTTCATTGTTTATGTTTTAGTAAAGTGCGCTTGAATAGATCGAACAAACTAATCAACATGAAAACATTCTTGTTATGAAATTTAATCATAATGAGTATCAATGTATAACTGCAACCTATAGTTAGTAGCAGTAAATTAAAAATGTAAAGATTTGAGGGCAACATATATAGTAACAGTAGATGCAAACATTTGAGGGAAAAATACAGAATGGCTTCTTTACTTAGAGTTTACCACTAAGGGTCGGAATAGTAGTCATCTTGAAACCCCCAATCTTGGTGTCGCCGAGATTTACACCAAAAACAGACGAATAAGTTAACAGGAGTCCCATCAACATTCATGTATTACATATGTGGAACCCCCAACTTATAGGATGAAGCTTTATATGCTCCAACTTAATCAGGGAAACGGATAATAATAAGTTGTTTCCGGTTGGTACTGGGGTTATCCTTACATGAAAAGGCATTTGGTGTTGGATAACCTTTGGTGTTTGTGTTTTCCTTTTTGACTTTACCTTTCTGAGATTAGAAACAGTAAAAACTTAGCTAAATCCTCCAAAAGTTGGTGGTGAAGTACATTAGATTTTATTTTTGCTGCAACTGACATTATAATTGGGCGAAAATGCTATATAGCCAGCTGATTAACCGCTGAATAACAGCGTTTTTTGGCGTGGCCAAATATGTGGCAGAAAGAGACGGTTTATATTTTCCCACGTCACTTGAACAAACGAAACTTCTCAAGTTCTTTTCTTTTTTTTTTTTCTCGGCAAAGAAAGAAGATGGATTGAAAGAATGAAAGAATACAAAACCACTAGCCTACAAAGCTAGAAGGGGAAGCTGAAACCCAAAACAAGGAAAAGGAAGCAAAAAACAAAGGAAACAACCCAAAAAGAAAAGACCCCAAACATAAAAAACCCCAAAAGAAAAAGTGAAATTAGTGGGGATTTGAAAAGAATTGTTCCCATCCCACTATTACATTAGAAGTATTAATCCCTTTGAAACAGTCTAGACCTTTGGACCAGTTGAAGACATCAATTTTTATGTCACGAATAACTTCATGCATTTTGAAGATTTTCCCCGAAAAGGCAATAGCATTGCGAGCTTTCCATAAACCCCAGGGGATGGCCGCCGGGAGACGCTTCCAAAGTTGAAAACCTTGAGCAGAAAGTGGAGAACATTTCCAACCCACAACTACCTCCCTAACTGAATTTAAAGTAACAATAGGATTTCCCACATCATTAATGAAATAATTCCAAACACGAGTAGATGAAGGACATTGAACTAAAAGGTGATCTTCAGTTTCTTCACTATTTCCACAGAGATAACATAGATTAGGAGTGTCCAGGACAGAATTCCTCTTGTGCAGATTACTCAAGGTTGGTAATCTATTTAAACACGCTTGCCAAAGAAAAAAGCCAACCCTATGAGGCCAAGCTCTCGACCGGACTTTAGAACTGAAAAAAGAGGGACGGAACGAGTACCTTGGCATTGATTTAGATATGCCGCCTTTACAGAAAATATGCCTTTCTTATCGCCAATCTTCCTGATCAGGAAACAACACAATAGAATCAAGTAAAGGAATGACAATAGAAAGCTCAGATATCTGTGCATCATACAAACGTCTCCTATGGTTGAGACCTAAATCCCAATTTAAACCATCATTCCCAGGTAGGTGAGCTTCTAGAATAGATTTATCCTTAGTACTAGAAAGATCGTACAAGCCAGGACAAAGAGTAGATAGAGGGCCCTAAGTACACCATTTATCTTCCCACAAACGGATTCTATCACCTTTACCTATCTTGAACTGACAAAGTTTAAAGAACTCCTCCGTTGTTGAGTAGATATTCTTCAAAAGGCTGACACCATGACTTCCCTTAGGCCTACAAGTTCTCCACCCTAAATCAGCCACACCATGTTTATCCTTTACAACCCTCGACCAGATAGCTTTTGGTTCATTGCCAAGTCTCCATACCCATTTTTGAAGAAGAGAGCGATTCATAAGTTTTAATCTTCTAATCCCAAGACCACCAAATTTAAGAGGCTTACTAACATTTTTCCAACCTACCCAATGGTGTTTCTTAGTTTCATTAGATTCGTCCCACAAAAAATTTCTAATCACTTTTTCAATCTATTTAATCACCTTAGATGGAGCCATGAACAAAGAGAAATAATAAATCGGAATACTTTGAAGAACACTTTTGATAAGAGTTAGCTTACCAGCTCTTGTGAGAGTTTTTCGCTTCCAAGAGGCAAGTCTGGATTTACACAATTCAATGATTCTGTCCCATTTAGCAGTTGAGTTTGTTTTATCCCCCAAAGGCATGCCAAGATACTTGAGTAGGAAAACTATCGCAAGAACAACCCAAAATTTCAGCCAAACCCTCAAGATCTGAACACTACCCACACCAAACAAATTGCACTTAGAGAAGTTGGTTTTAAGGCACAAATGTAATCGGAACCAAAGAAGAATATATTTCAAATTCCTAACTTGCTCTATACTATCATCTAGAAACACTAAAGTGTCGTCGACCCAAATTGGAGGTGGTGACTTTAATAGCATTCACAAAGAAGAAGAAAGAAAACCACCTAGCAAACCTTCCATTTCGACTTTAGCAAACATCATAGATAGAACTTGAGAAACGAGAAGAAATAGGAACGGCGATAATGGGTCACCCTGGCGTAAGCCTTTCTCAGAAGTAAATTTGCCGAAGGCTGAGCCATTGATAAGAACGGAAAAAGGAACCTTAGAAATGCAACCATATATCCATTTCTGCCATATATTACCGAAACCCATTTTTTGAAGAATTTCCATTAGAAATGACCATTTAACGTTATCAAAAGCCTTTTCTAAGTCTATTTTACAAACAACACCAGGGATGCCAATTTTAAGTCTAGAATCAAGACATTCATTAGCAACTAAAATGCTATCTAAGATCTGCCTACCTTTCACAAAAGCTGACTGCTGGACTGAGACAAGTTTAGGAAGCATTACCTTTAATCTTTCGGCTAAGATCTTCGAAATGGATTTATAGATAGTGCTTGTTAAGCTTATGGGCCGCAAGTCTTTAATCTCCTCAACCACCTGCTTTTTAGGAATAAGAGCTAGGAAAGTGGATTTCAGCCGCCAATCTATTTTTCCTGAAGATTCAAAGTCTTTTACCACACGCATAATATCTTCCTTCATGAAGTTCCAGCACTTCAAAATAATCCCAACCTGAAATCCATCCGGTCCGGGGGCCCTGTTTTGACCAAGAAGTTTCAGAGCAGATAACACTTCCTCTTGAAGAATAGGTCTTTCAAGCCACGCTGCATCATCTGCCGACAAAGTTCTGAAGTTCATGTCACCAACAGAAATATGAGAGTCGTCAGCGAGCTTGAAACGAGAACTGAAATGCTCGAGAATGCTGTTCTTAATTATTTGCTTGTCTTCCACTACAACAGAGTCAATTTTAAGGCTACAAAAAGTATTACGACGTCTTCGAATCTTAGCAATTCTGTGATAATAACTGGTATTTCTATCCCCATCATCATTCCATCGAATTCTCGACCTATCCCTCCAGAATTGTTCCTTCATATCAGCCAACTTCTCACTTTCCAGCATCAAATTATCATGATGTATAATTTCCAAGTTCGTAACGTCTTCGTCATCAATTTTCTGATCCAACCATTGAATGAGAAGGTAGTTTTGTTCACATTTCCTGTCAATCTTGCCGAAGACGTTTTTATTCCAGTCCCTAATTTTACCTTTAAGAGCTTGTAACTTCTTTGCCAAAATATAACCCGAAGACCCTGAAAATTCATTAGCCAAAGAGATCCACCAAGTTTCCAAAAGATCTAAAAAACCTGGTTCGAGCAACCACATGCTCTCACATCTCCACGGGGGAGCTCCCCAATCCTCTAAATCACAATTAAGACTGATTGGCTTATGATCCGAGAATGGTTTGCCTAAAGTTTTAACAAGAATACCCGGAAAGTGATCATCCCAAGTAGCCGAAACAATGAACCTGTCAATTTTACTTCTTGAAGTAAGAGAGCCCTTCTTAATCCAAGTGAACTTAGCGCCATTAATAGGGATGTCAATCAGGTCATTAGCATCGAAAAAATCATTGAAGTCCTTCATGCCTCTTGAAATGTTACTAAAGCCTTTTCTTTCAATCGTTAATCTGACTTCATTGAAATCCCCTCCTATGCACCAAGGAAGATTCCAGATAGTGTTCATAAGACTCAGTTCACTCCACATTCTCCTCCTTTCCAAGACTTCACAAGGGCCATACACACCAGAGAATAACCAATTGAAATTATCGATAAGATTCCTAAGATGAATGTTAACGCTGAAAGTACCTATAATGTGAGATTCCATGCTTAATTTGTTAGGATTCCAGATGATTAGGATACCACCTGACCTACCAATAGAGTCTAAAGACATCCAACTATTCGCACCACCTCCCCAAATTTGCGAAACTATAGAATCAGAGCAGGCTTCCAAAAGTGTTTCTTGAAAGACAATTAGGTCAGGCTTCTGTATAGCAATCCACCTTTTAACAACCCCCCTTCTCTTAGAGCTTCTCAAACTCTTAACATTCCAAGAGATAATGTTTAACATGATAAAAAAAAAGTGAAAGAAAACCCAGAAAAAAAGAAACAAACAAAATCAATTATCAAGAGCCAGATGCTCCTGTGCCCTACATTCAAAATTGAAAGCAATTGGGTTTTGTGCAGCAGCATGCATCAGAATCTTAATAAACTCATAATTAGATTGTGGTAATCCTAATTGCATTGACACCCCAACCTTTTTAATAAATTCAAAAGCCGTATGGTATTTAGAATCAAGATAGGAGATTACCATTGCTTCTTTTTCAGGATCGGATAAAGCTTCCATGAAGAACTCACCGTCGGAGAGAAAGGGGGATTGTGCAGGAATTGTCATCGCTTGAGTGGGGAGAGGTCGAATTAGAAGGTATGGACACCACCAATTTAGGTTGAGAATCAGAATTGGAGATTGATGCAGCCCTAACACCACTGCAATGAGCAGTACACGGAAATCCATTACAATCTCCAATAGAGTCCCTTGTACCTTCCAGATTAAGTCTTGCATAGAGGCTTCCACACTCCACAGAAGAATCAGATGTATAATCATCCCCAAGAAACCCTGAATCGCCACAGTGGTAAGAGCCAAATTCTGATTTATCAGAACCAGATGGTGAATCCGACGAATAATTTCTCTCCAAAGATTTCTTATTTCCCGATGAGATCGAGGTGATAAGCCCAGAAGGAAAACTTACACCCTTTTTAGCTTTAGCCCATGTGTCAGGATCCATAAATGTTGAAGGAGTACCCACAACTTGGTGACTCGATGTAAAATCTCTAATATGCCCTTCAATAATTGTTTCGTTATCAGCCAACGGTCTTGCCTTGGGTCTATAGACAAAGTTTTGGCTACTCGAGACAGACGAACCCCGTGATTGATTTGAATTTGCTTTTGACTTGCCTTTTTCAGTGGCAGACTGTTTCTGTTGCAAACCCGTGAAGCCACTTGTCTCTGATTTACCATCTGTATCGACAGACAAGTTAGATTCACAAATAGCTCCTCCGTCAAAGCAACCGGCACCGGAATCTGGTTAATAAACTTTTATACGCTGGAGTCCATTGTTGATATTAGAGGACTGATCGATCGCTTTTTCAATCAATGCCCTGAAGGGTAGTGTCTTGAAGTTTACCTCAATAATCTTTTGGACATTCTCCACCGGACCACGGACTTTGAGTTTCATAATGGATAAATTCCAACCATTTCTGGTATCATCTGAAACTTCTAGTAGACCACCACATTTAGCTCCAATTGTTTCAAAAGTCTTTTGGTTCCATAAGGAAAATGGAATTCCTTTAACCTCAATCCAACTCGACTGAATCGATAGAACTTCTTCGTCGGAGAGAAGATTGAGTTTTGATGACCATGGCAGAAAGCTAAAGTTTACACCATTGAAGCTCCAACCGGATTTCGAAAGAAGTTCTTTTCTCATCTCCGAGTCAGGGACTTTAAACATAGCTTTAGATTTTGAAAAGGGTTGAAGATAGAAAGCTTCGTTCTTCTCCAGACTCTTACCCAAGTGATTTACTACTAAATCCCAAGAAACCACTTCCACATCAGCTGCTAATACTACCATTAGATTCCAATTTTCCTTTTCAATAGGAAATAAATCAGTCTCCAGATTAGATTTAGGCCAAACAGATGGAAGGTTTGGACAAGGAATAGGCTGTTGAGGAGCATGAGACTTGTTAGATGTTGCTGCCTGAATCGGATAGAGTTGATTAATAATGGAAATTATTTGTTTCCATCCATCCCCCAAATGCACGATGGGAAGTATATATCCTTTGTATTACCCCATGAGTTAGGACCAGATAACTTGATAAATTCACCATTAGAGTTTTTCCCCCTTGTTACTGTTAACCATTCATCCGATTCAGAGAAATGCCATACTTGAGATTTTGACCAAGGTTTAGTAATCTCCAGTAATAAACCCTTACGAAACCAGAATAGCCCCTTCTGATCAATCCATAAAGTAGAGAAACGATCTCCCTTTGATTCAATTATTTGGATCTTCCCAGACTTACTTCCATACCCCTTTGTAAAAGAAAAACCCTTAGCTTCAATTAATCCACACACAAACACCATTTCTGTTCAGAAAAGAACGAGAATTGCCTGATCTATTGATCTTCCTACTCTTCACCGTCTTCCATCCATCCTCTTCTCCCTGAGAGAACATACTGGTCTTCATTGAAGCTACAAATCAAAGACTGAGTTGACTCCTAAATAATCTCCCGATCCACGCTCTCTCTCTCTCCTCTAGTTCATTCACCAGGTAGTACTCCACCTGCTTTCTTGTTGATGAAACTAGCACTTTCGGTAACCAAATATGGTTTTACTCTTGAATAGTTGGAGAAAGAAACAATATCAGAATCCCAGTTACAATTCTAACCAAATATGGTTCACGAACGCACATACTGTTCTCCTGACCAGCTATTCATGTAAAATTACCAAATTGCTAGCTGTGCAAATATATGGATCAAATTTTACATGAGATGAATGGCTAAACTGAGATGCAGCAATAATAGCACCACGGTCATAAAAATAAAACCATCATTAAGGTGTTAAAACTTGTTGGGCAATCTAGTGCGCTGTTCTTGTCCCCAGCTTTGGTGCTAAATTGCCCAGCATTTTACCCTCAAGTCGGTTTGGTTGCAACCCCAAGTCTAGAATAAATGCACACGAAAATATATAAATGATATATATAGTTTGTAAATTAAAATTTATTATGCACAGACCAACAACAATTGCATAAGCCAATTTCAGTGGCATAGGTTTTTGAGTAATTGGAATCTAATTAATCACAGTGCAACCTCTTGGCACACTATATTAAGAACGCGCAATTGGGGGATATATAATCTAATTGGGGGATATGACTAAATGACAAAATAGGGATCCAAATATCCTAGCTGGGTTACCCCTTATCTAAATAAAATTTTAATTCCTAATTTAACCCTCACTAATCAGGATTAGTTACTAATGATGATTAGTAAAATATTAATGATTTGGGGGATATAATGTGTGTTTATGTTTATTTGAATTTGTGTGTTTTAGTTTAAAGGGAAAAAATTTTGAGTAGAATTTTTTTTTGAAAATGGAAGATGATTGTGATGAGAGACTTGCAGCTCTTTGAATCTTTAGCTCAATTACAACAACAATCATATCTTCAATCTTCGATTAATGATAACAACTCACAATTGTTGTATGATGAACCAACACCTTTGAATCATTATTTTCTTGACCATGAAATGTTTTGTGAAGAACCAACTCAAGAAAGTAAACATGTTCAGCATACAAGCAACCCCAACACACAGGTAATGCTTCGAAGAGGTCGAAAATTTGATTTTTTTTTTTTTTTTGAAACCGCCATTTCTGTCTGAAAAAAACCTTAGTACCGGCATGCTCGTTGTATGAATACTACGCTAGGTATCATTTAACCGACATTGTATTCATAGATATTTGTATGCTTGGTACTAAATATCCCCGTATTCAAGAACATACCGGCGTGGTATTCAAACCAAGATTGCATGCCGGTTTTTCGTCACATATTTAAGAGTATTTGGAAATTTGGAATACCGGCATGGACGTTAGCAAACACCACCATGCCGGTACATGTCGGTTCTATCTGGTGTAAACCAAATAATGTAACCGATTGTTCCTAAGATAGAAATTTCTATGCCGAGACGAGGTACCGGCGGTGTTTTGAGCATTCCGTATATGCCGGTATGTGTACCGATATTTCTAAAACTGATCTCTACTATGCCGGATCATTTCTCTTCATCGTTGTTGTGCAATTCCTCTTCAATATCTGCCATTCCTTGACTTCTCACACTTCGCATACGAACCCCATACAGAACAACCAATTATCTTCTAACCTTGAAATCCCAATCTCGCATCATGGTCTCATCTCCGCCAGCATCATCAACAGCTCATAACTCAATTACCTCCACGCTCTCCATGCAACCTCCGTTAGCACCTTCTTATCCTCCAACCAACTGCCCATCGATGCCGCTTTGTTAACTGGTCCGTCTTCATCTTCACAACAAATTCGAGACAAGCCGAAACACATAACTTGACTTTATTTGTTGTCATTCTTCTACACCATGAATCGCCGGGCAAGACATGGCAAAGCACGTAGCATCTTCACCTAGAGACAAATAGCCGCTTGCGTCCCATTCTCGTTGTCTTTGTATAGGAATTCGAAATAATCACCATTACCATCATCACTCGCCTGCAATCGATCTAAGCCAACCCTTTGGAGTCCATGATCGATGTTGCTTCCAATCACCATTCGTCTAAGCATCTCGGTCTCGGCACCCCGCAATATACCGTCGTTTGTATCTGTTGTTGTTGCCTATCCAACCAACACCAAAGACAATCATTTTCCATCTTCGCTCCAATTCTCACGAACAGCTGCCCTTGGACCTTATCTTTAAACCACAAATCCATTTCCATTGTTCTGTGTGCGGAATCAACATTTCGAACGACTGAGACTCCATTACAGCTCTATGACTCAAAGCTTGTAGTAGATAAGCTTTGATCTCGGCAGTTCATTCCACCAGCACCACATCAAACCCAAGCCGTCACGATTCGCATCACCTGCTCCAAGTACCCATAGGATTCATGTCTGGCAAACCCCTCATTCTATGAGATGCAAGAATGGCAGGTACCTTGCTTGAGAAATGCAAATTTCTTCTTCTTGTTTCAAGGAAATGAGATGTGGTGGAAGATACAACTGAATAAGCCACGTTTCCCACTTTACTTCTTAGCCCCAAATGTAGTTCACGTGCTTAATAAATCAAAGAGACATTCTATGTTTCATTCAATCATTAAGTCGTGAGTTGACCCATAATTAATGTGCAACTTTTTTGTGATAAATGGAGCTCGGTCTCAGTGCGTGAGCATTAGGTGCTTTTTATCGCAAATGCCGTTTATCTTCCAATTTAACCATTTATTCTCGAATGAATTGTGTGGAAACTTAAATGTCGAGGATGGAAACTTAAATTGTGTGAAACTTGGTATGGTGTTATTGCCTTAATCTTCAAAGTTATGGTACCGGCATGGAAACTTAAACGTCGAGGATGCCGGTATATGATACCGGCATGGAAACCTAAATGTCGAGGATGCCGGTATATGATACCGTCATGGAAACTTATATGTCGAGGATGCTTGCAGGTTTTACGTCACATATTTATGAGTATTTGGAAATTTGGAATACCGGCATGGAAGTTAGCAAACACCACCATGCCGGTACATGTCAGTTTCTATACAGGAACCAAATAATGTAAACTGATTGTTCCGGCATAGAAATTTATATGCCGGGACGCGGTACCGGCAGTGTTTTGAGCATTCCGTATATGTCGGTATGTGTACCGGAACATTTTAACTTTGGGTTGCGCCTTGCCCTTGCCTTGTGTTGGTTATTGACTCGTCCCACCAACTTCGCTTTGGCTTGCTAATTGATTTGGATGAACCTCATCATCTTCCTCCTCACTCCCCTTCATCATGCTCATCGTCCTCAACTGTTCCAGTACCTTCAAGGATTGCAAGTGCACTACGTTCACCACCACTCTCCCAAATTGACCCTCTTGTTTGAAACCCCAAACGCTTCTTGCGACCTGCGTCTTTCCCCCGTGGAGGCAGGGACTGAGGAGTATCAAGACCATCCTTCCTCCTTCTCTTAGTGAGAATATGACCTTTATTTTTCTTCGCTTCTTCGGCTTTTGACCTATAACATAAGCAAACAAAACAAACATAAGAAAAGTCATGGCAGTTTAGGAACCGGCATGGAAACTCTTAAACAAACCAATGCCGGTAACATGTTCCGGCATAAAACTTTAAATATCGAGCATGCCGGTATTGTAGTACCGGCATCCTATGGAACCTAAATAGTGTGCCGGTATTGAGCACAATTTCAGTGATGTTCCTGTATGTTTTAAGTGTACTACCGGCATTTTTGAATTGAACTAATGCATGCCGGTTTTCAAGTACCGGCATACACGAAACCTAGATACAATGCCGGTACAAAAAATTGTTCCCGTGTGTTTTTAGTTGACTACCGGAATAGTCTTCAACCCAATTTGTATGCCGGTTACCGCAAATTCACTATCGATTTGGAACCGGCGTGGTATTCATCCCAAATGCTATGCCGGTACCTAAACCGGCATGGTATTCAAACCTAGATCCTATGCCGGTACTCTCTGTAACTCGACAGTTTCAGCTATTGTTGGCGATTCTAACCTAAACCCATGGCTACAAATCGATTAAAACAATCATAAATGAGTTCAAAAATCACTTACCTTCTCAGAGAAGCCATGACTGCGAGTGGTTGATCATCCGAGCTCGCTGATGCATCCTCTTCTAGTTGTTGAGCAATGTTCTCGATTCTTTGTTCATGTGTTTGTTGAGCAATCAATTTGGTTCTCGGTTTTGCTTTCGATTTGGTTCTTCGAGGCATGAACGATGAGGAAGAAGATGATTTTTTTTTTTGATCATCAAATCCGGAATTGGGGGATATATGAATTTGGTTATTTGATTTTATGTTTTAGGGGAAAGGGCATAACAGTCTTTTCATAATGTTTTTAATTAATCTAAGGGTGTTTTAGTATTTTCGCCCCCAAAAGTCACCCCTTAGCAGCCACCTTTGGTTGGGGGAAGTAATTCATATCCCCCAATTAGATTTCATATCCCCCAATTACGCGTTCTATATTAATCTTATGCATCTTTACTTTAGTACTCAAATAGTTAGTTTGGTGGTGGGGGATAATGACCATTAATGTCTTCTTAATAGAAGGATCAGTTTTTTTTTTTTTGAGTTTAGAAGAAACTAATGACAAGTCTTTGTTTCATGTGATGTTCCCTCCTTCCTCCCAAATTCAGTAAACCTTTTTTTTTTTTTTTTTTTTTCCAGTAAACTTGTGCTAATGCAATAATTCCCAACCAAACTTTACTATTGTAGGGTAATGCTTAAGGATTGGTAAAATGTCAGTTGTTGAGGTGTTTGGTGGCAGCACATGCATAGCATACCCTTGGTACAAAGTAAGATCAACGATCAGAAAGTAAACCCTAAAATGGGCTAGATTTCTAAACCTTATAAATAGAAAAACTGTTATCAAATTCTCTTCCGCCTCCATCTATCCAGCTGCTTTATAGAGTGAATTTTTTTCTTAGAAACCCCAAAAATCAACCCCACAAAAACCAGATCTCGTTCTTCATGATCCATCGATGGAAACAAAACATCATGTACATGATCCATCAGCAAAATATACTTCCCCTCACAATGATTTTTCCTCTCAAAACACTATGATGTTGTCGATTTGTTGTTCTTGTACCGCCGAGATCCAAAGCATAAAACAGTAAGATTATCAACGTAAGTATTAAGCATCTTAGTAGCGGCAAACAAACAGTAGTTAGTTTGCTCTTGGGATCTCATTTGGCTTCGAGAAGAGGTTGACTAAGATGACAGACCAGCCTCTTAACCTCCCCAATCTCAATTTGCCGATGTTATCGCCGGCTATACTAGATGGTTTTGGTACTCCGACAACCTCTTTCGCTTTAAATGTCCCCTTACCGTTTTTGTATTAGTTGATCTATATTACGTATTAAAGAATCCTTCTAGTTTGTATGTGAAAAAGCAAAGGATAGTTTAAGTTAATCTGCATCATCTGTGTCTTATGTTCTAATGGTTTGTTTTTTTGGTGAAGTTCCACCACTCAATTTTTTGCAAGTCGAACACACAAGTACATAGTAACCCTGCAATTCATTATTCAATAAGCTTCTAATTTATCAATTACCAAATAGCTAGCTGTGCAAATAAGTGGAAAAAATTCTACACGAGCTGAATTGCTAAAACTAAAACCATCAATGAGTATGTGCTTCAATACATGTTTTCTGATGTGTATGTGTTTTGGATTTTTGTTGTATCTTTCAAGTGCTTTCTCAGCACTTTTTATTGAATGAATTTTTCTTTTTCCAAATTTTTTTTTTTGCATCATTTTAGATGCCAATAGATGATTTCTCTCTCGACCATTCATCGACCTAATCAGATTCCATATCTCCATATATCAAACGGCTTCATTCTCTATCCTTTGCAAGTCAAACAAAGCCAACCCCTGCGGTTCATTACCAAATAAGCTTCTTCTTCATTATCAATTACCGAATCCCTTGTTGGAAACTATTAAAGAAATGCAAATAAGTGGATCTAATTCTACATGAACTGAATGGTTAAACAGGGGTTTGTCACTAGCTAGCGTTAAGATCATACAAATGAGATCATCAATGAGGGTGTTAACTCCTTAGTTTGGAGAGCTGATTCAAATTTTGCGGAACAGTTCCATTTCAAACCAAGACTCGGGACTTTACATTCCTTAGATCTACTTTTCTTGGCAGAAAATAAGGAACATGCTACGAAGAATCGTCATTGCCGGAAGGACAATTTAGAAACTCCAATTTCCTTGTTCGCTCATGCCCATAATTACCAACACAATTTTTGACAAAATTACTCCAGTTAATCCGGAAACTTCTGAACTTGGTGTTGCTTTTGCTGTTCTTCTCCTCAGCTTTGGTGCTAAATTGCCTAGCATTTTATCCTCGAGTCGGTTTTTTCTCGATCGAATAGATGCACACACACACACAAAAAAAAAAAAAAAAAAAAAAAACTATATGTGTATATCTTTTTGAAATTAAAATTAGTAAGCGCAGACCAACAACAACAATTGCATAAGAGACTGCTGACAATCCCATACACTAGATCTATCAACATAGAGTCGGATAAATCCAGAGAAATATAGAGCCAGAGAACCCAGTTCAATGTGCAATGGACCTTGCCTTGCGAAGTATGTATGACAATGATTTATAATTTCGTTGGTGATTCTTACATGACATTAGGCCAGGGTAGGAAATTGAATTTGTTGGGTGCCATTTTCAGTGGCATAACTGAATCTAATCACAGTGCAACCTCATGGCATAGTATATTAATCTTATTTTAGTACTCAAATAGTTAGTTAATTTGGTGGCGGGGGATGATGACCATTAATGTCTTCTTAATAGAAGAATCAGTTTTGATTTGAGTTTAGAAGAAACTAATGACCAGAAGTACTCTTTGTTTCATGTGATGTTCCCTCCTCCCAAATTCAGTAAGCTTATGCTACTGCAGTAATTTTCCAACCACACTTTACAACTGTAATACTCAAGGAGATGGTGAAATGTTTGGTGGCAGCACATGCATAGGATACCCTTGATACAAAGAAAGATCAACGATCACAAATTAAACCCTAGAATGTGCTAAACCTCGAAGCCTTATAAATAGAAAAGTAACTCTCTTCCGCCTCCATCTAGCTAGGTGAGTAGAGAGAAGCAAGAAATTCCAGACCCTAAAAATCAACAACACCAACAGTCAGATCTACTCTATTGTTCTTGATCCATCAATGGAAGCAGAATACATGGCTATCAACAACAGCATCAACTTCCCCTCACAATGATTTTTCCTCTCAGAAGACCATCATAACGATGACTTTTTGCTGCAAACAAATATTAAGTTTCTCTAGGTTTCTCCGGTCTTTTCTTCTTCTGGTTCATCTTCTGGTTCACTGAACGGGTCCAACAGATAAGTAAGAAGATGACAGAGCCTCATTCTCTGGATCTCATTTTTCTAATGTTGTAGATAATCCTGGTTGCTCTTCAGAGCAGTTGAGAATCGGTAGATTTCAAACAGTTGGTTTTGATAGTCTTTCTCTTTGTATTGTTTGTTATCGGTAGATTTCAAACTTATTTCGCCGTAAAATGTTCTCCCCCTTTTGTATTGTTTGTAATAGCTAGACTTTCTCTTTGTATTGAAGATTGGTTCTAGTTTGTATATGAAAAGGCAAAGGATAATTTAAGTTGTTATCTGCATCTGTCTGTCTATTTTTTTTTTTGCTCCAATGGCTTCCTGCCACTGAAAATCATGAATTTGTTAAAAAAAAAAATTTTTTTGCTCGGTATGAATTTGTTAAATTTTAGTCGGAGATAGATGCAATGACTGTGAGTGGCAAATGAATTTGTTAAATTTTTTTGCTCGGTATGAATTCGGTTCTATGGATTATTATCTCACACAATATTATAGCAGGTAATGAACGGATCACCATCTACTGAATTACTGAAATGAATTTCCTAAGCAAAATCACAGCCAAAATTAAATATTTCCATTCCTTTTCTAGTTCTTGATTTAATGGAGATCAAAATTTGTGTACTGTGGTTAACGGCTCTAGGCCCTTGGGTTTCAAAAATATTTACTGACTAGTGCTAATCAAAAACCCATTTACAATTATCTCCAGACCAAAACAAGAGCCATATTTCTACTTAATATCAAAAAAACCACATCTAAACCCCAGTTAGCTTGTCCCCAATTCTACCCTTAAGTAGTTAATCGGATCAATTAACTTCATTTTTAGCATCAATTTCAACCATGTTGGCCAACATATCATCATTTTTAGGTACCTTATACTCGCTTTTCTATACAGTATTAACAATGTTGAATAAATGTGGCACTGTAGGGATAAGCATAGGTCGCCCCACATGTTGTGCAACCACCTTGTTTCATAAACGTTAAATGTGGCACTGTAGGAATCTATCTGTGTTCCAACAAAGTAATTCTGGTTCAATCGGTCCATTTTGATTCTGATGTTACATTTTAAGCTAGGCCATGGGGTCTGCCTATATCATATTTCCATGGGAACGGATCGCAGCAGTCTTGGATCCGTTACAATCAGTGACTCGGTCATAATATACGTATGAGCCGTTAAAACAAAACGGATCAACGATCAAAAATTTAACCCTAAAATGGGCTAGATCTCTGAACTTTTATAAGTAGAATAGTTGTCCTCAACTCTCCGCCGCCTTCATTCATCTAGCAGCTGTTGCGAACCCTAAAATTCTAACAACACCGGACAAAAAGATATTCTTGTTCAAGAACCATCAATGGAAGCAGGAACGTCAAATACATGGCCGTCAACAACAACTACTTTCCATCACAATGATTTCTTCTCTCATAACACTATCATAATGTCGCTTTGAAGTTGCAAACAAATAGTTGGTTTCTCCGTTTTTTTCTGTTCTTGGTTCTAATAGGCTTCTATTAGAGGTTGAAGAAGATAACAGAGTCTCCAAATCTCCCAAATCTCAGTTTTCAACTTCTCTCTGGCCTTGTTTTCGGTCCCAAAGCAGTTGAGAATCGGTGGTGGTGAGCAATTTTCCGCTATCTCTGGTCTTTCAGACATCCTTTGTCACCATAATATCTTACTCTATATTGTTTTCTTTGGCTTGTTTTCAGTTTGGTTACTTAAATGTATTGTACTCTTAGAGTATGGACAGACTGTAAAGCATTTGAATTCTTGATGTCATCTCCATTGAGATCTAGCTTTTTTATTAATTACTAAAATTGAAATGTTTTTACTTTATAAATGTTAATCTGAGAGAGTATTTCAATGAATATGAACTAAACTGGACTCACACAGTATATATATATACTAACTGTTATACTTTTCTGTAAATAAAGTGGTCATAATATGAGAATCGTGATGGGAGCGCGCTCCCAACCTGAGAGAAACGCGCTCCTAAGCTGAGACAAACGTTTCACTAGTTTAGTATATTATCTTATATCTTCAATTCTCCATATCTTTATATAGTAAAGTGAGTATATTCTCATATATCTTTATCTACCGAGTGTATATATTCTCAAATCTTGTATCTTTATCTACTGAATCTTTTTTGGAAAAGATAAAATTCATTCAAGAAAGTGCCGAGAAAGCACTTAAAACTTACAACAACATGCCAGAAACTATAAAGATACACGAAAGCTTTTCCCTAATACAAGATACCACCGATTATCGTTTAAAAGCCCGCCAATCATGGATGAAATCTGCAAACTTGAATTGCTTAAAGGAAATATGAACACTTGCCCAACTGAATAGAGAAGCTTTCACTTGAAGGATAACCCGCTCCACTGATGTTTCTTTGTTACAGAAGATTCTTTCGTTCCTTTCCTTCCAAATTTGTTGCCATATAGCGAAAGGCAAGCAAAATTTTAGGAATTCAATTGGTTCAGTTTTGAGTTTCAGCTGCCATGAGATAAGAAGCTCCATACACGAATCCGGCGGTCGCCATCTTGACTCCAACAGGTTTAGGAAATGCTCCCACATTTTCTTTGCAAATACACAATGGATAAATATGTGTGATATTGTTTCGGGTTCTTGGTGACACAGACAACAATTGATGTTTGTAATTGCCATACCTCTTCGAAGAAGACGATCAACAGTTGGTAAACCATTCATTGCTGCAGCCCAAACTAGGAATGACACTTTTGGTGGGATGGCTGAATTCCATACATACTTTGACGGCATTTTTCTTTGTCTCTCTTGAGCTTGTCCTTGTTGTTGTAGATGTACGTCAATCATTTCATAACATGAAGAAACTGAGAAGTCTCCATTAGTCCCTCCAATCCATGACCTTGTGTCCTCTTCATCCCCAAAATTCGCAGGATCCCCAATTGTTTCAATGAAGGCAGCAACACTACTCATTTCTTCTTCTCTAAAACTAGATTTAAAACCCAGATCCCATGCTGGAGGTTGAGACCCATTGTTGATCATCATTTTTCTTATCACTTTTCCTTTCTTACTCGACTTTCTCCAAATTTTAGGAAAAAGTTCTACTGAATCTTCTAACTAGTATTTCATATCTTCAGGTCTCTGTGTAACGTACGTTATATGTTTATCCAGTTATAATGATGGACCCGCTTTTCACATCAGCTTCCTACACAATTACTTTTTACCACTACCCAGGAAATTCCAAGCAGCAACCTCCGCAAAATATGTGTCTAGTTGCTTAAGTACACCCAAACATTTTTAACGCAAGAGATGTGGTTGTGTATTTATAGATGTTCAAAGTCTAGGATCTGGAAACCTTTCCAAAAGTCTTCCTCTCGGATTCCTAATAGTATTGGTGCAGCTAATTTTCTTCTTCCAGATCCTGCAAACTCGGATTAGATAAACACCCCAGTTTCCAAGATCATGTACTTTCCAGAACACGTCTCCAAATCCAACCACAGCAACTATCGGGTCTTCCCTGTTTCCATGTTAATGTCAACTCCGAAAGTAAGTCCTAGCTGGTGCCAACAACCGTTGTACACACATATCGAACCATGGCTCGCAACCACACAACATCTTTTTATTTGTCTCAGCTTCTAAATTCCTGTCCTAATCTCCTCCATTCACTTGTTTACTCAATGACAGCAACCTTACTTGATTCAGCTGAATTTCTCGGGTCTGAAACTCTAAAATTTTCAAAACTCTTGTTACAAGCTCCGGGTACCTATTCACTTTAAGAACTTATGCTAACCCATCATAAATAACCCATCGGAACATATCTCCAGCTGAAAAGACCTGAGCTGTTGTATTATAAAGAAAGTAGGGGCGTTCTGAGTAGTTTCACGTCTGCCTTTAGCAATCACTACATTTAGTCGACTGCCCCTTAATATTGGTTCTGAGAAATCCCATCATCATCAGTATAATTTCTCAATCAATTTATCTTCTAAAACAACCAATTTTAGATGAATCTGGCGTTTTCAGTCAATTTATGGATCCCCATACTTTCCCAGTCTTTGGTTCCTGAACTTCTTGCTGTCTGAAACCCAATCCCGTTAGTACATTTTCTTCTTACTGATTGACATATCATTTTCAGTAATGCATCCTCCTCGTCGTTCATCCCACATATTATTGCACCACTTGATGCGAAACTCAGCATTGACCTCAGTAGCACCCTCTCAATGTTCTAATTCAGCGCATATAGTAAAGCACTAATTTCTCAAGTATCCAGTTCCAACCACAAATAGTGGAGCGGCTATATCTATGGCCAACATTTAGCATCCTTTGTTCATTAGGATGTTTACCAGTAATCCAAGAAAACATCTTAGACATTGGACGAAGTTGTTTCGGTCGTTACTTAACCCTTGTGCGTTTCAGTGTGTAATCTTAAGATTGATAATAGTCCCACACTGAACAAAGGGATTCCAAAGATCTTCTATGTATGAGATTGGGATTGCACTGGTGATCGTCAATCAGTGATGGTTTGGATGCCCACCCAATAGTCCTACATGGGCTATCAGCCAAACAAATAAACAATTTCAAAGCTGTTGAAATGGGGTCTCCCCGAAACTCGGGCCTCTCCATCCATTGCTGATTGGTTTTTTCAAATTTTTCGAATCTTATCGTCTTTCAAACTGTTTGATCTATGGCACAGTTAAAGTTGCTGATTGCTATCAAAATCTGGTTGCCCTCTTATTGTTATGGAAACACGCCATGCATTCTTATCCGATATGAGGTTGATTTATGTACGAGGATATATTCTTATCCGATACGAACAGTTCCAAAGAAGGAGTTTCCAGGCTTTAGATTCTTATCCGATACGAACAGATCCAAAGAAGGAGTTTCCAGGCTTTAGAGGAGACACTCATCGTATTCCTCCTATTGAGTACGAGGATGAATCAAGTTCTGAAATTTTTCTTGATGACGCGTATCAAAATAATACTTTTCGCGAAGTAGGTGATCCAAGCTCTGCCTACAGGATTAAATTGGATGTTGCAAGTTACGACAGAACGATTGATATGGAAGGATTTCTTGATTACATTGCATCTGTTCAGAATTTTTTTGAGTGTATGAGAATTCCAGAATCGCAGCGAGTGAAAATGGTCGCTTACAAGCTTAAAGGCGGGGCTGGCACATGGTGGAGACAAACCGAACACAATAGAAGGCTTAAAAGAGAACCTGCAATCACCTCATGGCCCCAAATGCGACGTATGATGAAGGTTCGTTTCCTCCCTCGGGATTTTTCGCAGAAACTCTTTCAAAGCTACCAACAATGCTCGCAAGGAAGGAGATCAGTTAACGAATACATCGACGAATTTTACCGGATTGGTGCAAGAGTTAACCTCCCCGAAACTGAAGACCAACTAGTTTATAGGTACATCAGTGGTTTGAGGCCTGAGATTAGTCAAGGCTTATACTTGCAGATGATATATACCGTAGGAGAAGCCGCGGCTCTTGCTCAAAAGATCGAGCGACAACACAAGTCAGGGGTGAAAGCCGGATATAGGAAGAACCCGAACTATGATGTAGAACCAATGATTGAGGGGTCTACATGCCTTTTAATAACAACCAATAATCCTTCTCTGACAGCAAGGGTCCGTCTATCGAGTCATCTACTGCACCAACAACAAGGAGGAACAACAATCCTAATGCCAAACCAATGGCAGATGTTTGCTACCGTTGTAGACTACCGGGACATCACTCGAATGAGTGTCCTAAACGACGGCAATCAGCTCTAGTTGATAGTGACAACAAAATGGCCGAGTCCAAGTTAACAGAAGAAGATGAAGAAATTGATAATGTTTATGCTGATGATGTTGGAGCAACTGTCCTAATAGTAAGAAAAGTATTACAATGTGATAACACAAAAAGAAAGGTACTTCTGACTCCAAAAATTGATGAAGTTACTTAAAGAAATAAGCTTTTTGAATTCAAAGGCATCATTCTAGAAAAGGTATGTGATTTTATTATTGATAGCGGTAGTACGGAAAATCTTATATCGTGGAAGCTAGTCTGAGAGCTCAGTTTACCAACGAAACCACACCCCAGTCCTTATCGTGTGGGTGTCAGAATTTTTTTACAGATAACATCATAATTTTATTGATAGAACATTACATATTTATACACAACAGACACACAAACATAACTGCACATAACTGATTTCTTGTAACTTCTAGAAGTTACACAGGATCCTAATCTTATTTTTCCAACATATACTCCCTTAAACTGATAGTGAGAAACACTTCAGTTTAATACAACTAAAAACAAACAATATAAGACATACAAGATTAAGAACACTCCCTAAATTCAAATATTAGTAATACCATACATCATCATCATAATATCATCAGCATCATCATTATTGAGTCACAACATCATCATTAATTTCTTGTCACCATACACCATTAGAGCAGGCATACTTCATTTCCAGCGTCATTCATTGCTTCACAGACATTTGCTTGTTCATAATTCAATTTTTCACGACAAAACTTTTCAATATGACCAAATTTCTTACAATGATAACATCGTAAAGGCTTCTTATTGTTATCCTTGAACCAACAATCATTGGTTACTTATGTGTATTATGCCCTAAGAGACTATAAAGCATTTGAAATCTTGAGTTGATGGTGTTTCTTTTTCATTGCAATGAATTAAGATCAGCGGATCTACAAAATGACTTCTGTAACTTTTACATTTACAAAAAATATAAGAAGCATCAGTGGATTCAATTCTTATTGAAGATGATATGACAGCAGGTAAAAAATGGAACACCATATACTGAATGTAGTAAAGATGAATTTCCTAAGGAGAAAATGGGTCATTTGTCCAAAAAAAATTAAAACACGGTTCAAATGGACGAGTAAAAAAAAGTACGGGTGAAATAGCCAAAAAAAAAAATAGCAAGGATGAAACTGGATTTCATCCTGGCTTATACTTAAAAAATAACAAGGATGAAATTGGATGCATCCCTGTAAAATAAAAAAAAGAAAAAATATTTGAAAATGGACGGGATGAAACTGGTTACATCCACGCCTTATTTTTAAATTTTTGTCCATTTAAACAAGTATCTTTTTAATTTTTGGCTATTTAAACAAGATATCAAAACCTAAGTGTCTTTTTCACCCAGAAATTGTTGATTTTGGTCTTTTTGACCAATTTTGTGTTTCCTAAGAAACATTGCAGCGGAAAATGACTATTTACTAGTATTTTTTTTAGTTCTAAAAATTATGATTACCAGACATGATGATCAAAATTTTCCTCCTGAAGTATCCTACTAAGTTACATTTAGTCAAATGGTTACTGCACTTTCAGGAAACAATGTAAAACAGAAGGACAAGCTTTGCATTTTACAGAAGAACAAGCTTTGCATAATTTACGAGCCAAAACTGTTGGCTGCTTTCAACATGAGGATTTCTCTCTTGATATACTATTCATCAACTTCCATATCACAGCCTTAACAAAACATAAGCAGCATGAAGGCGTGTGAAATGGATTCAACTCAGCTCCATTGACTGTTTCTCGTGAATCGTTAGAGAAAGAAACAATATCAGAATCGCAGTTACAGTTTTACTATTTTGCCAAGTAGTTTACGGGATCAATTACCTTTAATTTCCACATTTGTTTCAACACTCTTAGAGACTTAGACCAACGTATCATTATCTTTACGTATCTTTCTCACAGTGATTTAAATTACTTGATAGAATCTCCCATGTCTCTCTTTGTTAATTACTACAGAAGATGTATGGGAGAGTTCCATGAGGATTCATTTCTTGATAGAATTTGGTGAAGTTCCACCACTCTATCCTTTGCAAGTCGAACACACTAGTACATAGTAACCCTGCAATTCATTATTCAATATAAGCTTCTAATTTATCAATTACCAAATAGCTACCTGTGCAGATAAGTGGACAAAATTCTACATGAGCTGAATGGCTAAAACGAGATTCGGCATTAGCACCACGGTCATAATACTAAAACCATCAATGAGTATGTGCTTCCAGTACATGTTTTTTGATGTGTATGTGCTTTAGATTTTTGTTGTATCTTTCAAGTGCTTTCTCAGCACTTTTTATTGAATATGTTTTTCTTTTTCCAATTTTTTTTTTTTTTGCATCATTTTAGATGCCAATAGCTGATTTCTCTCTCGACCATTCATCGACCTAATTTGTTTTGAGGCTGCATTGGTTGAGCTTACCGTCTTATCTGAGTTTACGGTCTTATCTACATCCAAGAAAGGGATCACTGTTGGCTTGGGTGTGATCAGAATTGGTCGTAACTCGTGATCTTCGATTTTTGTTGGAATAGGGCAACCACGTAGAACTTCATATGTTAGAGTTCTGATGTTGTAAGCAAGACAGCAGCCACGGTCAACCATGATGATAACATTTCGATCCATCGGATTGATATACATGGCCTCGAGGAAGAGGGATGATCTGTAACCCTTAATTTCAATACTATTGTGCACTATTTGCCAGTTCAATCCTCCATTAGTGTAATCATCATCCTCAAGCAGCCACACATCGAGAAATGCTTTATGATATGTCTGTTCATCTTCGGAAATGGAATTGTAATCGTATTTATTATAGATAATACCATAGTAGATGGACCCTTCTGACTCCCCAAAAAAGCTACTACACCCCCGTTTAGGAAGAGCGATTGACCTGCACTGGTCACTGCCAGATTCTATGTTTTCTAGACTACAAGCTATGAGGATCTTGTGACTCATTTTACCTAATTGAGACGTCCAATACAAGACACCATGACGAATTACCATTTCAGAAAAACCACGCCATGCTGAATCAGGAATTGAAACTTGAGACGTTTTCCATGTACCGGTGTCAGAAGAAAAGATGTGGAAGTTGATGACGTTATTGCGCATATGAGGAACATCGTCAATATCGATATGAACCACCTTGTAGTTACAATGACTAAGTGAGGCATCATGTAACAATTCAGTGCAGTAGTAAATTTTCTGTAAACCATTATTACTTTGCGGTCGAGGAGGGAGGGAGACCCATTGTTTGGTTAGGGGATTGCATACGTAGTATAACCTAGTATCATGCAGCTCAAATGAATAACGATCTCGCTTCTCTGCTGAATAAAGTACTAAACCATTACTACATGAACTTATGAGACATACTTTTTCAAGCTTTTGTGCTTTGAATGGATCCGTATCTAAGAGGAATCTAAAGGATAAACCATCATGACGATTTATGAATTTTCGGCGTTGTTCTAGATAGAGTTGGACTTGTACGCCAGAAGGATCATACATGAAGATCCATGGGACACTGTTAAATATTTTCTTCATGTAAGATGAGTCGTCGGATAATAGAGAATTCCATAACTTAGATACACACCTGAATTTATACACCGGTTGTAATGTTGGAAGATGAGAGCAGATCTCGTACAACAGCTCAGGTGGTAGTTCGACACCATGTTCTTCTTCTTCTTTATTCATGCTTGTTGAAAGAGAGAAGAATGAAACTATAATTTTAGGTTTTTTTTTCGTGGAGAAGAATGAAACTATAATTTTAGGGTTTTTTTTTTCGTGGAGAAGAATGAAACTATAATTTTAGGGTTTTTTATTTGTCGTGGAGAAGAGATGCTAACAACACGTATATTTATACTATTTGTATCGGGTAGTACCTTCCTTAATTAGAATGGGCTTAAATAACAGTGGTTCTATTCAGCCCACCAGTGAAACCCACCGGTCAAACCGACACTGAAATGGCGTTGACGTTGATTGATATTTTAGGATTCCTTTCGTTTCACCCTTCTGCGGCGTGTTTGAGTAAATTAGTGTTTGGGTCTTAGATTTTGGTACCTCTTTGTATTTAGGTCCTAAGTTTGTCCAATTTGGTGTTTGGGTCGTTGACCCGTTAGTCAACAAAGTCAAGCTGCCAAACCGTTCGGCGAGTTAACATCCGGTTAACGTATTTGACACTGTTTGCTCATATTGTTTCCCTTCGCGTGAGTGGCTGAATATCTTTAACTGCTCCAGATTACCACTAACATGAACATAAGGTTGTTCTTAATTCTCTGTAGAGGAGAATAATGGAGAGGAAGTTTAAGGTCACCCACATCCATTAAAATATCAGAATCTCCGAATTTGCATTCTCTATACATCTATATACCAAAACTGCTTAACTTTCAAGGCTTCGGTGATTATGATGATATGAACAATACAACAACACTAATAACAGTTCTCTTCCCCCATTGGATTTGAAGAGTTGTTAAGTCTTTCCGACTTACAGTTATGGACTACCCTTTGTAAATTAACCATATAAAAGTGTGAGAAATTGAAGGATTCTATAGCCTATGATCTCAAGAAAACCCTCATATTTCTTGAATCATCAAAGTTGATTATATTCAAAGAAACGAGCAGGGAGGATTTCCAGCGTATTCATGGGACTTACCAAATTTGATGTCGGAGGTGAAGAAGCAAACAGTAGGTCTGTTTTCTTCCCCCTAACACCAGCTGGTCATCTTTCTCAGTACTCGTATTTTTTTATTCCTTAATGTGAGATTTGTCATGAATCATGGACCGTTCTCACATGAAGCATCGTTTTTATTTTAATCGGTATCGTATTACTAACACTTTCGTTGCGTATATGTATCACAAAATGCTTGATATCTCTGAATTATTCTTGTATTCTTGCGTATATGTATCACATAGGTCACATAATGACAACACCTTATTTATCAAGGAATACATAAGCCGCTACATCTGATCATTTGTTTCAATAATGGCCACAGTATATGGAGAAGCGAATAAGATGGATTTACAAGAGGCAATTGCTAAGAAGAAACATCGATTTTCTAGATCACCATTTCAAATCTACTCATAATAACTAGGAGTTTCTTGAGCGAATGCCATCTCCAAATCTCTCATCGAGTTCTCAGATGTTCGCTAAGTGCATGTATACAAAGGAAATGGGGTTCAAGTGAGTCGTTTAACATTAAGAAATTCAATAAACTTAAGGAGCAAATAATAAAATCAACTAAGCTAGTATTTTCGGACGAAAATAACAAATGTAACTGAGCTAGTGGTGGCTAATGGTGTAGCTTGAAAAATTGATACAACTGTGGAAGTAGGCATAAAGAATGTACAGTAACTTCGCTAATAGTCTGCAAGCAAAATTACTGTTCTGAAACCCCGCAGTAGTCTGCAAGGTTACCTTGCTAATTGATGTTAGTCATCACAGAGAACTCTGCCTAGTTGATCGTTGTTCTTGTAACATTTATGAATGAATTATGGAGACAAACTACCATGCGTTATTGCAGTATTAAAAAACTAGACATATGCGTGTAATCCATAATCCTAAACCTATCTATTGAATAGTGTTAAGTGATAACAAGAGTATATATTCCCACGTACCGGAAAGGTCTTACTTTCTGCAATCGTGCCTGAATTTACTTATTCGAGTCCATATATGAAGAAAACAAGTTACCAAAGTAAAAATCAATTATACTCTCCCTTTCAGATAAGCTCTCCCTTTTAGTACCAAACTATAATTTATTTTTCCAAAAAGGACCAAACAGACAGTTGACTGAGTCAACCGGAACAAACTCATCCTAATATATTATTTTTAGGACCTATTGGTATTTCCCTGACCTTGACTCATCCCTTAGACCATAGAAAGTTCGGATGGTTTCTCCAATCATGGTTATAGGTTTTTGAGTGTGGATCAAACTTCTGAGAGTTATCGAATCTAGAGTTATTGTAAAGAGCATTGTCTTGCTCTTTCATAGTCTAGCCTTCCCAAAAATGCTCTATTATACCACTAGTGCGACCCATTTCTAAGGCTTCTAACCTTTTCATTATCGCTGCAATTTTGGCATCTGAATCATAGCTTCGTTATACCCTATTAACATTTCCTCTACCTAGAAGAATTGTTTTCTTGGGTTCTCTATTATTTTCTCATTGTTGGGTCTTTTCGGCAATGTCATTCAAAAATGTCATCTCCTGGTCAGCAGTCTTATTTTCAAACTCACCTGTACACAAAGGCTCAACCATGGTTGTTGTTGAGTAATATAAACCCTCATAAAGGGTCTGATCTAATCTTACCTTTTCTAAGTCGTTATGAGGACATTGTGATTGTAAATCATTGAACCTTTCCAAATATTTATATAAAGGTTCTCCCTCTTGTTGAGCAAATGTGCAAATCTGCTGCCTAATAGATGATGTTTTGTGCCTAAGAAAAAATTTATTGAAAAAGGAAGATATAAGTTGTTCATATGTTTCAATTGGCTCGGAAGTCAAACTATACAGCCAAGATTTGGCTTTATCTTTCAGAGAGAAACGAAATAACCTAAGTTTTAGTTCTTCATCATCTAGGTTTTTAATCCTTAGAGTACTAAAAATTTCCTCAAAATCCCTAACATGGAAATATGGGTTTTCATTTTCCTTCCCTAAAAAGATTGGGAGCATCTGCAGGGTCCTAGGTTTCAGTTCATACATTCCATCAGTTTCATCTAATTTTCTTACTGCTTTTGCATATACCCTAAGGATAATGTTAGTATTATACATATATGAAGGTTATCACACAAAATTAGTAGATAATATATATACAATTTTCTATTGAGAAGCATTAAAGAATGTATTCCAAAGGTATCAATTTTGGATTGATACGACGTCTTCATATGAACTCATGTTCAACATCTATCCGTTTTTCTTTGTAATTTTTTTAGATCCGCAAACCATATTCATCCAATACGCTCATCCACAGATGTCACATCCAACAGGTAATAGATTGAACGTAAGTGAAAATCTTAAATCCATCATTTAGATGGATTGGATGCAGGTAATACCAAATATGCATCCACCCATCTGTTGCTCACCCCTAATTATGTGATATCAATTATGTAGTTCTGCAATTGGTGTTTTAGTACAACAAATGCATTTAAAGGTCCAAATTTTATTACTGCTTTTGCGGTTGTATCAAACATCCCACATAGAATCCATGGCTTCCTTTGGAGATGTTTCTTAACAATAAAGTAGGAAGAGGAGCTAGAATCAAGAAATAGGATCTGAAGTCGGTTCAACAAAAATAATGGGACAAACTGTGGAGTCAGATGGAATGACAGAGTCAGATGAAATGACAGGGTCAGAAATAATAGATGAGTCAGGCTCAGGAGTATTGGATGTAGAAGTAGGCAATATAGATTAAGGTAATGAGTTGTTAGTGGAGGATGTAGTGACAGAACAACCTGAAGTCGTATCAAAATATGTAGTAAAAAAAGGAAACTTAGTTCATCAAAAACTACATGTACTGAAATATAGACCTTATGGGTGGCAAGATCATAACATTTATAGCCTTTATGAACAGGACCATAGCCAAGAAAGACGCATTTAGCATAGTTAGGACTAAGTTTATCAGGTCTATATGGTTCAGGATTTGGATAACAATAACAATCAAAAGTTATGAGAAATGATAATCAGGAAATGTATTAAACAACATCTGAAATGGGGACTTGAAGGACAAAACTTTGGTAGGTAATCTGTTAATGATGTAAGTAGATGTAAGGAAAGAATCATACCAAAAGTGTTTAGGTAAATAAGCTTGAAAAGCCAAAGTATTACCCATTTCAGTGGGTTTCAGTGATATGTCTGTGTTTCCTCTCTGTCAAACCATTTTGATGATGAATATGAGGACAAGAAATTCTATAACTAATGCCACACACTATCAGCCTAGAAATCTTAAAATTTTCCTTTAACTAACTTTAATGCACCATCACATTGAAACAAGTTGATACTTTTATTCAATAAGTTTCTAGACATATTTTTGAAATGTTTAAAACAATCAACACTTTCATCTTTTGTTTTCAAAGGATAAATCCAATAAAACCTAGAAAAAATATCTATGAATAAGATGTAACATCTAAAACCTAATGAGGAAGCAACAAGAACATATCCCCATAGATCACATTACGTGAATTAAGTGCAAAGGCTCAGTTGTAAATCTTTCTGAATGATAAAAAAAAATGAATCCTATGATGCTTACCTAGTTGACAAGGAGTACATAACTGAGTAAAGGTAATGTTGATTGAAAAAGCAGCTGAAGAATCCACCTTATGAAGTATTGTTTAAGAAGTATGACTGAATCTGCAATGCCAAAGATATTCGGATGTGTGTGTAACAGTAGTGTGAGAAGCAACTTGAGTAGCCTGTAAGGTTGTTAATGGATATAGGTTGTCTTTCATAAATCCTTCAGCAAGCACTGCTCTAGTATCCAATTCCTTGATTTCATATCCCCAAGGAAAACATTCAAAGGAGACGAAGTTCTGTTTAGTAAACTTAGCAACAAAAATGAGATTTTCCTAATACTTGGAACATACAACACCTCATGAAGATGAAATTGAACAGATTTTGTATCTAAATAGCATCACCAGTTTATTCAATAGGTAAAAATTTACCATCACCTACCATGGTTGATCATTACTTGTGTAAGACTTGGCATTAGAGAGATAAAACTGGGAGTTATTCATGTGACTTTCGGCTTTAGAATTAGTAATCCAGCAAGAAGAAACATTTGGATCACTACACGCTGATGCCGAGTTGAGTTTAATGCTATGAAAAGCTTGTTGCAAGGTATCTGAAGAAGATGTTGGAGTAGAAGGTAAATCCGTTGTAGAAACAGTGTTACTAGCATGCTTAGCACCAGATTTTGAGCCAGATTTAGAACCAAATTTAGAATTAGGAGTATAATGCCATCTACAACGATTAGCAAGATGTACATGAAGCTTACAAATTTGACAAACCACATCGTCAGAATTAGAAGATGACTGGAAATTCGAACTATCCTTAGATCCATAAGATTTCTGCTTAGACTTGTTTGATTTATTCGTATAAAACGCAAAATTTTGAGCATCTAAAACAGATTTCGACTCTAACTCCCCAGCTTTCAAGTACTGCTCATGATGAATAAGTTTAAAATACAAATCACTAAAAGAATACTCAATTTTTCTGTAGCTTGCAGTAACAACAAATTGACTATACTAATCCTTGAAGCGTATACATAACAATATCAGAGTCATCCACATGAAGATCAATCGCGGCCAAAGAATATGAAATGGAACGATTACCTCTACGAACAGAGTGAAGTTGACTACAAAGAAGTGATTTGCATGCTGAAAATTGACAAAGAATTGATTTCTCAAGATATAACCAGATTTCACGAGTAATTTTAC
Organism: Papaver armeniacum; assembly: GCA_023531295.1. Taxonomy (NCBI): domain Eukaryota; kingdom Viridiplantae; phylum Streptophyta; class Magnoliopsida; order Ranunculales; family Papaveraceae; genus Papaver; species Papaver armeniacum. Next base: position 418,675 of record JAJJWW010007737.1, on the reverse strand, counting down.
AACCAACAATACTTCGAGAAACACTATCTGAGATAGATACTTGACATTACAAAACGATTGTATTTTCTCCAAGTACATAATATTCCGGATTTAAAGTCTTTTCACCATCAATTTTGACAAACTGAACAGGTTCTTCAATAGATCCATCAACATAATCAAAGAGATCAATGGTGATTAAGATAGATTCAAACTGATTTAAAGTCTTTTCACCATCAATTTTGACAAACTGAACAGGTTCTTCAATAGATCCATCAACTACCATGCGTTATTGCAGTATTAAAAGACATGCGTATAATCCATAATCCTAAACCTATCTATTGAATAGTGTTAAGAGATAACAAGAGTATATATTCCCACGTACCGGAAAGGTCTTACTTTCTCAAAATCGTGCCTGAATTTACTTATTCGAGTCCATATATGAAGAAAACAAGTTACCAAAGTAAAAATCAATTATACTCTCCCTTTCAGATAAGGTCAAGCCACTAACAAATGAAAAGTTAACAAAGCAGTATCGCTTAAAATGTAAAAGTAAAAAATACTGAACAAAATTGGATGGATGGATGATATAAAGTCAAAATAACTAAGACATTGTCAGCATTTAGATTCACACAAATCTTACTTGTTACTCAAATACAAAATCGAACGCAAAAAATATTACCGATTTATAAGCATAGATGTATTCAGGGTCCGCATCATCCTGTCATTGCACACGGGTTTAGGTCTCCTCATTTTCAACTGACACCATCCCTTTTGTATCTTCTTCCATTAATTCTTTCAACGACACTAAGGTGTTCTTGTGAGGGTATACTTGATGAATGAAATCCTTAAGCTTGACAAGCCTTTTCGAGGTTGACGTTTTTGTGTCGTAAAGGTTGAGATGGTATTAATCATGAGTTAAAACAGCATCGCTCTTCATAATGTCTAAGAATTTGCTAATCTTGTCAATCCTAAACTTTTTCTTCCAACCCAACGACTGATGTTCCTCTTGCTCTTTCATCTCATGATTCTCATTCTTCGTTTTCAACTGCCATACATCATTCAATCCGTCTCCTCCGACATCCAGATTAACACCAAAATACAAAACCCCACCCAAAACCCCTATCCTAAGACGATTCCAACTGTGGTGGAAGTCTGGTGGTAAAAGATGTTCATAAAACTTTTCCTTGGACAGATCAAAGGTGATGATCCTTTCTAATTCAGTGTCCAGCCAATAAAGATGTCCATTGGCAAAGACACCTTTTTCCCTGATCTCAAAATCCAAAGTAAGGTTTCTCCATCCCTTGCCACTTCCTAGAGTGTATACGTGAATTTCTCTAGACCCAGTCTGCGACCTGCACATTCTTACAATTTTGTACTCATTGGTTGAAGATACATAACCAAATCCGACGGTCCGATAGAAACCACAAGCATCTTTGTTGATTTCGGAAGCATAACGATTTCTGCAGTCGGGGGTTACAAATACAAACAGATTGGCCATGAGCAAGACAGGATCAAACCAGACAGAACCAACAAACCCAAAACTCTTGAACGGAGGGGTAAAATTAATCTTTGTAATTCTTTCAACTGGTGATCTTTGCTTGATCATGATTCTCATTATATTCAAAATAGGAAAACTTTTCATCACCAATCGAGCAAGAAAACCCAACGTACTTCTAATCGGAAGAAGAATGATTACGATGATGATTTAAGTGCTTCTTGTAGAATGATGGATCACGAACAAGACTTGTCCAGGTTTTGCATCTTGATTTGCATTCGAGGACCGATTCCGCTGGTAAACGAGTTAGAATGTCTAGTGCAATCTCCAAAGGAAGAAAATTGAAACACCCCATCACGATCCCTTTCGTTACAAGTAAGGATTCACTGAGGATGGTTTAGAAAATGTCTAGGGTTTATAAGAATATTTATAAGAAAAAATCTTCCTATAATAAAGAAAAGGGAAAAAATATGGTTTGGTCATTTTCAAGGTGGTCCCATGTCTATTTGGTCCTTTCACAAATCACCTTTTCCATTTGGTCCATAATTATTAAAATATCTAAAGTACCCCTTCCCTCTCTTATTTTTTCCTCTCACGTGAATGGTTTCTCTCTTGTTTATTTTCTCTACTAATTTCTCTCTCATTCTTACCTTAATATTTAAAAGTTTAAAAATTAAATATCTCTCAAAATATATGTCAAAAATTAATAAATTTTATATATTCGGAAAGCCCTCGACGATAGCTTTCCAACGAGTACCATTGTCGCTATGTTTCGAAGCTTTTATTTTTTTTTTCAATATAATAGTAGTTCATTCCGAGAATGAAAAAACATTCATTTGAAGATGAAGATATTGATGTTTTTATTCATTCCAGAAATGAAGCCGTTTTTTAGGCTTTTTATATGGACTTCATTTCCGGAATGAAGTCTGTTTTTTTCATGTTTTTATATGGACTTCATTCCAGAAATGAAGTCTGTTTGTATATGTTTTATATGGACTTCATTCCAGAAATGAAGTCTGTTTTTTTTATGCTTTTTATATGGACTTCATTTCTGGAATGAAGTCTGTTTTTTTTCATGTTTTTATATGGACTTCATTCCAGAAATGAAGTCTTTTTGTATGTGTTTTATATGGACTTCATTTCTGGAATGAAGTCTGTTTTTTTTCATGTTTTTATATGGACTTCATTCCAGAAATGAAGTCTGTTTGTATATGTTTTATATGGACTTCATTTTTTGGAATGAAGTCTGTTTTTTTTCATGTTTTTATATGGACTTCATTCCAGAAATGAAGTCTGTTTGTATATGTTTTAGGTTTTTATACAAACACATAATATAATAGTTCATCAATGTAGTTCATTTTGTAGAATGAACTCGTATAATAGTTCATTTTATAGCTAAAAAATAAGGCAAAAAAATAAAAGCTCCGAAACATAGCGACAATGGTACTCGTTGGAAAGCTATCGTCGAGGGATTTCCGAATATATAAAATTTATCATTTTTAGACATATGGTTCAAAAGATATTTAAGTTTTAAGTTTTATTTATTTATTTTTATTAAGTGAGAGAAAAAAACAAAGGACTGTGACATCACCTTAGGACCAAACCATTATTTTCTAGGACCAAACAATAATATAAGGGTGTTTTTGCCACTACAAGATGACATTTACATCATCCATGACATCACCCTAGGACCAAACTATAATTTTTAGGACCAAATGATAATTTATATTACCAAATAGGACCAAACAGACAATTGACTAGGTCAATTGGACTAGAATCTCTCTAATATATTATTTCTAGGACCATATGGTATTTCCTACTAAAGAAAAGGCCCCATTTTGGGTGGTTTTGGTGTAGCACGGCGGAATGTCTAAACTGCCCTTTTATCTTAATCTTACTAACATGGTATATGGTAAGTAATGACATAAATATGGAAAGGGTATCATAGTAAAGTACAGAAAAAATGGTAATCACGATCATATTGGAGCATATTGGTCCCGCGTTCGAATCCCAAGCAGCACCTTTTTTTTTCTTTTTCTAACACTCTCTCACTTTTTCTCTTTCTCTCCCGACTCTGTCTTAGACTTAGGGATTCAACTCTCAGCTCTCCGGTCGTCTTCTCCTGAAAATTCTTCTCCCTTCTCGACGATCAGCCCAACAGACTCACTTTCTCTCTTACTCTCAACTCTTTCACATTTGATTAGATTGAACATAACTGAATATAATTCCTATCAGATTCTTCTCCATTCTCCAATCTCTCGCTTTTCCTTCTGTACCTGTATTAGCTTAAGATGTTGATGCATTCGTAAAGCTTCTACTAATATGGAACTTCGGAGAGAACTTTCACCAAGAACGTTGTGTACAAGGAAGTTCTTATGTCCTCTTAGCTTAGGTAAACATCTTACCAATTAATGTCTGTGAAGTTCTTAGTCGTATTTTTTTTTCACTTAATGTTTTTTTTTTTCATTTCCTCTATTATTTTAGTTTTGGTTTCATCTTACATTTCGGTGTCTATTGTGTGTGAATTTTTCACTCGCTGAAATGTAAGTCTATCTATTCTAATTGATTACAAGAGGTAAAACAGGAAAACAATAATTTTTATTTTGAAGGCGGATTTTCTGCCTTGGTATTATATAGTTTGTTATCACGTAAATTTTGTAACGGAAGGACAATTCGGCAGGTGCATCGCACGTGCGTATTTACTAGTAGAGATAAAGTTTTGTGGATCTTAGAAATGGGGCAAGTTTGGGTAAAAATACGACAAAACTTGTACCGAAACAGTACCGCTGTTATTATCAATAAAACGGTTTACTAGATTGGTAGCATGCAGTTGTTTTAGGCCGAACGGATGAATTTGAAAATTTCATCCCATGCATCTTAAGGTTTGGTTGGTTGAGTGCAATAGTGCATGGGTTCAAACTTCAAAGTTTCCCTCATTGATGGGAGTTTCATCTTGCCTACCGAACTTTCCAACTTGGTGAGGCTAGAGATAATGTTAGCTAGCTAGTCACGGCAATATCAAACTCGCCTGTCATCTGGCTTGTCACTGGCATATTTAAAATTCAGGTAAAGACTAAAGAGGCCATGCAGGTGAAAGAACACTTTATTCTCTCAAGTTCTGTATTTTCCATCCCCAGATATATGTTTTCTCAAGCTGAAGGCGGATGTGTTCTTGTTTCCATGCTAAATGATCGTATTTCCTTCTACAATATGGCTCCATAGATTCCAGGAATGTAATAGTTGCTGGTTGAACACATGATTGCTCTAATATACGTACAATGCAGTTTGGAAGCGGAATTTTACACAACTAATACGACATTTGTGGCTTTAAGAGGACTTCATAAAGATATAAGCAAAATATACAGTATATGTTATGAACCTCTTTCAGTTTCAGTGAACTTTTCATTTCAGTTAAAATAGGTTCAAAACTAGAATTGCTTGCTTACTATACTCTGACTTAGATTGTGTATCTTTGTGCACTTACGAAAAATGATAATTAGGGGTTTTGGGTGATTTTTTACGTGCTACTTATGGAAACAGTGATAGGTTTTTTCCTCTTAATCTTATTGATGAAACTATGAAAGGTCTATTCACTCTCTTTTTTTAACTCTCTTGGCATATGGTTGTTAAAGAAGAATATGGATAATCATGGAATGAGTTGGATTAAACAGTTTAATATTGTTGCTATGTACCATTCACATTCACATTTACAAAAACCAGTGGGCTTCTATGCTATTGTGGTGATGGGACAAAATTAGGAGAAATAGATACAAAAATTATGGAGTGCGGTGAATGAGCAAGATCAAGTGAGGAGATAGAAGGCGATGGAAGTGATTAGCCTGTAAGGGAATTTCACACACGTGATAACAACTTAGCCAACAGATCAAGGCAATATGTTTAGCCATGGCGTGTTGGAATGCCTAGTTGAGCACCTATGTAAAGCTAACCTGTACAGTTAAGCTATGGCGTGTTGGAATGCCTTAAGAAATTAGAAACTAAAATTCAGAGTCGCAGACTTTCAGAGCACGTACCTAATCTTAAGCTTTACATCTCCCTAGTTTCCTAGTCTGCTCTTAAATCCTTAACCTGCTTCTATTTTAGTTGCTGCATAAGAAATGATAACAGCAACGCCAGCAGCTGTTAGCTTGCTCTTTGCCGAGCAAATAATATGACTGAAAAATAGTTGTTGGGCACTGCAAATATTGTCGCCCTTGATGATATTAAGCACCCGATGATATTTGTATAATTAGAAATTCAATTTTATTTATGTAGAAAAATACAATCATTATAAATGTTATTGCTTCAGAAATGAAAATTAGACATTTTATGTATCGTTTACAGAAACTATACCAGAATAACAAAAAAAAAGTGGTCGACAAATGGTTTTAGATAATGATGCTTTCCAGTGGGAACAGGTTCTGCAGTTATACACTATTCTTATAAGGATTCTTCAACTTGGGGATATTGAGAATGAGAAGCTGCAAGAAGAGCAGCTCCGATTCCAGAGCCATCATTTGCATGCTCAATAACAACGGTCTGCGCAACTTCATCTCCCAGTAACTCACTGAGGGTACTCTGCAATCGGATCTGAATTCGGTGTAATGCTCAAATAATCCTCCATCCACAGCTATAACAGTCCTCCGTTTCTCCCCCTCCTTCACCGTGTCTTTTCCCATCTTTTTCAAAATACCTAAGATCCCTGCAGCAGAAAGACGGGCACCTCGTGTGGCAACAATGTTGCAGAGATTTACGACAACTCTTCTTGTTTTAAGGGAAGTATCAGATATCCCAAACACGTCCTTCAGTTTGCTTTCAACCACTCTCAAATCTGCGGATGTGTCATGATGCATGGCAGACATTTCAGGAGTCCTCAAAGTGAATGGAGTCTTAAGTTTTGGCGGAACAATATCACCAAAGAATCCAGCCTCTTCAGCCATTTTGCAGAGGACTCGACGTACACTATCTCCCAAGTACATCCCAGAAATAATCTTCTCAAAAATCTGCTCGCCAACGTTAAGACTGTCCTGGTCCAAAGCCTGGTCATATTCTGTCACAGGAAGGTGTGATGACCGGAAGTTACCCCACTCCATGTTGATTACCATATCTCCTGATTTAGGAATGGCGGGTGCACGCTCTACGTATGCTGCATTTGTTCCGGTTCCCAAAATAACTGCAGCTGCAACATCATTATTCAAGTATTTGCCTCCAGCTAATGTGCCAATTGATCGTTCACCAGAGCCGCAACACGCATATCTATGCCCTGTCTGTCCAAGGCTTTAGTTAGCTCTAGCACCACATCTTTACCAATCGCATCATCGATGGAGAAACCCTTTGTCCACCTGATAAGAGTTCCAGACGCGATTGATAACTGCTTTACAGGTGACAGAAGTTATGAAGACTGAAAAAGTAGTTGTATTGAACGTGATCAAGTACAAGACAGAGTTGTCCAATATATAGGAGCAACTGAGGAGGACAACAGTAAACAAACTACACCCTAAGTGAAAGTAAAAGCAACAATAGAAAGGCAGTAAAAACATAAATATAACTAGGAGCTCAGTATGACACTCCAGATACACCAAAGGATAAAACGAGTTGAACTACTTCCTCTAACACTCCCCCTCAATCTGATGTAGAGTGAGAACAATGCATCAGTTGGCAAGCAAGATTGAAGAAAGTAGTACTTGTGAGGCCTTTAGTAAACAGATCAGCCAATTGGTGAGAGGAAGGTACAAATTGCACTGTCACTGTCCCTGCATCCATTAGGTCTCTGACATAGTGATAATCAACTTCAATATGCTTAGTTCTTGCGTGAAATGCTGGATTGGAGGCTAAGAACTGAGCACCCATGTTGTCGCAGAAGATAGAATGTGGTACAGCAGGAACAATGTGAAGTTCTTCAAGCAAACCAGAAATCCATATAACCTCAGCAGCCAAAACACTTAAAGCCTTGTACTCTGCCTCTGTAGAGCTTTTAGAAACTGTGGGTTGTTTCTTGGATGACCAAGAAACTAAGGAATTACCCAAAAATACACAATACCCTGAAGTGGATCTTCGAGTATCCGGGCATCCCGCCCAATCAGAATCTGAGTAAGATGTAAGTTTACTGATATCTCCAGATTGAATGACAATACCTGAGCCCAAAGTACCCTTTAGATATCGCAAGACTCTTTTTGCGAGAAGCATATGTGTAGTGGTTGGAGCGTGCATGAACTGTGAGATGTAATTAACAGCAAATGTGATGTCTGGACGAGTGAGGGTAAGGTATTGAAGTCCACCAACTATACTCCTGAATTGTAAGGCATCAGTAAGTAACTCTCCATCATGAATGGAAGCACGTTTCTCAGTTGAAGCAGGTGTAGAACATGGTTTACAATCTGTCATATCTGCTTTAACAAGAAGATCAATAGTGTATTTTTGCTGAGTGAGAGTCAAAGTGTCTCTTGAAGAAGAGAAAACAGCTTCAATACCCAAGAAGTAATATAGATCACCTAGATCTTTCATAGCAAATTGAGCACTCATTTGACTGATGAGAGAATTAAGAAAGTAGTCTGAGCTGCCTGTAAGTATAATGTCATCCACATAAAGAAGTAGCACAGCTGTGTCATCCCCACACAAATATATGAACATAGAAGGATCAGAAGTAGACATCACAAACCCAACATCTAAAAGAAATCCACTGAATTTTTCAAACCAAGCTCTAGGAGCTTGTTTGAGACCATAAATAGACTTGTGAAGAAGACAAACATGATCAGGTTTAGAAGGATCCTCAAAGCCTTTAGGCTGCTTCATATATAGTTTCTCAGCAAGTTCTCCATGTAAGAAAGCATTGGATACATCCAACTGCTTGATGCTCCATTTGTTAGTTAATGCTATAGTTAAAATGACCCTTATTGTTGTAGTCTTGAGAACTGGACTGAAAGTGGCAGTATAATCAATTCCATCCTGTTGACTGCAGCCTTGAGCAACTAACCTGGATTTGTATCTATCAATAGTGCCATCAGGTTTGAGTTTTAATTTGTAAACCCATTTGCTCCCCAAGACATTCATCTCCGGTGTTGGTTCAACTAATGACCAAGTATGATTTAACATGAGAGCTTCATATTCTTGGTGCATAGCATGAAGCCATTCCTCACTCTTAACAGCAGACTTGAAAGTTCTGGGTTCTTTGGGAAGAGTCACAATTGAGGTGAAAGCTGAGTGAATAGGATGAGGAACAGTATAGTGGGTAACAAAGTCAGGCAAATACTTTGGCTTCACTATCCCATCTTTAGATCTTGTAACCATAGTGTGAGTAGGTGGAACTGTGGGTACTGAAGGTGCAATGTTTGATGACACAGCAGTGATATCACTAGATGGAGCATGTGCAAATGGAGATGGAGATACTGAACTAGGGTCAGCATCAGAATCTGAAGGTGGCTCAGATGTTGAGTCTGTAATAATTTCCAGTGGCACTGAGGTAGTAGCTGCTCAAGTATCTGGAGTTGGTGAAGTATGGACAGCACCAACAGTTGTTGAAGTATCTGTAGTTGGTGAAGTATCTGCAGCACCAACAGTTGTTGAAGAAGTACAAGAACAAAATGGAAAATTTTTTTCATCAAACACCACATGCCTTGAAATGTAAATCTTCTTAGTGGAATTATCATAACACCTGTATCCTTTGTGTAATGAGTTATACCCTAGAAATGTACATCTAGCTGATTTGGGACTTAACTTGTCCTTTTTATATGGACCCAAATAAGGATAATGAGCACAACCAAATACCTTCAAAAAAGAGTAATGTCCCGGTAACTTGTTGAACAAAATCTCATAGGGAGATGAAAATTGAAGTAGTTTAGTATGAATTCTATTGATAAGATATGTAGTCAGTAACAAATGAGTCAAACCAAAAGGATTTTGGTAGACAAGCTTGAAAGGACAGAGTATTACCAACTGATGTAATATGTTGATGTTTTCTCTCAGCAACTCCATTTTGTTGTGGGGTATGAGGACATGAACAAGAGACACTAATACCCTCTGCATCAAGAAACTGTTTGAATACACCTTTCACAAGTTCAAATGCACCATCACATTGAAACCACTTAATTTTGGTAGAGAATAGATTCTCATTGACTGTCTTGAAATGTTGAAAACAAGTTAAGCTTTCAGTTTTATCTTTCATGGGAAAGATCCAATGGAATCTGCTGTAGTCATCAATAAATAAAATGTAGTATCTATATCCCATTGTAGACAGATGAGGAGATGGTCCCCAAATATCACAGTGAATCAATTCCAAGGGTGCTGAAGCAGATCTTTCTGAAGTCATGAAAGGCAACCTCTTACTCTTTCCAAGTTGGCATGAGTGACACAGAGAATCAAAATCACCAGAAGCAAATGTAATTTGTGAGGATTTTTGTAGAGTATTGACAATCTGGTGAGATGGATGTCCTAATCTTTGATGCCACAGAGATGGTGTAGCAACAACAGAACTGTAGGCTTTGTGAGGTGGGTTTGAAGGAGTTGAGGTAATAGGATATAGGTTTCGATCAATAACTCCTTCAGCTAGAACAAGATGACTGGCAAGATCTGTGATTTCAAACCCCAATGGAGTAAAGCCTATCTTACAATGATGTTCTCTAGTAAAAACTCCAACTGAGATTAGATTTTGAGTCAGTTGAGGGACATATAACACATTTGAAAGAGTGAATGACCTTGTAGGTGTATGTAGAACAGAACTACCAACCAAGGTTATGGGAATGTGATGTCCATTACCAACCATCACTTGTTCCGATCCAAAGATATTTGGATGGATTTATAAGAAGTGAAAGGTCATAAGTCATGTGACTAGTTGCTCGCTGAATCGGGGAAGCCATGATTTGGCAAAATGGAAAAGTAGAATGCTCAGATAAACATGATGTATTTACCTGAACAGAGGAATTGGCTTGTGGGTTTCTCTGTTTAGGACTATTTTTGGAAGCAGAGTATCTGTACGGACATCTACTGGCTGAGTGACCAGTTTTCTTACAGATTTGACATTCAACAGTAGAATAATCAATCCATGGTGAGGGTGGTCGAGCAGATCTACTAGTAGAGTCATTTGATCTATCAGATCGAGAGGAACTAGAACCAGATGCGAAAGATTTTGTAGAAAAGAAGGCTGAGTTGGTGACTGACTCAAGAGCAACAGAGGTTTCAAGGTGTTGAGCTTTAAGCCATTGTTCATGAGTTAAGAGTTTACCTTTCAAATCAGCAAAGAGATTTGAGTCTCACGATTATGTATAGCAATCACAAAGTTGTCATAATCTCGACCCAAACCATTAAGAATATGCATAACAATATCAGCATCAACTACCTTTTCTTTGATAGCAGCTAGAGAGTCAGTAATACTTTTAACCTCTTGAATAAACTCAGCTACAGAACGAGCACCTCTTTTAATGGTTTGCAGTTGACCCCTAAGCATAGATCGGCGAGCAGAAAACTGATTAGAGAATTCCTTAGCAAGATAAGACCATACTTGAGCAAGCAGAGAGTACATCCAAGAACAGAACAAGACAGAGAATCTGAGAGAGTAGTGTTTAGACAGCTGTTAACAAATCTATCCCATTTCCTCCATTTAAAATAAGCAGGATTTAGTACTTCTTGATCTCCATCTTTAATGAACTCTGGTGGTTCTGTGATCGATCCATCAACGTAACCCATCAGATCTGTACTTATAAAGACAGATTCCAACTGATTTTTCCAGATGAGAAAGTTTGAATCATCAAGTTTTAAAGTAACAAAGTGAGTGATGTTTTGAAAGGGAAAAGACACAGTAGTCTCATAGTGAGGTGACGAGACACTGGACATGGTTGAAACAGGTAAAGATACGAAGGTAAGGTTATTGTCCAACGGACATAATATCAGTAGATGTAGAAGTTTGAGTGTATCTTAAGGAAAGAGATGTGATATAGGTGAAGTTGCAGTAAAGATGAGGTACTGTAATGTGTGGCTGTAATGTAAAGTAGTTGAAGATGATGTGATGTAACATAAGATGAAGATTAATTGAGGTATACGGCGGAAGCGATAACTGAGAACAAACCCTAAAGAGTTTTTCCTACAGGACCAACCTTTCTCGTGATACCATGACAGAAGTTATGAAGACTGAAAAAGTAGTTGTATTGAACGTGATCAAGTACAAGACAGAGTTGTCCAATATATAGGAGCAACTGAGGAGGACAACAGTAAACAAACTACACCCTAAGTGAAAGTAAAAGCAACAATAGAAAGGCAGTAAAAACATAAATATAACTAGGAGCTCAGTATGACACTCCAGATACACCAAAGGATAAAACGAGTTGAACTACTTCCTCTAACAACAGGGAATGAAAAAGTAAAACCCAATTCCCTCTGACTTCCAGGAGGAAAGAAGAAAGAAACCTTCTCCTTCTGTAGCTATAAATCTTGCGAGTTCTTTCGCGATGAAATCAAACAGTTCGCTGGAAGTGGCAGATGTCATCAACTCAGGAGGAATTGAGACTTCAGTAAATTCTTGTTTAACTACACGCCCGTCTCTTCCACCCAACTGTACACGCAACACAAGGAAGTTTGTGCCGCCGAGATCTAAAGCATAAAACAGTCCACGTTCGTCACCAGCAGTGAGATTATCCACATAGCTATTAAGCATCTTAAGCTGACTGCCACCACTTTCAGAAGCAGCAAGACCAGCATGCATCTCAGCAGTCATAGCATCAGCAACTTGTCTGAGTTTCCCAATTGGCGTCGCACAGTTTTCTTCAAATTCTTTTAAGATAGACATGGCTTCATTACCTGAACTTTTCGTCCTATTTTTTCAATTAGTGCAGCTGCAACACATAATGCTGCTCGAATATATTTTTGAGTATCACAAACACGCTTCATCTTATGATCTTTTTCTTTGAAGACTCTAAGAAAAGTATCTCTGACTTTATTAGCAGGCTCGATTCCTCCTCCTGGCATCGATCTTTTTGTTTTCTCTACAAATAAAAACTTATATTCACAACACAACACAACACAAGACAACACAAGATAAGAGTACGTACTGTTAAAAGAAAGAAGAATGTAATTGTATGTAATATGAAAGGTGTGATTGTGTATTTATAGATGTTCAATGGCTAGGATCTGGAAACCTTTCCAAAAATCCTCCTCTCGGATTCCCAATTCGCCTCTATTTAAAGGGAAAGCTATTCCTAAAATGGGTACGAAATTGAAAGACGGTTGTTGCTGGATTAGGCAAGTCGGTTAAAAGCTAAAACCTACTAGTCACCTGTTGTTAAATCAGTAGGAAGCAACATGATAATTCTAATTAATGTGCTTCTATCCAACGCTCCAACTGCAGGGGTCTCTTGCAGCGAGTTAAAGAACAAACACCAGTATTGGTGCAGCCAGCTGTTCCAGCAAAAAGAGAGATGAAAAAGACGAGATAATGACCCCTCCACTGTAACACTGAAAAAGAGAGGTGCAGCCACTGCTTCACCTTGTTCCAGATCAATAGGATGATTGCTTTGTCTATAGGTATTATTTGTGTTTCCTTATCACGCAGAAAACTGCATCTAGTTTTCCGAATTCTCCACCAAGTTGCGACAAGACTACAAAATTGAAATTGCAGTCTACGCACCTCTATACACATTTTGCAATGCATGAACTCGATTTGATCATCACCTGTTAGTGCTTTTTTCTTTTGATTGCTCTCCTCTCCGACCTCAATGCATGCATTGCAAAAAGCAAAAAATTCAGAAGCACAATCAAAGCACCAAGAGGTACAAAATGTATAATACAAAACGTCAAGAATAGAAGTTACAAAAATGTACAAAAACGCCGTTGCCGGGGATCGAACCCGGGTCACCCGGGTGACAGGCGGGAATACTTACCACTATACTACAACGACCCTGTTGTGTTTTGAATTTGAAACTTTCTAATTTTCCATAACTCTTTGTAAATCTTCCTTCATTTGAAAGTCCAAAGCCCATTACTTCTTGTGTGGTCGTATCAAACATCCCACACAGCAGGGACGGAGCTATGTATAGGGGTGGCCCACGCCCCCCCTGTTTTTGCTTAATTCATTAGTGATCCTTCAAAATTTTTAGTAACTAAAGGCAAAATCTCTTAATAAGCCCTCCCTAAATAATTTTTTTTGTCTATTAGCCCTCCCTGTATAAAATTTCTGGCTCCGTCCCTGCCACACAGCATCCATGGCTTCCTTTGAAGCTATTTCTTAACAATAAGGTTTTGCAGATATTAACAATATGGATGGTTATCCCAAACTAGAGGTCCCAAAAAATTGGCGAAAAAATTGATGTCATCATCAACATTGTTAATATTCCATAATAAGTTAATAACAGCAAGGATCATCCTAAAAACAGAATTAAATGAAAATTGTGTGCAACCTCCAATATTTTCTTGTACAATGACAGACCTGCATATGTTTCACATTTTCAGCTAGACAGCTTCTTCCTTCACTAGAATACGTGAGACGCGACTCCTCGGGATGACTAGTAAACCTTGTCTGCATTCATTCAAGCAACAAAAGGTAAATTTAAAGAACCGAAGATGTGATTTGTTTTAAAATCGTATATTTGGGATTTGATTTCAAGAAGTGCAACTATGTTTACATTATGGAGGACCTAATAAAATGATAAATGTCGTCAGTATGGATATCCATAACTTGAAGTCAAACTTCGTTTACTCACCAATCATGCTTCCTTCCACCAGCCAGAATGCGTGAAATCTGAAGGCCTCTACTGAAAGAATGGTTGAAGAGCAGCCGAATGGGAACCAAGCCAGCACAGCTATAGGCGCAAAGATTACGAGTGCCATCCCGTATTCATATCCCCTGGCTAGAGACCTTCTGGAACTCCATAACCTTAGTGCCTTCATCACTGGCTTACATGCTTGTGATATCTTACATGTTTACCTGTCGTGTAAACATACACGACTTCAATGTAACACAGAAATATTTTTTTTAAACTGTCCAATGCTATGTGAAGATAACAAAATTAAAATAACATCAGCGAGCTCACAGAATTAATTTATGCATTGTCATATAGTTGTACAGTAAAAACTGCAACTAGGTTTGTAAGAGAGAAACAAAAATCGATGCAGATTTTTTTCTTTTCTTTTCTTCAGTTTTCTTTTCTTCCCTTCTCTGTATCGATGCAGATTTACAGTATTTTAGCCTTTTCTTTTTACTTTCTTTAGTTTTCCAGTAAGAAGTGAATAACCTCTCTCAAAATCAAGCACCAACGAAGTGTATCTGTTAAATCACAGTACCACTTTCTTGCCTTGCCCATCACTATCGGCGTGGAATTTGTTCAGTGAATATGCAACTGTGCAAAGCGAATATTTCCATTTCTATTTAAGAAGCACGGATTCATTTTATTTTAAAGACAGATATAATGCTTCACTGGCATCAAGATTTCAATATGGTAATAGGTCAAGCTACATGTCTTTGCCAAAAGCTGTGTATTCTGTAACCAGGCATGGGGGGAGGGGAAGGCATTACCTACAATAGGGCCCATCCTGTTGGCATGAAAGCGAGAAGGATCGCGAAGATGTCACCAACTGTGAGATTCAGAAACATAAAGAGGATGCTAGCGATCACTATAAATCCAACGAACATCAACGCCTTTAGCAGTCTGAACATCAGCTGAAAATCTTCCCCGAACTTTCTCCTACCCGCAGACACTATCTTATTTGCGCAGAAAAATATATACACAGTCCGCACTCATAGAGGGAATTAATAAGTTGTTGAGAAGATTTTTAAAATACGACTTCACCTTCAAGATGATCGTCACAGCCACGATAACCAGACAAGAGAGACCAAATAAACTAGTTCAAGAACCAATTTCACAATAAAAGAAATTGGATCTAGCTAACAATACATACATGCAATGAGATTTGGATCTAACAATAAACTACATAACAGTGAAATAAAGCTTTCAAGTGATGGTCATCCTACTAATTTCAGCATTTCTTACCAATAAATGATGATAACTAGCTTTCTTCTTCAAGAAACACGTTCTTCAAATCTACAATTCAGATGATTTTAGTGATCTTTTCGGATTTTTTGAGTGCATTGTTGATAATTGGACTTGGATCGAACTGAATATGATTTTACTTTCTCTATCAACTTATCATCAAGAGTATAATCTGATGTTAGTGTTTATTGAGAGATTTCTTTTCTAGGTTGATTTTCCTTGGTGTTAAGGAATTTCTGGGGTTAAGTTTCGATTATGATAATAGTTTAGTTTGAGGTTTGATATTGTCTAAAATCGTCTCAATTAACTGATAAAACTCAACTGAAAAGTAAGATGACCATCACTTGAAAGCTTTATTTCACTGTTATGTAGTTTATTTTAAAACAACCAAAATAAAGTACAGAACAATATGAACTGCCAACAGGTGAAGGAACCCAACGAACCTTGTACCTCATCAAGATGCATGATACACTGAGATGCACCAGCTGCACCCAATGGTAGAATGTTATATGGTGTATCGAATCCCTCCTTTTCGTGGACATCTTTAGCAGCAGCAATGAGCTACTCAAAGAGGACCACCCCAAATATGTAAAGAATTGAAAACATTTAAGAAATGCAGAAAAATAACTAAAAAAAAAAAATCTCAACAAATTTCAAAAAGAAAAACACCAAAAAGGACTAACCTCAAGAGAAACAGTCTTCGAAACACCACACAGCACTTCATAAAGCACGGCAGCTGCCTGGTATGTTTTGCCAAGTTTGTCTCTGGCCGAAAATTGTCAATTAAAAAGTCATCCACTTCGGAATAGAAAAAGGCAGGCAAATCCATCTACTATATACCGAACTAAGTATCCATAGTTCTGCAAAAATCAGTGAGTTGGATAACTGATGATTAACCAAGTGTTAGATATTAGTGAAGGCTAACTATGTTCATTTTCCGAAGGGAGTCATAGCTGATTGTTACAAACAAATAAGTTTCTGTTGGGTAAGTCAAAATTAAGTCACCCAAAGTCTCAAACCTCGAGTAATTCTTGGGAAGTCACTCCAACAGGCATACTACTTTACCGGATTTTTCCATGCTGAAAAGAAAACTGCAGTCATGGTCTATCATCAGACTGGATCGAGGCAATGCACGTGGTTTGACAAAGTTACTTAGATTGGATTTGTTAATTTTAAGTGCTGTTTTGTGCCAAACCAATAGAATGATATATGGGTTTTTATGGTAAAACCTGTTAGATGTGCTGAAGCCTGAAGGTTTTCCTTTTGACCATGAGATAGATTAGGGAAAGTACCAGTACCTTAGGTTCCTTTTATGGCTGTCATCATCAGACAACTCACACCAATTAACAGAAGTAGGATACACTTAACATAAATTACCTATCAGCTTGCTCCCCCTTATCTAGGGCGCTAACATAATGCTCATAGACTCATAGTAATGATCATAAAAGCCCTCAATTTCCCGTGCATCGGTCTTTTTAACCCTGTAGGCGAGAGTTGATGCATAATCCTGCTCAATCAACCAGACAAACCTTAAATAAAACTGTGAACGCTATGCCTATATTTAGCTAAATTGATTAGAAACTAAAAAGTCAAATATTTACATGACTATATCTTATACAATAGCAAAACAATCCAAGCAAAAATATCAAATGATGACTGCGCTCTTTCATAACATGGAATATATTGTCTGAAGAAATTTATGTTGCTCACTCATAGTCATAATCTGGATCTAAGAATTGCACATTAAAATAAACAAGCAAATGTTGAGAAGCTATGTGACAACTATATGTTGGAGCTCATTTGGAGGGGGTGTCAACTGTACTGAACCAGTCTTGCAGCTTTCAAATCTTATTGACAATATGCAGAGCAGTTAACGGAACAAATTAAGAGAGAAGAAAGATAGTTAGTTCCAACAATAAAAGTAAATGACCGAATAACAGACATTTTAACAGAGGTCCTCAACCATCAAGTACACGGTTGTGGAAATATCTATTGTGCGATAGATTATGTGTTGCTAGATATTCCTTTTTCCGTTCAGAACTGAAACTGACAGCACATACAGCATATAAGAGAGCAGGGAGAAATCTCTTACTCTTTCTAATCGCTGGGAGAGACCCGTCTTGAACTGTCGTACACCTCTACCAATGGATTTTGGACCTTGTAATTAGAGTTTGAAAACACGCAGTTCTTCAGTAAATAAACTTTAATCTACATAATAAAAGAGACAAAAAACCACAATGGACTAACTCTGGAAAATTCGTATGTTTAGTATAGTGATGACACTTACAAATAAAAGCAACACGAGGGTGCTCAGGTTCGACCTCACTTGCAACATGGAGTATAGGGACAACGCTACCAAGCGAAGATGGCACAACTTTGTTATCAAAGACTTCCAACGAGAAATTTGTTGTGGCGGTACTTGACGGCCTACTGGTCAAACCTCGTAGACCTGATGATATTGATGCTTCGGGATCATGCTGCCCTGATGTCATTATGGTAATAATGGTCCCAGTTGATCAGATTTCCGATGCCAACCACAAAACAAACCTAGCCCAACAAAAATTTAGTTAGTGTACAAACATTACGACCACTTCAAGATTCAGGCATTTACCAACACAAATTCGTTTCAATTGTTTCTCTTGTTTAGATTAAGCAATCTAATCCATGCTCTAGCATTTGATAACAACTAACAATACCTATTAAGTAGTAGCATTTGATAATAACATAATTTGTAAGAAACTCAACTAACAATACCTATAAAGTGAACAAAAGATATTACAAACAAACTAGTTCAAGAACCAATTTCACAGTAAAAGAAATTGGATCTAGCTAACAATACATACATGCAGTGAGATTTGGATCTAACAATAACTACATAACACTGAAATAAAGCTTTCAAGTGATGGTGATCTAACTAATTTCAGCATTTCTTAACAATAAATGATGATAACTAGCTTTCTTCTTCAAGAAACACGTTCTTCAAATCTACAATTCAGATGGTTTTAGTGATCTATTAGGATTTTTTTAAGTGCATTGTTGATAATTGGACTTTGATCGAACTGAATATGATTTTACTTTCTCTATCAACTTATCATCGAGAATTTCATCTGATTCTAGTGTTTATTGAGAGATTTCTTTACTAGGTTGATTTTCCTTGGCGTTAAGGAATTTCTAGGGTTAAGTTTCGATTAGGATGATGGAAATGTAAGGTTTAGTTTGAGGTTTGATATTGTCTAAAATCGTCTCAATTAACTGATAAACTTCAACTGAAAAGTAAGACATAGCATTCGATTTCGTTTTCGTCTACTGAAACTTACATTTCCACCATCATAATCCAAAATTAACCCTAGAAACTCATTAATACTAAGGAAACTCAACCTAGTAAAGGAATCCCTCAATAAACACTAAAGTCAGATGAAGTTCGATCATCATCACTTATTAAAGAAAGTATAGTATCAGGTTATAAGTTCTATTTAAGCTCAATTATGGAAAATGAACAAAAAAAAATCTCAGTAAAATCATCTCAAGAAGACTACAATTACCTCAACAACTGATAAATTTTTATTCGATCATTATCACTTATTAAAAAGAAAGTATAGTATCAGATTATAAGTTCTATTTAAGCCCAATTATGGAAAATGAACAAAAAAAAATCTCAGTAAAATCATCTCAAGAACACTAAAATCACCTCAACAACTCGAAATTTTACTGAAAAGTAAGACTTACACGTTCTATTTCGTCTTCCTCGTCTACTAAAACTCTCATCAAGCAATTAATACTGTGAGGAAAAACTAGAGCTACAAAGAACAGTAAGCAGAACCAGGATTCCAGACTAGGGGGCTTGGGAAAAAATTTGCGCAGTGGCAAAACAAAGAGATTATCTCTTAAAAGAGCATCTACGGCTCATGCAATTTCTTTATTATTCGATGATATGAAATGTAAATGACCTCATAGGAACAACACAAACAACACACAAGTAACAGTAACAGGAGATGATAATGCAGAAAAATTGTGCAAAAATCTGGCCTCAACCGTTAGAAATCGTTAACAAGAGAGGAAAACAGAGCAATAATACTAAGAAGAGTGGTTAAATTGTTCAGATGATAATCAGCATAAAAAATCAACACCAACAGCTGACAAGGATAATACAGTATGTGGTCAAGGGAATAAAAATGTTGGTGGCGGGGAGATAAGGCCTGTGCAGTAAATACAAACTACATAAGGTATATACGACATCCATTAGCATCAAAGGCACAAGTCAATAGTAACAGATCATCAGGAAGTATATATTAATTAATGAGACAAAAAGCGTGGTAATCTTCAAAGTTACCTTGGAGGCAGAATAATTTTAGCCATTGAGGTTGGAACCACGAAGTTGGTTGATCAGGACATGGTAAAGAAAACAAAATAATTTGGGTCGTGTTTGGTATCCTGGATATCCCATCCTAGGTTGGGTTATCTAGTAAATAACTGTTAAAATGTGTTTGTCTCACTGTAATTCCAATCCTGTATAAGGATTACTAAACCTTCCTTGATTTTAGGAAGCTAAAAAAGTGAGTTTAAGGTATTCTTCCAAATACCTGGGATACCTGTATCCTCACCTGGGTTAGACAGTTATTTTTTTTTTTAAATAAGTATTTTGGCTAAGAAATAATTATTTATATAAACATATTTCTGTAGTCAAACAAACACAAGTTAACCTAGCCCAAGATATGATAGAATTTTAGACAAACACCATTAAAACTAACCATTAACAAGGTTATCATAGATTAAATTAAGATAAACTTTTCCAGGATATGTTATCCCGTTTCCAAGCTCCCAAACAGACCCTTGATGTTCCATGTCAAATTTGTACAAGCTCATTTCTTTGTCTTTTGAGGCCAAGCAAGAAAGTTGTGTATGATAGCTTATAAATAAAACATGGTCATCTAAGCTTTTCACATTCTCCCAAGCCATTGAAGGGAAATGCAATTTCCATATTTCGATTTCTCATATACAGTTCGAATAAATACCTCTAGGGATACTCCATTTCGTAATACGGAAGACCTCGCCAAAAGACTCCACAAAATATTGGAAAAAATAAAGTTCGAAACAAACCTCCACCTACTGTTTGGGCTATAGCGATGCTGTCAGTGCTGATAAAAACATGGGCGTCGAAAAAATATGAATCTGCTCATGAATGCTCAGAGAAAAAAATCACCACACCACATCCATTCACTTCCCAATGGTCAATTCCTTAACTTGCTTAATTGATAATCACAGTTGCAAGATTAAACCTAAAACATTAACATTTTCAATTTTACAAACCCTAGAAATAGATTATGATTAAACCTAAAACATTTTCAATTAAGAAAAATCCATGACCTTTTCTGATGAATTTTACAAACCTGAAACAGTAACATTTTCGTCGAATAACCTTACCAAGGTTTTCTATTCTCCCTCTCTTTCTTTTCTTGCTGGGATAAATTGAAGCAACCATTGATCATTGGAAAAAACCCTACCCTGGCTTGTGAATAAATTTCTACACTGGCTTGAAATCGTTGGCGAAAGAAGAGAAAATGGGAAGACTGGAAAATGAGAAAGAAAAAGAAGCTTCCGGTGTACGAGCAAGGCGGAGGAGGAGGAGAAGAAGAAGATCTGAAGATGAGAGCGCACTTCTGATATTCTTATGCGTTTTCTTTGTGGGTCCCATAATTAAAATTATTATAATTAAACTAAAAAATGGGTGCTACCTGGGAATGGGACAGCGGCCAAGATTTGCGTGGGATCAAGGGGACAAATGGAGCCACTACATACTGTTGACTGTTGACTGTTGACTGTTGACTCAGGTATGTGAGTATGTCTGAGTGGCTCGATTTTTCATAGCTTTTTTTGGGTACACATAAAGGACATACAGAAAAAACTGATTTAAGTAGCTTCAAGCAGAAGAGAAGTGATATCAGTTGGGAGTTGAGAACTTGTCCACATAGCTTGGACTTTGTGTAAAAGAGCATAATATGCTAGTGCGCGCGTGAGCCGCAGAGTTAGCAGATTCCGGCGTATACTTGATTGTGCTTGAATTATAGCTTTCTAGCAGTTGTTTGGTGTCATCTTTGAGTTTGCGGATCTTCCACGGAGCGCGATAGCCAGGGGCGGAGCTAGAAGCTTCATTTAAGGGAAGCAAAGTAATTCTAGGGGTGCAAAATAACAAAAATAGGCTTGGAAGCTCAAAATGTTAGAAAATTTAGGCTTGGAAGCTAGTTTGGAAGGGTGTGCAATTGCGGAGGAGGAGAAAAAGAAGAAAAAAGGACATACTGAAAAAAACGGAGAAAGAACTGATTTAAGTGGCTTCAAGCAGAAGAGAAGTGATATCAGTTGGGAGTTAAGAACTTGTCCACATAGCTTGGACTTTGTGTAAAAGAGCATAATCTGCTAGTGCGTGAGCCGCGGAGTTAGAAGATTTCGGGATATACTTGATTGTGCTTGAATTATAGCTTTTTAGCAGTTGTTTGGTGTCATCCTTGAGTTTTCGGATCTTCCACAGAGCGTGATAGCTAGCATCAGCTAGGCACTTCACAACGATCTGGCAATCTCCTTCAATCGTGATATGTTGCAAGTTGAGCCACGTTGCCCGTTAGCATTCCAACCCCACAACATTTATTTAAGTGGTCTCTTGCAATGGATGCTTAAAAAAAAAATCTTTCTTTTTGGATCGTAGATTTTGAAACTCAGGTCACTGGTATTTTCGCCCAGTTATTACCAATAATATACAACAATTGCAGCGGCATTTATTTTATGTGGAAATTGAAAAAATACCCCTCCTTTTCAAGGGTCTTCACAAATACCCTTAAGGATTTCACAAATACCCCTAAAGGGTATATTTTAAGCTTTTAGGGTATAGTTTTTGGCACATCTAAAATTATATTAAGTCAATTCAACCTCCGTAGGAGGTTGGGTTGACGTTTTCACGCGTCAAGAACATAATAGTTCATTTTTATTATCCAAAAAAGTACTTATTCATTTTCATTATCCACTTAAAAATACCACTTAGGGGTATTAATAAAATGGACAGGGGTATTTGTGAAGGCCTTATATTCTAGGGGTATTTAAATAATGTTCCCTTATTTTATTGGTTTCAAAACATTGTTATTCCTCCCGTTTTAGACATTATATCTTGATAGCAGTCTACTTTTAGATTTTATTGTATAGTGTTGGCTAGTTTTATTTGTTCAGTTACTCCTTGGGATTTTGCTTTTTGTTTTTCGTTTTTGCTTATTATGGTTGGGCGTTTAGTCTGTTTTGGCCCAATTTTTCTGTACATCTTACGGTTGTCAATGAATATTCTTAATTAAAGAGAAGAAAAAAAACCCACAATTGGGGGATACTAATGGTTATACGGGGTTAGATTCGGGCCAAGGTGTATTTTTTTAGTATCCCCCATTTTCACCCTTTATGATAACAAAATTAAAAATAAATCATGTGTATCCCCCGTTATCTTCTTCTTCCCTTCTTCAATTCATCCTAATTGATCGACGATGACGAAAGTAAGACTAGCCAGTATAAATTCATCGTTTTACCAAAAGAAGTTACGAAACAAACAAAACAATGTTTTGGAGAGACGTTGCAGAATTTTCCCTTATGTATCTTGATGTGGATAGCTACTTAACAGTTTGGAAATTAAAGACAGTATCAATAACTATTCGATTTCCCTTTCGAAGTATATTAGTGGATTTTGATGGAGTTAATAAGGATATGTTGATTACAGATCATGAATCGGAAAATAACATTTTTCATCCTTGTTTCAACTTAGGGTCATGAACCCTCGAGGGCCATTGGCATTGACTAAAGTCAAGGAAAACCAAACTTGCATATCAATACAGTTCTTGCTTTTCTATATAAAAGAATTCTTCTTCCGATTGATAAAGTTTAACCTCTATATTCATACAAGATTCTATACGAATTGGAAAACACAAATGGAGTATTTTCTTTCTTCTTACGAGAAAAATATATGTCTGAATTATTGGGGTTTTTTATTCCTTCCTCTGTCTCCACCTCCGTGATCACCACTGGAAGATCAAGCACCTCCCTCCACCACCAAACCGAGTCTCGACACCTCAACAATAAAACTGCCTCAACCAATTCTTCACACCACCTTCTCTGAAAAGCAACATAGAAACCCTCACCAAACACCATGCGTGTTACTCTCAGAAGATTCATCCCCTCAAATCTCTAACCAAAAGAAGAAGAATCAAAACCTTTTTCTTGATTCTCCTTAAACCTTCTTCTCCTTTTCATCCACATCTGTCTCGAGCAGCAGCGAGAACTTTAACAAAAAAAAAAAAGAACATCCCAATCACAACCTTTCAAAAAAACAATCAACACAAAATCATAACCAGTGTAGTTGCTAAAAATGTAACAACCACACCCAATAAATCCTAACACCTAAGATGAAGATCTACCAACAAGTGAGAAACAAAGTGCACAAAGTAAACATGAGCACAAGGGTTTTTTACGTGGTTCGGCCATTAATGAAGCCTACATCCACGGGTTTCACTATGATCGGAAGTGTTACATACAAACTCCATTAAAGGGAATAGAGTCCTTGTTAGGCTCTTGGTTGTCGGAAGAAGAAGAAGAAGCGCCCTTACAAACATCTCTCTTTCCCTTATAAAGGGGTAGGGATGTACACGAGTTACAATAATGCCCTTAGGGCTGACTAGTTAGGATAAGAGCTAGCAAGGTCTTATTTCCTACAAACGATTGTATCCAACTAGGCTACTTCTGCCTTGATCTCTCGACACGTCTCTGTTACATATTTTCTGCTCCTACATTTATGCCCCTTTTCTTGAGGTTTGCGAAGAGCAATCCTCGAGAAAATCCTTCGGATCTTGCGTCTACGCTGTTGTTGATCGCTTGCGTCTGATATTTTGCTTCGGGCCTTGGCTTACTGATGTTATCCAAACTGGTTGTTAGTGGACTATCGACTCGGTCTTTTCGTCGGGCTGTTAGTTGTTGAATATGGGCTTCTGAGTAGCATGCCTCCCGACTAGGCGTTTCACTATCTCGTCGTACTTCTCGATTGGTTCGTAGGTTTTAATTATACTCGATGTCGTGTCCTTATTTCCTCTTTACTCGGCTCTGGATTTTCTCGATATTTTAGACGAGTTCAAATCGTGTTGTTATAGATGATCGGCTCGGAGTCAAGTATCTCTTCTTGTAAGAATTATCCACTCTGGGTTGATTTGACATTCTAGGGTGTACGTTTGGCTCGGTTTAAGTCTGCATCTCGTCTCGTAGCAGTTCTCTTCGGGATAGCTGCTTTAACACTTGTTCAAGATGGTGTATGGAATGTCTCTACGAGTTGAATTCGATACAGCTCAATATGGAGGGTCCATGATTCGTAAAGACTATTCAACTGTGTCTAATTTTGGTGATAAGCTCTGTTGCTGCTGCTGACTATGGCTTCAATGTTGCGTTCTTGTTGGGAAATTCTTATGTTGGGTCGCTCTTCTCGGTTTTAATTGGCTTCCTTTTCTGATACAAATCTGGTGGTGTCTGCCTCTATTGTGGGTCCTTTGTTTGGGTAAGTTGATAACTTCGACTTAGCGATGCATCGGGTGAACGTTTTCGTGGGCTTCATAGCTTCACATTGTTGCTGAAGGAACTGAGCATAAGAATACAAACTGCGTCTGCAGTATGCATACTTGCCCCTATTCTTGTGCGAAGTTTCAAAGCGACTCCTGGTTCAATGGTTGTTGATTGCTATCCCTTGTAACTCTGCTTCCGTAGGATCATACTGGGTCGTCTCTGCTAACAATTATTGATCACTTCATCGGCCCCGATCTATCGGTCTCCCTTGGTAATCATTGAAGCCTCCTTCGAGATGACTTCTTAGTCTTTTATGTGCAACACTCCCGAATTGATTAGCCCCGAGATAGTCTGGTCATGCATTCTACATGTTCGAAGTTGTTGCGATCACGGCTTGGTGGTCAGTACTCAAACTCTGCCTGGTTTGGTTGGTATTAGCTCTTGTCGACTCGTTGTATTTGAAGTTCTCTAAATGAACTCAGGTACCTGCTACTCGTGGAAAGAATTGGTAATTGCCGAGATTCTCACAAATATTTCAAATTTAAATACAAGATTCTACCCTGTCTTGCAAGTTTAAGCATTTCAGAGATTACACGATGCCGATGTAAGATGTTAAAAGATATCCTTAGGGATGTCACTTAACCTGAGTGTTATCCGAATTCAATAATCTATCATGCTTTCTCAAAGACAAATCGAGATAATACATTTAATGCGTGGCGTGATTTTGAAAAAAGTTATAATTTTAGTGCCTTGTCAGGGGCTTGCTGGTTTCGACTATTTTGTATGGAGTTTACGTCGTGCCCCAAGAGGTTTACTATAAGACTCTAAGGATGTAAACATTTGCTCCCATACTCGCGATGTTGTTCGCTGAGCATACTATAAGTGAAAAGACTACATGGCATGTCAGTTTCTCGGGATA
Organism: Papaver armeniacum; assembly: GCA_023531295.1. Taxonomy (NCBI): domain Eukaryota; kingdom Viridiplantae; phylum Streptophyta; class Magnoliopsida; order Ranunculales; family Papaveraceae; genus Papaver; species Papaver armeniacum. The sequence goes on along the minus strand of JAJJWW010007737.1, from coordinate 392,748 downwards.
GATGATACTTAGCTGTCTTGTGATCCGGCTGCCGATCTTGGTGTCCTCGATTTGCTTCACCTGATGAGGGTTCTCTCGCGCCGCTCCTCCAAAACATTTTTCTTGCGATGTTGTGACTGTATGATTGTTGTTGAAGGGACTGCACAAAGGAATACCATCTTCACCTTCCTAGTACGCGTACTTGCCCCTATTCGTTTGCGTAGTCTCAAGACAACAATCGTGTCCAATGTTTGCCCATGTCCTTAGTTTTTGTGTCTTTCTTCTTACCCAAAGATGTGTGCCCCGGATCTCGTAGTAAGAGAAACTTAAGCTCCAACATTGTCGATGGGCTTGCCATGGTGGTTGTACAAACAATGTTATATTCACAAAAATAAAAAATGTCACATGCATCTACTAATGATCTATATATCATTTTGCTAAAACAACTTTCTACGTTTGAGATAAGTGATACTTAGCTCATTTTTTCGATAATAAATTTTGGCTTTGTCAGAGACGATGGAGTCCATAAATTCCTTTATTCGACATTACTTGTTTCATGACTAGATTGTGTAGTTTATTTGCGACCTTCCTTGCTGCCTGTGATGTCGATGCGCACGGTTCGTTGCTAAAGCTCTTTGTTTGATTCATAAACTCGGGAGACTCCGTGATGTCGTTGCCTCCTTCATTTGGTTTGTGATCTCGATCCGTATCTTTTGATGTGGACAATTCTCGACCGTAATCATAACCAAGACAATTATTCTTTATCGTGTAGCTTCTGTGCCCCTGCGGGTGACCTCATTGGTGATGTTTCCGAATGAACAATTCAAGTACCACCTGCCCTTGACGAGTTAAGTCCACCTCCAAAGTTATGCATGACCGTTCATAGTCTTAGCGTACACGTTTTCCTTTAAGACTAATTATTTCAACGTAGGCATTAGTTAATATTCCATATCTGTCGAACACACTCAACAGGGAGGGTCATCGGGCCCAATGCCATGTCCCGATTGAGGTATCTCATCACCGTCATTTTGATCTAGTGGTAGGGTACTTGGTCATTCCTAAAATTCTATTGGCACGATACCCCAAGGAGTTATCAATTAACTGCCTTGGGCAAGTGATTTCGGCCACTTGCGATGGGAGCAATGTTGTATGCTCGACTGTCGAGTACTCGTGCCTCGACAATCGGCCACTGGTTTCCAACCACCAGGGCCCTAAGGCTACCTCGGCACTTGCACACTGCCGTCGCCCCGAGTTCGAATAGCCCGTCTTAGTGTAAGTCGCCCCGGCACTTGCACAATGCCATCGCCCCGGGTTCGAAACGACCATTAGACGCATAGCTCCTGGCTCCGTCCAGGGCTCTTAGATCACCTCGGATCGTTCCGTTTGACGACCCGAGTACGAAATGACCCGTGTTAATTTACATCACATTAACAACCCAAGGCGTCCCCCAGGTTATTTAGTCACCAAAGTCTCGTGTAGTGGTGACCTCGATTCGACCGCTCTGGTCGGAACCAAAACATTTAGACCATCTCGGGCCATTCCATTGGATGACCCGAGAACGAAAGATCCCAAGGATAAATCAGTTCAAAACATTTCATATAAGCGTTTTCTACAACAGGCATAATATGTTATACAATGAAAAGAATCTGACTTGTGTATGACGACACAATATGCTAAGTTGTGGCGTGTGCAACTCTATAAGGCTAAGCATTCGTAAATACGAATTCGAGACTTGAAAAACCATATTTGCATCATTATTCAATTAATTCTGACACGCCATATAAAATTTCTGAGATGAGAAACGCTTAGCTCTTTGTTTTCATGGTAAGAGAACTGATTGCAATGTTCAGAACTGAAATTCACTACGCCCGAGGTTCCCTGTCGGATTCGCCACGTGGATTCAGCCAATACCTGGGATGTTCAGCCACAGTTAGAAATTACAAAGAATACTAGACGATAGTCAGGCATCCTGCTTCAATTTTAACAAAGATTGGTATTGTTATGCTGACGCGAGTGATAACATATTAAAACAAAATGTAACACCGGTATGGCATACGAAGCCATCTTATCTAAGTGACATTATCATGTTAGACATATCAATGAATGCACAGTGGAACAGAAAAATGTATGTGAGAATGATGTCGGGCTCTAGCAATTTTACTAGACATAGCATGCCATTAGGTATGTCAGCTCTTAACCATTTAAAACTCGAGACAGAAGATCATTTTGTTAATTCATCTAAAATTCATGGTAGGCTAAGGAACCTAAGTGTATCGTGGTAAATATGGTTGTAATAGCAAGGATGTAAAAACAACATTATATTTGTAGTCATCTCGTATTCATCTCAACTTTCCCAAGAGTTTCTGTAGATGTTACTCAAACTATCGAATTAAAGATCCTGGAGACAAGAGGGAAAGGATTCTCCCCTTTTATGTGTTGCTTGTAAGGTGATGAGCCTTGCTAACCGAAACATGATCAACTCGGGCTGACTGTTATCCCGATGTCGCTTGTAATGAGGAAGTGTGCACTGCTAGGACCCGAAATGGAATGGAGATGTCCCGATGCAATCTGACACGAGCAGGTACGACTTGGTATATTGCTTCGTCCCGAGATAACTGATTGTTGATCATAATCTCGCTTGTATATCCTAATGAACTTTGCGGACTGGATCATTTTGTCGTGCATCCATTGTGCATATTCTCTAAGCCATTATAGTCTCCTTGTCGACCTTCCAAAATTCCTTTCAGTTCCACTGGCTGGTACCATGGCCAGTGTTTCGGTAAGTGACAGCTCTTAACGCTATACATCAGCTTCGATCCCCTTTGACCTTGGCAAACAAGTGATTAGTGTTGCAGCAACTCGTGACTATCCCTGAGGTTGACATCCTCCATTGGGTAGTTGTTCTCTTCCAATTACATGATTCTAGCAGGTTCTCCGGGTGTTGAGGTGTCATGTCTGTTGTTGACCGGAAATGGAATCTTAAGCTTTCCCGAGAAAATCACATCCTAGATGGTGATTCATGGTGATCCGAAGAGGCATATGTGAGTCCAATTTGATCGTGTGTGCAGTTCTTCACCCAATGAGGGGTAGTGACCAGAAGTTGGTGAGACCTGAGCTAAAGGTTATACGAAGGAGTGCACAAGTGATTTTGGTGCGAGACAGATGATCCAAAGTGATTATTCATAACAGTATCTTCTCGAGCTGATTTTTCCGGAGGTTCAATATTCAACTAAAGAAATTTCACTTCCTTCATCATTTTCTAATCAGCGCTTCCGAGGTGGCTTGGTCAAAGAGGATTGTTTCGCCTCCATGAGCAAAGTTGCTCCTCCTTTGGCATCTACGTCATAGTCCAACGTTCATCCGGTGCGCTTCCAAAATACTTTTGCTTCTCAACTGGTTCTCCGGATTGGATTTATGCACCTGCGACTTTCAATTCAGATGAGTAATGGTTGTAAAAATTAAATGTCCCCTTGCAAATGTCATTGTTGTAGGTATTCTGGCTAAGATATTACTCTAGTAACACAGGATTATCAAGAACAAAATAAGCGGCATGTTCAAGTAGACTGAGATTACATTTAAGAGTTAAGAAAATGGTTAAGGTGATCATCTAAGCAATCAGATTGTCGTGTCATTAAGAAGTCAAATGCAGTTTCGGGCTCGATTGAGTGGTAATGAGATTACTCAAATGAAAGGCTCGAATTCACAGTGAATAAATATCGGATGGTCTCTTCTGTATGGTCTCTTTCGAATTTATGGTGATAAACTATATAGCAAAACATCACCCTTTTCCATATTTCTCATTCAGTGCCACTTTACGACGAAGAGATATTAAGTCAAGATTGATAATCTGTAATTCATAGCTACAGGCAGCAGAAGCAATTCACATTTGTATGCCAAACATCAAGGGTCTAGGTTTTCAAATTTCTAAAACAAGAACTATTCATGTTTTCCTATGTGAATTGTGTTTAACTAGGCCAATCGCCCTTGTACCAGAATTATATGAAGAATATTTTAAAAAGCATCCATCAAAACAACTCGCAGAATGGGGATTGAAGAGGTAAGAATGTTCCCTGTTATAGATGAATATCCCGATGAAGGTGTGTTATCCTGCAACGAACCGACTCAATTTTCCCGAGCTGAGTTCCCGAAGCGAGTCAATTGTAATCTTCCCAAGTTGGTCTGAATGAAGTGATTGCCCTGTCCGATCTGGTTCACCTTTCCCGACATACAATGAACTGACCCGAGCTAAGTGTTGCAAGTGAATGGCCGATACGATTGTTCCGATCCGTTACTCGAGTACCTGCCCGATATGACTGGCCCGAGATGATTTTGATCTGAGTAAGTTAACTGATTCGCCCCGATGTGGAGTTACACGAATCTGAAAGGTCGCAATTCCCATTGATGCTATGAATCGACATGATTAAAACAACCAATGTTTGATTGAACTGTAACGTTTGGTCCCGATGAAGTTTGAGTGCCGAGACCCGATTAGCTTGATTGTGATTCCACAAATTTTAATCACTTAGAGAACAGAACCGATAGTCCCGAGTTTGACTCTTGTGACCAAGCCCGAGATGTATTCTAGTGAAGTAGCCGAAACCGATGTTGATGGCGGTTTATGCTCTGGAATCATCCGAGGTGAAAATGGTGATGATCAAAACAAGCTGATAAAAGCTTTGTTCGATTGTGGAAGTTTGTTCCGTAACGATCCCATTCGAAATTCAGTTGATGAGACCCGATTGAATTGATGATGACTTCACGAATTTCATCTTCCTGTAACTCCCGATGATTTGTTAAGAGAATCACTGCACCAACAAATCAATTGGGTGAATAGTCGAGAAGACATAAGACATAAAAACCTCGGCTGATACAAATCAAAAAATCAACTAAAGATTTCGTTAGTCAATATTTTCAAAATAGCTTGATTGGGTTTGCAAAACGAGCTCTGTTGACAGTAAATCTCTCATCAATACAGAAATCGAATAAAGGGTTTGAAAGAAAATCCAATTTTTGCTCAAGAATAAACCCTAGTTTTCATAAAAAGCTTTTCCTTTGAAAACTTGTACTCAGAACTTTCTGATTCAAGCGTTAACAAACAAGATAAGGGATAGATGAGAAGAAGATTCGTCCTGTTTCAGTTTTGTTTTCCGGCGAAGTGCCTCTGTTTTCAATTTTGTTGAAGCTTTCTCTGGTTTACACACACGAGACTTCACCGTTTCTGTTGTTGTTTATTGTCTGAAGATAACTTCCTAACGGATAAGTTACACATTTACCCCTCACACTTCAATTTCTCTAGCCGGTAGATTAGTACTAACTTCACTGGAACTACTACTTCCAAGCTAAAAACTACCTGTTTGAGACTCTCGGTTCCCTTAGTCGGCGCCAGAATGTAGTTGCTAAAAATGTAACAACCACACCCAATAAATCCTAACACCTAAGATAAAGATCTACCAACAAGTGAGAAACAAAGTGCACAAAGTAAACATGAGCACAAGGGTTTTTACGTGGTTCTACCATTAATGAAGCCTACATCCACGGGTTTCACTATGATCTAAGTGTTACATACAAACTCCATTAAAGGGAATAGAGTCCTTGTTAGGCTCTTGGTTGTCGGAAGAAGAAGAAGAAGCCTCCCTTACAAACATCTCTCTTTCCCTTATAAAGGGGTAGGGATGTACACGAGTTACAATAATGCCCTTAGGGCTGACTAGTTAGGATAAGAGCTAGCAAGGTCTTATTTCCTACAAACGATTGTATCCAACTAGGCTACTTCTGCCTTGATCTCTCGACACGTCTCTGTTACATATTTTCTGCTCCTACAACCAGAAAGGAACAAACAAATCACCTGAAATCAATCCCAAATCAACTTTATTCCAAAAGAAAAAAGAACTGCAAATCTCAATCTTACAACTGACTAAAAGAATGCAGAGTCTTATGCAATCCCATAAAGAATGCAGAGTCTTATGAACACGGTTTAGTTGTCAAAGTTTTAGGAGGGTACGTGGATTTTTATCGACTCAAAAGAGCTTTAGCGAACAGATTACTCACCATACAGATTTTTTTTTTTTTTTTTTTTTTTTTTTTTTTTTTGATCGGTAAATAAGTATATTGAGAAGAAATGTTCACAAAACGTGAACAGCAGATACAAAATTTCTTCGACCAAAAGAGGGACACAACCACCCAAAACCAAAACAACACCAAAAACAAAGACCAAAAACAAACTGACAACAACAACAAAGACCCCAACTAAAATGGACAAGATCAAGGCGGTTCAAAAACTATTTGTTTCCACTTGGTCATGAAGTCTTTAAGAGAGACATTCTGAAATTCTGATTGCCTGTAGAGCCAATATGCTATAGTGAATCTGATTTTTTCGACAATTTTGGCCAGTGAGAGAGACTTATTATCGAAGGCTCGACGGTTCCTTTCCTTCCATAGGGACCGTGATGATAGCCGCAGCAACACTTTAACAACGAGAGACCTTCTAGAATTGACCTTAGGACATGGCCAAGTACCGATAGCAATGGAAATTGATGGAGGCAAAACCCAAATCAAACTCGAATTCAGCTTTGAAAAGTTCCATATATTGCTAGCAATAGGGCAATGGAGAAGCAAAAAGCGCAAGTCTCTTTATCCTTGATGCATAGGTAACAATGATTGACCCAAGTTCGCCATCTTTTCTTGCACAACTCATCTTGGGTGAGCACTTTATCCTTCAAGCAAGCCATAGAAAGAAGCTCACTTTTGGAGGCCAATATTTCGACCATATTCTTTGGGATGAACACATTCAACACCGTTACCTTCATTGTTATGAACTAACCAGTTGTAACATTTCCTCACGGAGAAAGCACATGCCGGCTGAGAGTCCTTCCACAACCTCAAATCAGGAGAATTATTGGGAAATAAATTACTGGAATCAAGGAGATGGAGCAAACCCGCAATATCTCTTATAACGTTATCATGGACCCTTCATTTGATACCCAAGTTCCGGGTGGCCGACATTATGATTATATACTTGAGCTACGTATGAAGTTTTAGATTCGTGCGAGATACGCAGCAGAAATTGTTGAGCGAGAGTCGTCCCCTACCCATTGATCTAACCAAGCTAATTCTAGTGCCATCACCCAATTTAAAATCTGAGCTTAGATTTGAAAAGAGCCATATGTTTATAAACGCCTTTCCAAATGCTGCACCCATAAGCTTGTTTTGGAGGTTTCGAATTCCAACTAAACTGCAAGACCATACTTTTCAACCTATCAACTCTGTTTCCAAAGAGGGTTATCGTCTTCGCCAAATTTCCAAAGCCATTTCATAAGTAACGCAATATTCATGATATGTAATTGTTTTATACCTAACCCGCCCTGATCTTTAGGCTTCATAATTTGATCCCCCGCTACTAAGTGATATTTCTTATCATTTGGACCTTCATCCCACAGAAAATTGCGAATGATCCTTTCTAACTTATGTATAATGTTCATGGGAGCTAAAAATATGGAGAATAAGTAAATGGGAAGAGCTGACAACACTGAAATAATTAAAGTTAACTTACCTCCCTTGGTGAGACTTATGGACTTCCACGCCGAAAGATAGGATTCAAATCTTCAATGAGTTTAAGCCGTTTGATATTGGATCTATATTGTTCTCCTAAAGGTAAACCCAAGTAAGAAGAAGGTAGGGACTGAATTTTATACCCCATCAAAGTAGCCAAAGATTCCAGATCGAGACATCACCAACAGGAAAATAGCAGTCTTGTGAAAATTGACTTTGAGGCTGAAATAATTTCAACCAAATCAAAATGTTTCAAGATTAGAGATGCTATGTAAGTCATTCTTAATGAATACGAGCGTGTCGTCGGCAACCGAAGATGCGTAACTTTAGCTCCACCCTGGATGATTTCAAAACCATTGAGCCAACCAACCTGTTCAAATTTTGACAAATATCAAATTAAGAGACTCAAATATTAAGAGAAATAAGAAAGGAGAGAGTGGATCTCCCTGTCTTAAGCCTTTCGAACTTTTGAAACGTCCGTTGGAGGAACCGTTGATGAGGACAGAAAAATTGACGATTATATGTCGCTAGAACACCAGTGAGATAAATTTTTATGTCGCTAGAACACCAGTGAGATAAATTTTTCATCCTTGCAAACTAGCCATGGATAGCAGGATCGCATGTAATATTACTTGAAGATTGGAACCTTTTCCTTCGACACCCAAACAACTGTTTCAAGTTCTCAACTTTCTGGGTTCAAGTTCTAAACCTTCTTAGATTTGTTGTTGATGAAGACTCGATTCATAATCTCATAGAAAGGTCAGAGACAGGAACTGTACTGCAAATAGATCTAACTAGTTCTCCACCAAGAGTCTATGTTATGATGGATCTTAACAAACCGTTTATGCCAGGAGTGATGCTTAATATCAACAAAGGTGAGTGGGGTTCAATTTTCTTACGAAAATATTCTTATGCTTTCTGTGTGGTTTTCCAGGGCATGTCTTCAAAGACTACACAAACTTTTAGGGAATAGAACAAGCAATGAACAACAGGAAATTCCAAAATTTTCCTTATGGAAAACTCAACGCAAAGATGAAAGCTTCAACCTCGAGAACACCACGAATGAACTGCATCCAGGAATATCGAGCAACAAACCAAGCCATAAGTGAACCTTCATCGATTCGTGATGAACATGGAAAAGAACCAAGGAAAAAAACTCAACAAACCGTACTAACCAACACCACCGACAACTCGGAATGAAGCGTGCAGACCAACTAACAGAATCACCTCAGACGGAGCCGCATGAGATTAAGGTTACTGAGTCAGCAAACCCAACACCGTTCCCGACTCACCTCTCTAAGGAAATGACTCGGAACGATTTAGCTTGGAACCCGGTCGCACCATAAACAATGTCTGACAGAACCACAACAACAAGCCAGACACCGCAGCCGCAAGAAAACCGCAATAAAGATTATGCCAATGCAAAATTACGTGAACAATCTTCTGCATCTTTAAGGAATGTCGGAAAAATGTCTGACAACAGGGTCCACTCACTAACGCGTCATCCAGGCCATCTCAGGGACCAAGCGGATTTTTTGCACATGTGGAGAATCAACGGAACCAATCAGATCCACTAGATAAGAGAAATCCAGTAACAAAGGCAAAGAAAAATCCCAAGCTGATGAGACCCACACAATAGATTCCAGTTCAACGGGTCGACATCAGGAACCGAAACCCGCTAATCCAGTACAACCAAAAGCAAAACCGGTATCAATACAATGTTGGCTTTTTTCACAAACGAATATATTAAAGTGCTATTAAATGTGTTACAACGCAAAGATGCTAAGGTTAACCTATTAGTACATAACGTCAATGCCAAACTGGAGGTAATTGTCACCATAAACGATGGTCCGTAGAATTATCATGAAATAGTGGGAGATTTCAATAAAATAACGTCAACCAACTCCAAGAATGGCTCTTTGGCAAACTTTTAACAGTATCGTCTCAACACCAACGGTCCCATGGCTGCTTATGGGAGATTTCAATGAAATAGTAGATCAACATGAGAAGAAAGGAGGCAGACCTGTGAAATATAGTCCGGTTAGAATTTTCACTAACTTCATCAATAATAATGGCCTCATCGATTTAGGGTTTCAGGAAGATGCATACACTTGGACCAACAATCAAATTGATATAAATTTTATCATGAAGAGACTAGACAGAGGTCTTGTGACCCCAACATGGTTGGACAATCACCCTCATGCATTGCTCAGACACCTACCAAGAATTGGATCAGACCATGCACCACTCTTGTTACAAGAAAGACATGGCAAGAAGGAATTTAAAAAACTTTTGCATAGAACATCTGTGGTTTCTACACCCTCAAATTAAAGATATTGTGACAACAACCTAGCAGCAACATGACTCATAAGATGTCGCACATAATCTACTTATCAAAATGAAGGAAACAATTGCAGCTCTACAACAATGGCATAAGCCAACTTTTGGCCACCTGCCTGAACTGCTCAAAGAAGCTGAATTCCAAATCCAACTGGCACAATCAAAATATGCCACAACAATTGGAAATGAATTACGGTTTTAGCTCCAACATGAAAGAGACACAAGAAAACGCATCTGATGCTACTACACTGCCACGATACATACTGGAAGCAAAGAGCTCGAATTGAGTGGATGAAAAATGGTGATCTCAACACTAGGTTTTTCCACACCAATGCAACAATCAATCATAGAATAAACCACATCCACCAATTTCAAGACACCAACAATAGATGGGTGTACAATCAAAGACAAATTGCGGCAATGATGGTGCAACATTTTGAAAAAAAATACATAGCAGAACCAACAGTGATTGACATGCAATTATTCACTAACATTTCTCCAAGAATTTCACATTATCACTGCATGCAATTGATGAAACCACCCACAACTGAATAAATTCACAAAGCTCTGCTAAGCATTGGGTCAGAGAAAACTCCAGGACCGGATGGTTACACAAGTAAGTTATATATTTAAGGTTTTTTGGAACACCACTCATACCCAAATCGTCAACTTAGTGGCCAACTTTCTTGATAAGGTAGAACTAGCAACACTGTTCAACCATACCAACATTACTCTCATCCCAAAACATAAAACCCAAACATTCCAAATGAGTTCAGACCCATTGGACTTTGTAATGTAGTATACAAAATTATATCCAAACTACTAGTGGATAAATTAAGACCAATATTAGAATTCATGATAAGTTCATACCAAACTGCTTTGGACCAAATAGAGCCGTCCATGACAACATAGTCCTAGACACTGAGATTTTTCACCACATTAGATCCACACCTCCAACAAAAATCCCTAAAATAGCCATGAAACCAGATATCAAGAAGGCTTATGATAGTCTAGATTGGGTTTTGTGAGACAAACCCTTAAATCCATGGGCTTCCCAGCAAAATTTGTGGAATATTTAATGTTGTAAAGAGGATTTTATTTTATAGATTAGATTTGCTCGAGGACTAGCAAATAATAAGTTTGGGGGTATTTGATAGACGCGTTTATGTGTCTATTTTGATCACAATTGTATGTATTGTTAGTGCTCGATTTTGTATTTATTATGGCTTTATTGTCTTTGTAGGTGTTTTTGGAGAAATACACTTGGGCGGAGAAATTAGTTCAAAAAGTGGTCCTGGGAGAAAATTACTAAAGGCATCCAGAAGACGTACTACAGGCACCCAGAAGTATGTTGGAGACACCCTAAAAAAGTTATATTTACACCTGAAATAAATTGCTAAAGGGACCCTAACAGTGGATAAGGGGTACCCAAATTAATAAGGGGCACTTCAATGGATAAGGGGTACCCTACATGTTATCGTTACCCCATTGGAGGATAGGGGGCACCCATATTCCTCGTTTGAATATGAAATTTGGCGGGAAAATATTTCAGTGACGAACATAATTTAGCTTCGTTTTTGGGCTATCTCTGGATATTTTCAATCACCAGATTTAGTGGGGCTGGAATTGAAGTAACAAAACATGATTGGTGATGAGTTTACTTTCGAAAAAACAGGGTTGAATCGTCGAGTTGGAGGAAAACATGGATATGGATATTCACGGGATTTTCGGGAGTTTTATTTGGCAGTTTCGTAGAGAGTTAGGAAGCATTGTTCTATTTGATTCGATTCAATATTGTGAGAGTATGGAATCTTATACGCGTAAATGGAATAAAAAGGAGAGTTCGATGATACAGATATGAAAGAAATACTCGGGGTCATTTTTATGCCCTAAATTTGCAAGTTGTATATAAGAAGAGAGGAAATATATCTCTGTGTATTTGGTATATCTTGGTAGAGAGTTTAGGAAAGTGATGAACAACTCACAGACGCGTGTAGAGGAGTAAAAAAAAGGGAAATAATTCTGTGACTTTGCGTGGAAGAAAAGAGAAGAATTTCTCAGTATTTCTTAGCTCTGTGGTGTTCAAATATGAGAGGGGAGTCTTACAGGCGAGTATCGAGCTTTGGGGTAAGTCCTGAGCATTTTGGGAGTAGAAGGAACAATCCAGGGAATAGCCTTAGTTGCAAGCCAGGAAGAAGAAGCTGAAGAACATAAGACGATCAAAGTCAGTCGCTGAACCAAAAGAAGTCATTAATTATGTTTCTTATACTTTCGAACTCAATACCTTTGTAACAATTTTCCAACAATTATTTTGAGTTTGCAACACTTCTGTTAGGGTTCCTCTGTAACAGTTAGTTCTGTAACAATTATAATTGTTACAAATTCACTGTTTAATTAAGATTTTTTCTCCTTTGTAAAACACCTTTTGAGCAATGAATTCATATTTTGAGCATGTTTCCAACAAGATGAACTAATTCCCTCGTAACCAAGCCAATGGATGAAGCTATTTATGCATGATTGATGGGTAACTATTTTATTTTCTCTAGTTTTATTATATAATTGACTTAATCACTGCTACTGCAAAGTTTTAAATTGTTTACATGATTTTTCTAATTATTTGTCATTCAATTTGATAGGTTATGCTTTGTTAAACTATTGATAATCTATGCTTAAGGTTTACAAATAATATTCGAGAATTTATCTGATTTTAGTGACTTAAGATAAAAAAGAGGACTTAAAAGTTGACTAGATTTTTAAAATCCTTATCATTCAATCATGAGTAGTAGTGGAATCCAGAGTCTTGGTTATTTCTAAAATCCTTTTAATAAAGTTTTATTTATTTTAGCATTAAGAAATTATTCTGAAACCAAAATCTTCACAAGTGTTTAACAAACCACTTTTCTTACCACTGTAAAACTTACATCAGGGACACAAAAAATTATCTCGTTTCCAAAATCAAACAGCCGCCAACCCCTTTTTCCACTAGGATAACCAACAAATATACAACGTGGACATCGTGGATTAAACTTGTTTATTAAACTTGTTTCGATCACGAGGGACAACACTTGCATAACACAAACATCCAAATACTCGAATAAGAAAATAAATATGAGGCTTTCTCTGTAAGATTTCATATGGAGTTATACCATTAAGCTAGGCAGTAGGCATCCGATTAATAATGTAATTCGCACTTAGAATGCATTCACCCCAAAACCAAAGAGGTAAATTTGCTTGAAATCACAAAGCACGTGCCATGTAAAGAAATAAATAAAATTCAGCGTGACTTCTGGTGGGGAAAAGATATTGAAACACCGAAAGGTGTTTATTTAAAATCCTGGGATATCTTTAGTAAACCTTTAGAAAATGGACGCCTTGGCCTCCAAAACATACACCATTTTAACATGGCAATGATAGCTAAAATGGGATGGAGGATCAAACATAACCCATATTCACTGTGTAGTAAGATTTTAAAAGCTAAATACTACCCCAATTCAGATATTATGCATTTAGATCCTAAACCTAAACAAACTGATAGTTGGATCTGGAAAGGGATTAAAAGTTGAATTGATGAAATCCAAACAAACTGCTTCTGGGAACTCGAAAAAGGAGACAAAATAAATGTTTGGACTGACTATTGGATCCCAGGTAGAAAACCGCCTCTACTTAGACCACTCTTAGGAACAAACCTAGTAAACAATGTCAAGGACTTAATGAAATCAAATAACACCTGGGGCACACAAAAATTAGATCTATGTTTCGATACAACTACCATAAATAGAATTCAACTCATTCCCATTCCAAATGACAACAGAGAGGATAGAGCAATCTGGAATCTGACAAAAGACGGTAGTTTTAGTGTCAAATCTCTTTATAAAACTCTGAATAATCATGAACCTGCGGATAGTAAATGGGCCAATATATGGAATATGAAAGTATCTCTATCGATAAAAATGTTTATGTGGAAATTATTTAATGCCATACTTCCTAACAGCATGAGAGTCGCTGCCATTTTACCTAACATACGAACTACTTGCCAAATCTGTAATGCCCATGATGAAACCTTAACTCATATGTTTTTAGAATGTAACGTTGCTTCTCAAGTTTGGAATCATTTAAACTTTAACATGCTATACGTCAGAGGCACTGCTATAGATTGTCATGAATGGGTAAGTAACTGGTACACAACAAATGAAAAAGATGGTTCAGAGATGAGTTGGGCAGAACTTTGCAAAGACCATAACTTGGCACATCCGAAAGCGATGTGGTAAAGTATTAGGAAAAAAAGATCAAAATAGCCTGACTACTGCTACAAAAATAGTAAAATATATAAATTATACCTTAAATGTCTCCCAAAAGAACTACAATCCAATACAGAACATGTACTATAACCCGTTTCAAGATGATAGCCTCTACATTTGTAAATCCTGTACTTGGCAACCTCCTGAATTCATGAGATATAGAATAAATATTGCTCTGTCTATGCTTAATGATATCTCTCGATTCTCGCTTGTCGCTCTAACTCGATGGATTATTCAGAAAAATTAAAGAAGCCGAGGAGAATCTTCAGCCGGAATCGAAAGGAATTGCTTGAACTAAATGGGGCCGAGGTCGCTTTCAAAGGCAACGTAGTTGAGTGGGCACAATATTGAATTTATGTGTGATTCAGAACTGGTCTTGCTGCTACTAATTGGAATATATACCAAAGCTAAAACGGAAAGATTCAACAACAGTAGTTTGTTTGGAAAACATGAAAGAAATCTCTTTAATTTTAAAGCAATGCATTTACTTTAGTTAGCAGTGTCAAAATGCTATAACTTCTAATATTGTGGTTTACCGTAATAAATCTATAACTCTAAGTAGCTGGAAATTTGAACAATTAGAATAAATGATTAATCATCTCAATATAAGAGACGATATAATCGCTGAATTGTACAAGCACCATACTTCTGGTTAGAAGTTCCTGGTCGCTGGGTTTTCCCCCTTTTTTCGTATAAAAAAAAAAAAGCACTGCCACATTCAATATACGACGATGTTTGCGTTCTACTCTCCCATTTTGATGTGGTGTATCCACACATGAAGTTTGAAATTCGATTACTTGTTCATAAAAAAATTGAATCAATGGACGAAATTTCATACCATTATCACTGCGAACCTACTTAACTTTTCTACCAAATTATGTCTTAGCTATGACACAAAATTTCTGAAAAATTTTGCACCACCTCAGTTTTATGTGCCATCAAATAAACCCAAACACAACGAGAATAATCATCAACAATAGTAAGAAAATAGTTTGCACCATAGGAAGGCGAAGTACGATACGGACCCCATATTAGACAATGAACTAAACTGAAGATGTCATCAGCTTTATTCTCACTAATAGGAAATATAGCACGAGTTTGTTTAGCTTTAAAAGAAGTATCACATAGTTCATTGAGAAACTTCTAACAATCAACTTTATTCGTACCAGGAAGTAAAGAAATAATCTTATTAGAAGGATGACCCAAACGCCCATGCCATAAGTAATAATCTTCACCAGTAGTAACACGATTTTCTGTAATGAGCGTTCCATTATGGAAGATATATAGACCCGGTCTCGTTCCTCACCCACACCAATCACCGTCCTAGTAGTACGGTCCTGTATCACACATAACTTATCAGTCAAAATAACAATACATTTTAAATCTTTAATTAAACATGCTAAAAAAATCAAATTGCAGTGGAGATCATGAACAAATAAAACATGAAATAACTTTATATTGTTTTCAAACACCACAGTGCCTTCGTACGGAGCATGAGAGTATGTGCCATTTGGAATCTTCATGGATGAAAAACCTATTTCATGAGTCTTAAATAAAGATTTTTTACTTCTGATCATATGTCGTGAAGCCCATGTATCAAGTATCCATTTACCAGAAAGCTTCTCCTTCGAATCATTATTTGAAGTTTTCAGCATTTCCACTATGGTTTCTCATTGGGTATCAGTAAAAATATCAGCAAGACCCAGTCGATCTTGTGACGATAGAAATCCTCCACTAGAGTTAGTGGTTGTGATCGCTAAATTAACTATAACAATCATGGTATTAATCTTCAACACAAATTTTTGATTTTAAATTTAAAAAGATTCAATCTTTCCCGCTCGATGCCATGAAACAACAAGGTAAAAAAATTGAAGGTTTTCTTATATGAAAATGAGTTACAAAACAGATTTTCCTGTGAATTACTAATAGGTATGAATAAAACGAATATACAGGTAATTAATATATTTCCTAACTAACAAAATACTTAACCATATATACAAAGTACACAATAAATGCATATCTCATGATCAAGAAGGATATGCGAATCTGATTGGGAGACAAATGCAATAGGGTAATTGTTCGAGAGCACCAAAGAGAATATTCACGAGCACCAAAAGTCTGAGGTTATTGGATAGGCTATTTAAAGAGATCATATGAGTTTGTTTAAAGGGTAGAATAAATAAAGTGAAATATAGAAAGTGAGCCAGAGCCATAACTTCCATAAATGCACGTTCACGGGAGATTAAGAGTGAGCATCATTTTTAACCCTTCATCTTGGTAATTTTGATTATGTGCAACACGTATATAATTTCTTAAATACCCGTAATATTCTCGTAGACATAGGTTTACTTGACAATGTTGTTGATATTATCTTTACCACGTATTAACTTGTTAGCTTTACGTTCAATTATTTACATATATTTTATCATTTAATCCATCATCGAGTTTCTTTTAGTTGTCATCATTTGCATGGTTAGATCTTAACTTAGTAGGCTGTGAGTTTTCTTAGAACTACAGTTTGGTGTTAGAAACTGGGACTGATCAAAAAAATTATTAGGGATTTTATCATTAACATAAACTGAATTTCCTAAACTACTCTCAACTCGGCCGACTCGTCTTGGCTTGTTTCAAGCCGGGTCAGCCGAGATTTCTACCTTAGATCCTAACACCGGAATTTTCGACGAGATCTGATTAACCGTATTCCCAAAGAGATGACGACTCTAGATACAAATGATTAAAAAAAATTATATCATTTTAGTTTAAATTTTCTTCAAAACCTGAGACATGCTATTTTTGTGAATTTATAAAAAAAAAATTAGGATAAAATCCAATTTAGATATTTATCTTCATTTGCTCAACTTAGTAGTTGACGTTCTTCGGTTTATAATTATTTATTGGTTTTGTATTTGCTGATCAGGACTTGTTATTTTATTAAAATCTCGCTTAATTAATCAAACAAAAACATGTTTTTTTTTACCGATAGTGACAACAAAGAGCATGTTTCGAAAACTAGAGAAATTGTTTTTTCTTTTTAACTGCGTGCATACCACATAGCACAAAATCCGACTCTAATGTATACACAAATTGATTAACATAATTACAAATGAAATTCCAACTCATCATACCTGTAAAATATAAGCCCAAGGGCCTTGGAGATGGCAAGAACAAAAAATGATTTTAATTTATAATTAGAAGAAGATACAAACGACGAATTTTTTTTTTTTTTCTCTTTTAAAATGGAAAATTTATATATTAAAAAAAATCGAAGACAAATTGATTTCATAACACAAAAAGTAGTGGTAAATAATCGAGTAAGTTCAACTTAACACAAACGTCCAACGTTTTATATGTCATTTATTGTTTCTTATGTTAGTACGCGGATGGATGGTACGACATGTAGTATAATTCATAAGTTAATGGACAACTTTCAACAGGGCCGGGCCTGACACGAAAGATGCCCAAAGCAGACACTAAAAGTACTGCCCCTCTAACCATTAGACCAAGTCAGCACAGTTTGACCACTAGTTCAGCTTCTTTATTATTTTTCCACGTAATTCCTGTGTTGCAATGGCGCAGTAGATATACTAGACCATTATTGCATACATATACTCCCTCTCATCCCACTATTAGATGACCTAGTTGAAGTTTGCATAATTCTTAAAGCAATGAATGAAATGAGTGTTTTTAAGTATTTTTTACAACTATACCCTTATGGATAATAATTTGTAAAATTTAAAAATCATTTATCTCTCAAACTATACCATAGATTTCCGTAAATTTTGTACCGTTGAAAATCATTTTAAAACACCTACGTAACGAGTATAAACATGAATATCAAATTATACATATTGCTTATGATACCGATAATCAATCAAAAGGGTAGTTTTAGCGATATCCCCTTGATTAGTGAAATAGGTCAACTAATGATGGGACAAGATCTTAGACCAAGTAAGTCATCTAATGGTGGGACCGAGGAAGTATATGTATAGCTCTTAGTGATGGTAGATGTTAATATAGTTATTAGTCATTTGTGATAGTCAATAGAAATGAAACTACTTGAGTACTTGACCACATCCAAAACGATAGAAATAGAACCACCTGTTTACCATGAGTACGTTCATAAGCAAAATTAAGAAGCTTAATGTAGCTTGTCAAGTCAACAGGAAAGAGTGTTTCCCCTGGGGTGCAAGTGTGTGACTGGGTGTACGTCCAAAATGAATCTATCTTGTGCCGATTTAATAAAAGTTTAACATGACTGGTAAAAAATCATGAAGGGTAACAAAAACAAAACACTTGCCATAAAGAAAATGAATGCAGAACTAAAAAAACGGAAATAGGTTACAAATCGTGAAAAGTCTCTCTTTTCATTTTGGATGCCCTTGTAATCGTTCAATATTACTAGTATTACCTACGAACTAAATTAACAGGCTTTGACTTTGGTTTTCAAAGTCCAACTGTCCAACGTGTTATTACAAAGAAAACCGTTTAATTTTTTTTTTTTTGATGCCCCCACAAATCTGCTGCCCAAAGCAGTGCTTCGGTCGCTTTGGCTCAGGGCCGGCCCTGACTTTCAACTTTGTGATCTAGAGAATCTCCAAAATAAAACCTTTCCTCAGTTCCCTCCACCTTCTCAATCTACTTTTTGCTCGTACATTTTGTTTCAAGATGTGAAAATTGAACATTGCTAAAAGTATTTACTCGAAACATTAATGATAAACTTTTGCTTACAACAACAGATGCATGTACTTTTGAGAGAATACGCAACACGTGGTGTCTTCCTATTTATAAGAAAACTAATATCAAAAGGAAATTTATGTTATGCATATCACGGATATAATATTCCAACAAGAAATCTCATTTCCAAATTCATCCGGTTTATGATTTAAATATTCGCTCATGAGATATGTATTCGCTTTTGTGGGTCCCCACCGAAAATTTTAAAGACCTTTCGTGGGTCCTTCCATAGGTTAAAAAAGTGTGTGCCCTTAGTTCGAAAGGACGATGTACATATATATGGACATTAGTATCATTTACCAATTAGGCAATTAGAAATGTCTCTTATTTCAGGTCACACAGTACTTGACATAGGCAATTAGAAATGTCTCTTATTTCAGGTCACACAGTACTTGATTGTCTCCTATATGTGATTTTTATGTAAGTAATTTATTTGTGTTACTTGGTTAAGTTTAAGGTTCTATCACATCCTAAGTTACTTTTTATCGAAATAAAGCTGTAGCGAGTATTTAAGATTGAAAACTTTTGCAATTAAGTTTTGATTTGGTTATGTCCAATACCTATGAGTTATATATCGTGTCCCCAAATGTAGTAAAATATGTAATCCATAATTCATAAGAAACCGAGTACCGATTTTGTTTATGAGCTTTGGAAGTGACTATTCATATTCGGTTATGCTTGTTAATTGAAAGTTAGTTGCGTTCGAAGTTAAAAATTTGAAGATAGTAAAGATATTTTATATTAAATTGGTTATATGGACACTTGGAAGGCTCAATTAATCAAGTTAACACTAACCTCCAACGTCCAAGGTTTTTTCTTCAATTCATATTTTTATTTTGGTATGCCGATGAGTGATGTAACCAGTAATATTCCTAAGCTAATTGACAATTTTTATCCTGAGCTAGAGAGTCTCCAAAAATCCTTTCCAGTTTCTCCACATTTTCAATCTACTTTTTCCTCAAATATTTTGAAAACTGAACATTGCTAAAAGGCATTGTTATTTGTTTGAAATATTAGTCATAATTCTACTTATAAATGTGTTTTTTTGGACAATACATGACTTGTGTTTTCTTCCTAATTACAAGATAACTGATATCGACAAATTTTTTGTGAGTATCGCAAAAGAATAAAATAATATTTTGGAGGGAATTCTTAAACAGTAAGTCTATACTTCTATATGGACCGTGAAAACAAACTACATAAAAAATATTTTGGAGGGAATTCTTAAATAGTAAGTACATAAAATGGGTGGGCTCTAGGAAAAATAGGAGGGTCCATTTTTAATTTTTGGTTATAAGTGGGCGAGGCGAGGTTCTCCTCTTTCCATAAAGACAATCCATCCCCGCATATGGTGCTCATGGTTCTACGGATGTCGCCTTCCAAGATACAACGATCACGCCTTATAGGTAGCACTACAATACTATCAGGCCAGCGAATGTTGACAATTATTGTGCTCTTAATTGACTCTGACTCTTGACTTCAAATTTGTTATCTTCACTTGTGTTTTCAAAACAAAACTAGGAGATGGGTTTATATAGAGTCAATAGTGACTCTACAAGGTGTCTTTTCATCCACAGGTGACTCACCATGTCTAATGGTAACTCTCCATAACACTTCTGCACTAAGTGTGTTATGGTGAAAAGGCATGACCCTTAAACACACCTCTTGAAATTTAAACTTCCAAAACCAATTTTCACTCACATAATAATTTTTGACACAAAATTCCAATACTGAAGTGAAGGGAGAGTTGAAAAATGCAATTGTTGTTATTAGTAAGAACATTTCTCATCTTTGGCATACTTTCTGTACGTGTGTCACATAGTTTAATGCACTATTTTTGATCATTAAGAACAAGATATTTGTTCCAAACATTTTATGTCCATAGATCTTCAAGGATACCCATTGTCTTTTCTTAAAAATACTTACCGGTTTGAATAATCTCACGGCTACATGTTACATCCGTTTTGGCTTGGCAAAGTCTTTAGTCAAACTATTTTTTACTCGATTTGAGAAATCCTACATTGTTCGGGCGTGCTTGTGTAGGGGGATTACGGGTCCTCATTGGTGCTTGTGATGGAGTGCCTGTGAAACCAACACAACTTATCCCAAGTAGTTTCTGCCCATGGATGAAAATCGGTAAAACTAGTTTGGATATTGGAAACAACAGAAGTTAGAAGTAAAACTATTTTGCTTCATAAATAGTTAAATTTTCACCTTCTAGGAGTCCTTTTCAGCTTCTCCAGTGACTTTTTGTTTTTCTTTTGGACTTCTATTGAAACCCGTATTAAAAAGCAAAAATTACCCGGTTAGAATTTTACATGCCGGGAAAAAAAAAAGAATGTGGCACAAAATTACTAATTTACTACAAACATCGTCTTTAATGAGAAGGGTGAAAAGTAACCGGAGTTGGTGAACCTATGGTTAAATTGGTAAAAGGAGGTCCTTCACCCAGTACTTCAACTTGAAGCTTGATAATAGTTTTTTTCCCAATTTCTTGTGTGTTCCATTTTTAGGGCATCATGAAGACTCGCAAGATGGCTGCTGCTGCTGCACAATAACAGGCTTAAACAGATGCAAGATTTTAAGTGGTGATAATCATCTAGAAACAATCCCTCGATTCTAAAGAAGTGGCATCGCGATCTTCTTGGGTCTGATCCAGATCTAACCAAGAAGAAGAAGAAGAAGCAGAGTTCCATCATCCCTCCAGATGGATCTAAACAAGAATCGTCTTATGAAGAAGAAGAAGAAGAACAGTGGATCTGATTTTTCTAAGAGGGTCGCTGAAACTAGGGATTCAAATTACTTTAAACGGCCGGGGAAACGGCAGCTGACGGACCAACCATCTACTAGTAATCCTACCACCAGCTGTGAGTAAACTCCTCTAAACATGCATTTCCCCCTTTTCGTTTCGTTTGCTTCCAATTCAGAAATTTCCTAGTTGAATTCGTCCCCAAAGAGCAAGAATCACTGCAATGTCTAGCTAATTGGGGATTTTTTTTTAATGCAGCTGATAGAATTGTAGGTGCTGGTTCTGTCAAAATTGGTGCAAAGAGGAAAAAAGTTGAAAGAATTAGGGGACCTGTGGTTGAAACTAGGGCCTCGAAACGGAGGAAGATGTTTATGGAAGGTGGTGAAACAAGTAATCAACCAGCAACAAATGATAACTTTGAATGTGAGTAACTCTTGCATAAATTTCTCCCTGTTTCAATGTATCTCCTTTGATGTTGTTGCTGTTCGTTTGGTTTGCATTTTTAAAATTATGGTAATTAAGAAATTTCATAGTTTCATCTGTTAAGTCCCGCACAGGTACAATAACAATCATTTCTAATTTTTCTCTTAACAGGTGTATCTTGTCAAACATCAATTCTTAGCATTCTTTTCTTGGTTTTTCGTTTTCATACACTTTTGGCGTAGATTGATATTTTCTCTTAACAGGTGTATTACTTTTGCCGGGATGATGACTGCCAGAGGCCGGCTAGAAGCTACTGAAGCACTTATTTCAGCATCTACCAAAACGGAAAAGATCTTTTTTACCTTCCAGCCACAACTGCTAAGTGACCTTAATTTTTTGCAGTAGACATTGCAATCTTTCATTTCTTTTTAACCTCTAATTTTGTACACATGTGAAATGGAAAACTGGTTAATATACCCAGTACGTAGTACGTTGGATGTGTGTTGACTCTGCAATGTAGCAAGTCACACGGAGTATTATGGTAGTTACCCTTTAGGTTGTTTTGAGATGCCTACATGGTTAAAAAACAACCCTTGTTTTGCTCAGGAAACTGATAATGTTATTCGTAAAATTAATCTTATTACTGAAGTTAAAGCTCGATTACCCTATTTTTTCCTTAATGTAATATCTGAATTTTGTTTAGTAGAACTAGTAACAAGGCTGTGGTGACTGTGTTGCATTTTGTCTAGTGTCTTGGCTTTCTGGTTACTGAAGTAATATCTTTGTCAACAGTCGTCTTCATATTGCCTCAGTATTTACCACTTTTTCTGGTTACTGTGGGGGTGTAAATTTGTTGCCTCAGAAGTGTGGGTCTTTGCAAAAATCACCAATGATAACTCCGTGCGTTCCCTAATTGATTATAATTTTCCATTTTCCTAAGGTGTTTTTATCAATTTTATGTGGTTCATGTAGGTTTGAATAGTGTGAATGTTCCTCCAAATGCTTTTTTCTTTCTTCTTTTTTTTGGTAAACATTTCCCTGGGTTGGTTGCATTGGTCTGGATTCAAGGGAAAGCTGCTGGTTGGTAA
This sequence comes from Papaver armeniacum, assembly GCA_023531295.1. NCBI lineage: Eukaryota > Viridiplantae > Streptophyta > Magnoliopsida > Ranunculales > Papaveraceae > Papaver > Papaver armeniacum. The sequence continues at coordinate 369,589 of JAJJWW010007737.1, read as the reverse complement.
GAATTATTCGGTGTGGTGCTACAAGATATAGCCAAAATGCTAGCTTTATTGATGTTTTACGTACAAGTAGTCATGGGTATTCAAAAATAGTTTATGGGAAACAAGTATTTGGCACCGAACCATTGAGAGAGGTGCCTGTTATTTGAGAGCAGGTGTGAGCTGTAAACGCATTAAGAACTGAAATTATGGTCATCTAGCTGACCAGATTCGCCAAAATGTGGGACATTTTCTTAGTGGGAATGGATTCAGTGGTTGTTTTGGCAATGATAGAGGCATCTTTTTTTTTTCTATTGCAATGGAGCCGCACTGCTGGATGTTTCTCTTTCGAATAACAAAATACTTTCGTCAGTAATTCTAAAGTTATATTTTTGGCTCTCCAGCAGGCTTGTGGCAGTGGTGCGAGTTTGTCAGTCTGGAGCCTTCCTGCCTCTGAGTGCATTTTGGTTCTCCAGGCTTGTGGCAGTGGTTCGAGTTTGTCGATCTGGAAACTTCCTGCCTCTGAGTGCATTTCGAGGGTTGAAACTTGAAACTTGCTCTCCTATGCAAGACTTGGTGTCTGACGACAACCAAGTAATTTCTCATCCCTTGAAATTCTTGATAAATTTATTTTGTTTTGCTTACTTCCTTATGCTTATTGTGACAACTGCTAAATTGATTAAAACATTTATGTGACCGAGTTCAAAGATATTATTACTAGACAGATATAACGTTCTTTTATGTTCAGGTATTGGCGGTTGGAGCCTTTGGAGGTCATATCTCAGTTTGGAAGTCATTATTCATGCATGTTCTGTGCAGAGGTCATTATTCTCCTCGCTAACGTTCACACGCTTCCAAACTAGAGTGATTACTATAAACACAGATTGGGTTGGAGGCACCACATTTTTAGCGAAACTATTTGCAATTTCCCAATGCCTTACCTTTTTTACTAGTCATTTGGTTAGATGTTTTAATTTCTAGCCTCGACTATGTGTTGTTCATTACAAACTTGTTCTAGGCAAGACAAATTATTTCGATTTTTTATGGACAGGAAGAACTTACACAAATGATGTAAAGTAAAATTCTGATTATCTATTTATTTCTTTTTTTTTTCTTTTGTTCCTTTCCGTAACTTTTTCAATTTCCTCCGACATCTTAGTTGCATTGGAGTTTGTCAATCCGACACAAAACCCACACATCCTTTTTGTTCTTTTCCTCATTTTCTAACTCTGTCGTCGTGGTGTATTCTTGCATGACATAATCAGTTCTATATGCTTTACGACCTCGGACTTCATGATATACCCAAGTGTCTTTGCGTCCAATTAAAATTGTAGAGTCTGCGGTCGAATAGATTGGATTACGCGGTGTAGTTGACAACCAAAAGCCTGGCCCTGCAAAACTAATCCGAACCCTGTTGGTGCTATCCAGGCGGCCTCTTACCGCTTCTTTCCTATGGTACTTTCGGGTAAACAAGTACCAATGATTTGGTTCATACCCCTTGTAATCTTGCGTGAGCTTTTCAGGATGATGGTCGTAGAAATCGAGCGCTTCCTTCATTCTGTTTGCTGGTAATGCTTCTCCTAAATTCTTTCTGGCGAGGTAGTAATGAATCAATATAGCATCTGTTGGTTTGAATTTAAAACCGGACGGAAGCCTAGCCAATTTCGCTTCATCATCAAGATCCTTTGGCATTGGGTTGGTACCAGAGAGGTTGGCCCTGACACTTGAAGAAGAAGAAGATGTTGTATCTGTTTAACAAGAGGATTGAATAGAATCAGTAACAAATTAACGACGACCACAACACGCACTACACTACTACAGTGTTAAAATTACGAGATTAGCTTCAGCAGTCTGCTACAGTAATCAGAAATGCATTCTGGTATTTCCTACACAAAAACTAATGAATCATTTACATAAGAAATCAACCTGTTCTTGGTATCTCATACATAACTAGTGAACAATGCATGTAACAACCATGAATTTGTTAATATAAGTATTCAATGTTTGTTTTACAGAAACTAAGTTAGAATCAAGAAGGTACCGGGAATTATAAAAAAGAAAAAAAAAAGAATTAAGAGGTATTTGAGAAAACTAACCATGGTGAACATTGAGATTCGATGATCCGATGGTGCTGTTCAGATTTGACAATCCAATGTTGATGAGATTTGAAGACCCGATACAAATTAACTCCATTTTATTTAGAGTATGAATGTGAGATTGAGATTAATAATTATGAATGTGAGCTTGAATGAGTTCTTTTTGGGTTGTGCACACAGCTTTATAGGTTCAGAATAAGGGATATAAATGTCAATTAAGATTTTTGTTTCCCAGTCGAAAAGGGAAAACTAAACCCGATTTCCTAAATCTAGTCGACTTCTAATTACTAAATCTACGGATTTTTATCTTTTAAAATCTCAACCATCAGATGGTTCGGGTGAGTCGGTTGTTGTTAGAATTCCTCACCGACATACGAGTCGGTTACACTAACTAGAACCTCAAGGGAGGTATTCTGGAGGCAGTAGAGTTGAATGGCCGAGACTTGGCTGGCCATCCTTGGCATTGTTCGTGAAATCCCTAGAAAAGCAAAAATCTGATATTAGGATGACAATCGTCAGAGGTTACTAGAACTAGTTCTTGAAACTAAAAAACTCCAGACTGCCAGGGGGAAAAAAAAGTAGAACTCCGTTGCAGTTATAAAGGACACTTGAGATACAAAAACTACTACAGTCTACAGGCAGCTTCGACAAAGTTTGCTAACAAAAATACCACCATGATCTTCCAAACCCCCAGAAATGTGCCGTAAGATTCTTGGGTATCCAACACAAATGTGCAGTAACATTATTGACAGGAAAAAAAGAACATTGAGCAGTACTTCTTAACCCAGAACATATGAAAAATGTTTGTTACCTGCACATATACCCCAAGAGCTAAGAAAAGAAACATGGGAAAAAAAAATATATAAAATTGTCTCATCAGAGAAGATAAGCAACGTTAGATGAGAAGAGAACAAAATTATTTCCTGAGGCACCATTTATTTTTTACGAGGCACCATAGACAGTACACTATATAGACCAAGCGCAGACATGCTACACAATTTTACAAGCTAAACGAATATACAGTGGATATTTATGAAACAAAAAATCGGAAACCATTTTGCCTTTATTGAGAGTGATCGTCTTAGTTAACTGTCAGGCTTATTCTCATTTCCCGGGAGCAAAATTGGTAAGCATATGACGAAGCATTTGTTGTGGGTCTCCGCAAGGCCTAATAAGCTGCCACCTGGGTAAAGTGGATTGACGACCTCACCTAGTAGACCAAAGGCAACTCAGTATAGCTCAAGAGTGCTGACCCTGTGTGGCCCAAATAACTAAGATGGTCTGTGCATGAACCAAGCTGGAACTACCCAAAACAGTCTAGTCCTCTGCTTTGAACAAAACTGCTTCGCCGTATTTGACTTCTGCTTCTAGAGAGAAGTTCAGGGAAGACACAACCCAAAGCACCGAGCATTACCCGCCTTGAATGGATCACCTTGAGTTCGCGGTTATTGGCAAAGGTCTATGGGTCAGCTGATTGCCCAGCAGTGTACCAACCATAGTTACCAGCGAATGTACCAGTTAGGTAGAAGGAGACTCACCAGAAAAGAGACCAAGGTACTTGACAAGGTCTGGACCATACCAAGGACTTCCAGAAGAAGCAGCAGGCTTCTTTGCAGCTGTCTTCCTCATCGAGATCTTACAATTGCTACTGGATCTAACATTGGTTGGGGAAACTGATTGTGAGTTCAGAGTCCCAGCTTTCCCTGCAAATGATGGAGAAGAGAGAGCCATTAATATGGTTTTTTATTAGATTGAATATGCAAGACTACTGAACAAAATATGTTCAAGAACCACAAGTTGGCACCAATGTATGCTGACATGGGTTTTAATCTGCAAAACAACTTACTGCATGCATGCAGTGGTTCAGTCTGGCGTCGGACACTGATATGGGGCATGAATACAAAACAAAAACAAGTGCCTACTGGTGCATGTGCTGAAACATGTGCCAGCATTGACATTGGCCAAAATAAAAGTACACTTTGTCATAAAGCTAAAGGTACATAATAGAATGTGCCTATGATACAAATTATGCATGGAAATTTAGTAAACTTCCAGTTCAAAGCATAAAAGTGTTATTTCTAAATTCTTAAAGAAAAATGATGCATACTTCAAGCAGCATAGGTTAAAACTAAAATCATAGAAATTCACATTGCTTAGCCTTTCATTGAATTCTTGTCACTTGATTTTTGTCCATGGATCAGAACTATCACCACCACAGATAAATCCACTGACACGGTCAAGATCTGCCAAGAGACCACACATTCAAGTATTCAACAAAATGTATCAAGTACAGGTTGTACAATAATCGAGACTACTGGTTTGAAAAACATTATCTGTTTGAGACAATGCAATTGCAGATTTAAATCCATCTAGATATCTAGATGTTAAAATTTCCAAAAAGTTCATATCTGCTACAGATAACTTAAGTCCCAAAAGACAAATGCAAGTTGGTGCCAAAATTGACCCATAAACTTAATAAACAAATCAAATAAAGGCACCAGATTAACATTCCATGTCGAAGTAGAAACGGAAACACAACAACGAAAAAGAAGAGTTACGAATTACTTTCACAAATTTGTGATATCAATCCTTCAACTGTTGTTACAAGTCCAAGTCAAGTTCTGGAACGGACATGCTTGCATGATCTGACTGATAAATGCAACATGAACTAGTTAAAGAAATTAGCCTAGAACTACATTTAAAGGACACGAACACATGAAACCTCTCAGTTAAGAGAAAAAAAACACCATATTCGTAATTAAGAACTGATAAGAATGCAAAAGATGATATCAAGTTCTCATCCACTCTTACATCTTCATGTACAAGTATTTGGTCCTTCAAAACAAACCCAGTTTGATTATGAGATAAATTTTTGAATGTGAATTAGGATATGCAATTGTAAAAAATCTTCTCAATGTGTTGTTATCTTGGGAATGGTCTGTGACTGTATAATGAAGTAATCCCCATGGGAGTGATGGTTTAAACTTCATGAAAGCTTAAAATTGCTCGAGCTGGATAGAATGTGGGGTTCTAAAGGAGTCCCCAAGTTCCAATTTAGTTGAAATAGATGGTAAGGTCGACAGAGAGTTTTTGGTTCTGATAAATCTCATCCTTTGTCTGATTTTTTATGTGATACTATGGGCAGTCAATGCTAACATTTTGGTGTCAGGTAGCTCAACTTTCGGCGAGTGGCTAATTGAATGTGACTATTCTGGTTTGCTACAACATTTCGACTCCGGAATCTCTTCTTGCTCCTAAGTTTTCTGAGAACGCGACGGTGTACGATAAACAGTTCTTTCTGCAAAACATTCCCTAGAAATAGACGGCAACTCTTAAATTGGGTAGTCAATGCTCGAGTCATTTCAAACATGACTATAAAAATCGAACTTTCATAAGTAAAACAGTAGAAGCAAAATCAGGTCACAATTCTATATAAACAGAACTGAAGTACAACAGAAGCAACAACCAAACTCGAATTTGGAAAAATACAGAAAGGATTTCTTCACAACAGGAACCGTGCAAGCACAATTTGATCCAAGTCATTTTCCGAAAATCTTAGGATATGAAAAGTGCTGGCATGGAAAAGAAGAGGATCAGAAGTTCAGAACAAAGTGTGTATGGTAAGTTATAATAGAAGCTAACAAATCCAAGGAGTTCGGTATAACTAGTTTTGTGAGGTACAAACATGATTTTGCAAAAAGAAAGAAATCTATCTCGCACAAATTGGTTTACGAGTCTACTATTCATTTCTTGGAAGCGTTTGATCACGTAAACTAAAATTCAATTGACAACACAGTTGCAGGATTTGGTTTTCACTTAAAGAAACTGGATTATTTTGTGTTCTTCATAACTCAGTATGTATTTTATACTTCGATCTAAACTCATCAAAGGGTTCGTACACGGGACTTCAACCTCAAAACTTAAGCAAGCATCAAGCAAAGAGACCCATTGGACCTATTTATCATCATTGCTTACAATTTAAAAGAAGATACAAAACTATTAAAAGAGAGATTGAAGCTGAAAGTATTCAATTGCACATGAGCCATCATTTGCCCTTTCAGTTTCACGCCAAAACTTCTCAGAAAGAATTCACTGTCCAACTGGGAGACAGGGCATATGATCAGAGTGCCACTCACTTGTCAGTCAGCTATAGTTCATCCTTGATTTTTCATAGCGTACTACAAATCCCTTAAGGTTCTTAAGAAAGAGAGCTCAGTAAGTCAAAATCCCCACTTGCAAAAGAGGTTCAGGTTTAAGCCATATTCAGTTATCAAGAAGACTGAAGTTTTTTTAAACACTCCAGGCTAATTACATAAACTTAAACACCCACATCACATAACGGGTTGGTTAACTAATGTTTGAAGGAGAGTAGAAGAAACCAAAAGAGCTTTATTTCCTGCGCAAGGCTATGTTCTATATTGAAATTTGTTCTTGAATGATGCATCATCCCATGTATCCTTTTACTGTGTTTTCTTTTTTAGTCATAAAGTTCTGTGGTATTCTTGCAAAGGGATGTTACGTTTTAACAAGCTTATCAAAAGAGCACGAAAACGTATTTTCTGTAGCATTCATCATGTTTAGCATATTAAGATAAAAGATCATGGCAAAGCAAATTCACGACAACTCTAGAATCATAGACAGTACAGTTAAAGGACTGCCCCACTTAGTAACTGTATAGCACATTATACTTTGAGAAGCAACATTATAGCATTACGGTGAGGCTATTCATATTGGGATTCCTACCAGCACAATTATAAATAAACGCAACCGAAAAAACTATTTCCATACATAAACCTAAATCTATCTATTTGATTAACCCTCATACGAAGATTAAATCTATCTATTTCCATTGAAGGGCTTTCAACAGAAAATTCTAGTGTTTTAAAATCATTTTAGGACTTGATTTCATTACATTTTCTTTTTCTAGGGTTTTCATGAATTTCATACAAACAACACCTAAAATTCCACTTAAAAACTAAATCATGGAAAACCCATTTCTGAAAAGACAAGATTCATCATATTAACACCATAATCGTCAAGAAAAATTAAGAAAAAAAAATCACTAAAAATCACCCGAAGAGGCGAAATACCAATCAGTGATGTAGTTCGGTAAATAGAAACATGAGAAATTAAGAAATGTGGAAGTGAACTTACGTTAATAAAAATTAAGAAATCCCCAAATTTTTTCGGAGTTTGGGTTTTGTTTTCCCAATTCGTCTGATACTCTGATCTCCTACAACTCCGGTGAATCAGTGAAGTGTGAATAAAATTGTAAAAACTGCAGGGTTTATGGTATTTTGAGAGTTACTTTATTACCCTTGTTGATGTATTTACTCGTTTACCACGTATGCAGGTACACCTTCACCGATACGTATCAGCCAAAACGGCAAAGGCGCAAAGCATGGTTGAGACCCTAGTTTGTAAGTTGGCGAATTTTTCCATATCACGAATTTTACCGTCATATTCGCAGACGCTTACAACTCCGAACCCAAAATGCGTATTATATGGCATTCCCGGATTATTCGCAAATCGTTCACGAACTTTACGTATTCCAAGTAATACGTCCGCTTAATTCGCCAGAAATTCTTTAGCTTTTACGTTTTTAAAGGCCCAATTTTTTGGGTTTTACTGCCTCCTGAGCATACACAGCCCAATATTAGACATTGTTGTAACTTTTATGAAACAAAAATGACTGAAGAGATTTGAAGGTGCATCTAAACCACTATACCACGTCCTCTTAGATGACTAATATTGTATATATTATTAATATCATCATATTAAGTTAATTTTTTCTTTAAATAACTCTCAAATATGCCTAAAAATTAGTCTATACCCTTATAAATAATAATTATTTAATATAATAGATTCCGAATTTTCAGAGCCGAATTTACATTTATAAATCGAATCATACACGTACGTATGCCGTTCCGAATTACTGACGAATCACGTCCCGTTGACAGAATTTTAGACCAAATTTGGGTTTTATAAAACCGTATATTACTCTTACGTTTGCCGTTCCGTTCGTTTGCCAAATCCCGAATTGCTAACCAGGTTGAGATTATGGACTTACTCGAATAATCTACCACTCCGTTTGTTTTTGGAAAAATGAATGGCAAGTGGTAACTCTTTACTGGAACCGGAGAGCGTAATTACTTATTTTATTTTATTTTGATATATTTTGAATTTATTAAAATCAGAAGACTGATCACATGATCGCTTATAATAACGATAAAAATATGAAAACGTTATGGACAGCTCAAACAGATTAATTAGAGATAATGAAATTCCTAGTTTAATCAATTAATATATTTTGATACAACTTTACTTGAGTTATCTAGTTTAATTTGAGTCTGAAAATCATCCTTTACAAGTGGTCTGATGGTTGCCATGCTCCCTCTCATTGCGGAGATAGGGTTCGAACCCTATAATTGCCAAAATCCACTTCAATTTATGGAGTTTGGATGTAATCTAAGGACCACTAGTATTGGGTATTAAAAAAAAGAAAAGTCTGAGAAACGAACTTCTTATATACCACTATAAGAAAGAACGCGTGCGCAATTGGGGGATATTGAAACTAATTGGGAATAGAGGCAAAAAAAAACAAAAACCGGATCCAAATATCAAATCAGGGTCACCTCTTATTTAAGTATTTTAGGTAATTCCTAATCTACCCCTTATTTAAGTATTTTAGGTAAATATCAAATTGGGGATATTGAAATTAATCAGGTTTAGTGATTAATTATAATTAGTAAAATCATAAGATTATTTGATAAATGATTAGGGTGTATTTTTATTTGTATTTGGGTAATTGGGGTGAGAGTAGAAGGAGGGAAAAAAATTGAGAGTGAACTTTTTTTTGGTGAAAATGGAGGATGATTGTGAAGAGAGAATTGCTGCTGCTGAATCTTTAACTCAACTACAACAAGGAGCATATCTTGAATCTTTAGCTAATGACAACAACTCACAATTGCAACTCTTTGTTGAGCCAACAGCCTTGAATGATGATTTTTACGAGCATGGAGAGTTTTTTGAAGAACCTACACAAGAAAGTAAACTTGCACAACATGCAAGCATCCCCAATACACAGGTAAAGCTGCTAAGAGGTTGAAAAATCGTTTTTTATCCTTTAAACTCGCCATTTTTCCAACTGGAAAACCTCGGTGCCGGCATGGTAGTGGTATGAATATTGTGCCGGAAATCCAAATACCGGCATAGCATTCATACTACGGCCATGCCGGCAGCCCGATATCCCCCATTTTGAATTACGATCCGGCATAGTATTCAAGCAAAAAACTATGCCGGTCCAAAAGTTACTTTTTACCTACCAAGGAATATTCTACCGGCATGGTTTCATTCATAGGTTACCATGACGGCGCTGCATGAAAAACATACAGGAAGCAGTTCCTTCCAAAACCAAATACCGGCATGGCAAATTAATAAACAACGACGCCGGAACTTTGTACCGGCGTGGAACCATCTATAACGAGCATGCCGGCACTTAAACCGGCGTTGTTCAATTATAAATTTACCATGCCGGCCTACCAAAAACATACAGAATAAATGTTTTCCAAAGCTAAATACCGCATTATATATTAATTATTGACTACGCTTAAATATGTACCGGCTTGGAACCATAGATTACGAGAATGCCGGCATCCGTGTTTCCTGGCGTTGCTTTCTCGATGAAACATGTATGCCTAATAGGTTTCAAATTTGGTCATCAGTTTTGGTTAAGTTCGACCATGCCTGAACATTGGTCGAGCATGCCGGAACATGTTTCCGGCATAGTGTTTTAATTTCTTTTGGAACTAATTTTCATTCGATCTTTAGGTGGTGACATATATTGATCCAACAAATGCAAAACCGCTTGGTCGGGATACGTCGGAATACTATAAAATGCCTCTGGTATGTTACCAAAGAATACTTTTCACCTAGTATATCTTGAACTTTACTAATGGATTGCTTGTAATGAACATTCTAATCTCCCACTTTTGTCTTTATGTAGGGAATAAAAGATCCAAAGGTAGCAATCGCTTGGGCTAAAGAGACGACTCTTAAGAACATGTGTGTGTTGGTGAGGAATACACAAGGTTCAAAGAGCCGTTTTGATATGGTTTGCGAGAAAAGTGGGCAATACAAGGCGAAGAATAGCCACAAGAGAAAGGATTATGTATATCCAAAGAAGACTAATAGGTATACAAGACTCGTACGAGGAAGGATAACTTCCCCTTTAAGCTTTTATTTCATCTAAATGACAAGAACAATGAATGGGATTGTGCGGTTTGGTTCGCTGTCAAGGAAGCACCCACCAAATAACAATAAATGACACAAAGCACCCACCAAATAACAAAAATCCTTCTCAAGAAAGCAAGCACCAAAAAAATAGATCAATCAAGCACAGTTAAAGCTTCACAAACGATAGGAGATTCATCATCTAGCTCTATTTGTAAAGTAAGTAGATTGAACATTACTAACAATATATGGACAGTTATAATCTTCACTACTATGACGCATAACTAATATAATCTTCTCTTACAGATTCATCATTGCAGGTGTCAAATTTGCAAGTCACCTTCTCATCTATTCATGGACTGTCCTTTCATTTATTCAAAGTGTAGAAGTTGTGATGGGGCACGCCGGTTTTGGATTGCAAAAACTGATGATGCTGAAAATGGAAGAATGTTTCTAAGGTGTTTGAATCACCCAAAGTGTGATGAGTTTCAATGGTTTGACAAAGCTGTTAAACTAGCGGAATCAAGAGAAAACCACAAGGGCCAATGCAAGCCTATTGATGGGTGTGATGGGTGTTATATGAAGGGAAAGGAATATGTTGAAAGAGAAGAAGAACCAATGAAGATGGTCCTTGAAACCCCCATTCCGGACGATGTCTTCGAAGATATTCGGGAAGAGCTCAGAGGTTCCGCAATTGTTAAAAAGGGATGGAAATAGATTATGAGATCATCTTTAACCAAATTTAATTCATTTCATGTTTTTTAGTATGTTTTAATTTAAAGTTTCAAATCCAATGTAATAGATTACTTAGGAATGAAATAAAAGAGCATTCGAAATGGATTTATAATCAAAACCGGCATTGTAGTTTTATCCTAAGCAATGCCGGTATTTCATGAAAAACTATCAGAATATAAGAAAAGCAGAGTTCCGGCATAGAGTCAATCAACCTTATAGTGTCGGTTGTTTGACAACTATAAAAATGTGAAAAAATTATAATTCCGGCATATATTTTAGAAAATACTACTATGCCGGTACCTTCCAATATCTATATAGGAACATGGAATTTTTTATCTTCTTGTTCCGGTATGGTTTTATAAAACAATTCCATTGTCGGTACCAAAAACCGGCATGGAATCATAATTATCTTTCATGCCGGACACAGTATCGGCGCTGTAGAAACTAAACTTATCTATGCCGGCAATAGTCGTAAATAAATCTTGCAAAGATAAATTTCACTAGAAATCTAAACATGTTCAACATAAACCAAACAACTGGATTGTGCTTACATGTTCTTAATCCAGGTATCATAAACCAAAAGCAAACCAAACAACTAAAGAGTTAACCATGAGGTACAAACGAAAACAAGTTCGGAATTGTTCAAGACGTAACAACCACCATCCAAATAAAGAAACACAACTAAAGAATTAATCACTTGGTCTTTTGCTTCTTTTGGGCCGGTTTCTTCCTAGTTTCCCCGAACAAATCTTTTGCACTAGGGTCGGTTTCTTCAATTCTATCAAGCTTTTCCTCGACTTCCTTCATTTCTTCAAGGGATAGCACCTCTCCTTCCTGGTACTTGCAACCAAACATCTTCTTCAACTTGCCAAGCCGATGCTGCTAGTTTAATACATCAGACACCTAATTAGTATATATATGATAATATAAGATTATGTGTACATTAAACGACTAAGCAATTAACATTACTTACTAGCAATCCAACGATCTTATTAAGTTGGGCCATCGTAGGTGGTGCCTCTGCAAGAGTTGGAATGGGAGGGTTTTTCTGGGGTGGAACTTGGTCGTCATCCGGGCGCATGACATAAGGATGTAACCATTCCAGGTAATCTTCCATGTAGTCATCATCAACTTTATCACCGTTTTCCGCAATCTGCCACTTACTAATATCTACCAAACGACGTGGTTCCCTATCCCTACAATGTGTTGGTTCCGGATTTGGATCATACTCTACATGCAGAGTTGAAAAGCACCGAGAAAGGTCAAGAACATAACCTTGAAGAGAGGCCGTCTCAAAACGTGATAATTGCTTATATCCAAGTTGGCGTATCACACGTCGAGGATCATCCATAACGTATCCCTTTGGGTGGAACTATAGCGCCCCCTAAGCTAGCAGCTGACTAATCCAAGAGATTAACCAAATAAAGAGGCACCAAAAATCTAAAGCATTTACTTAAACATCCAATTAAGAAATCTGCTACAAAACTTAACCCAAAAACTATCCCCTCTCTGAGATATATATACAAGAATTACTCTCAAGTGATACATAATCAATAGTGAGTTTTTTTTACAAAAAGAATATAAACACAAATAAACATAGCGGAAGCAATCTATATAACATAATCAGCTCCTCGAAGCTTTCGCTACGCAACTCTGATCATCTTTATCTGTCTCTGAAACTGAAAGTGGGAATGGGTGAGCACATCATCCCTAAAAGGGGTGCCCAGCAGGAATAACATTTAACTTTAAAGAAATCATGAGAAAGATTTGGAAAACAATTCATGTTTTCCCAAACATCAACAAGTGACCAAGTCACTTGAAATACACAAACATGTATATGGACAAACTCCTTCGTCAAACAATGTATAATAATGATGTCGGGTTGTTCCACACCTAATAATATATTCATGCCGGGTTGTTCCACACGTAATATGCATAAAAGTTGAATTCATGTAGATATAAATGTGAAGGAGCGTATCCTATATACCATACGTGGAAATTCTTATTTCCAATAACAATTCATATACATAAACAAAACATCACAAGTCCTTTCCAAATCATGGAAAGATTAACAAAATCGACAGAACAATCATAATATAACTTAAACAATGCATGGAATGCATAAAACATACAGTGCATGATTTGTTAAACATAAACCTTTAGTATAAGAAAACAACAATGATTTCAAAAGAGTTAAATATAGATTCCCACCTCTTTTGATGACAAGCTACGCCTACCTCGAGATCCACGATCCACTGGTTCATCCTTTGAATCGATCGTTATTAATAACTAACTGTTAATCACACAAGTACTCTAAGAGTTTAGCCCAAAATCTCATACAAGTCTAACTAATGGTTCTAAGCCCATTAACTAAGTCTTATGAACATCTACAACTTTGTAGAAGAAACCAACGACTAATTCGGACCATAAGGGGTCCAATTCATCAGGATAGGTAACTACCCTTAAGCCCAAGCCCAACAAACACACCCTTATACTAAGGCCTGATCCATCTGGGTCAACTGACGTTCAAACCTAACGGTCGAAGGGTCAACTTATAGTCAACATCCAAGTTCAGTCAAGGTCCAGGGTCAATGGTCAAATCTAGTCAACGGAGTCAACTCGGTCAAGGTCTACTGAGTCAAAACTAGTCAGGTATGGTTATTGGGTTAACTAAGTCAGAAAACTGAGTCAGACAAGGACAAAACCGAGTCAGACCGAATAAGTTCAGTTTGACAGACCAAAGGTTTAGTTGCAATTCTAACCCAGTTCAAATTCAATCTAAACAATGCATCAATTCATTCATTCTTAAACAACTTTGAATTTCAAATACAAATACAACACAGCTTACCTATGATTGCAGTTGCAAGACTGCACTGAAATCACTTACAATAATCCTACAACCCCCATTATCAACCCTGCCTCACAACATCTCAATTATGCTCATCCCCAACTATACACTCAGCAAAATCCACCAACAGTTCATGTAACCCACTCACACCATTCTCAACTGATATTCAAACTCAGTGATCAACCACGACTTACCATAGTTCCAACTTCAATCTGCAACATTAACTTCAACAGATGCACAACAAGCCAATGTCACCTGCAACTCCAATTACATAAACCTCCATCCCAAAAAACTAATCCTCAACCTCCAATACACAGACCACACCACCCATCACTAACTGCATTTCCTTCACCTATAACTTCCATATTCAGTTCACCACTAACTCAACACAAGTCTCAAAGACTCAACAAACCAATACCACCAAAAGAACTCCACCAACATATCCCATTCCAGTACAGTTAACTTCAGGGTGATACTCAATTACATTCTATCATTTCAAAATTAACACCAACACCTGTAGAACAAGCTTATATCTCAATATCAAACTCAGAATCGTAACTTCTCCCCGACTCACTTTCTCAATCTCTAACTGCTTATTTTTGTAATCTTTAACACCATCTTCTAATTCGTCATCTTTACCCTCATCAGTTGATTCACCCTAATCAAATCCTCAGAACATCCCTCGAATCGCTCGTAAAAGAAGAAGAGCAGCAGAAGAAGAAAATATGCAGAAGAGAGTAAAAGAGAAGAGAAGAAGAATAATGAAAAAAAAAAGAAAAAAAAAGAGAAATTGAAATTATTCTCTCGACACGTATATTGGTGATAAAGCCAACGACCCATGATAAAGGGATCCCACCCAAACGTTAAGGGAAGCCAGGTTGGTTAAGATATAAAATGACGATTCTACCCTTCGTCATAATTTGATGATATCTTCTCCGTCTGGTATCCGAATGACACGTTCTAGTAGTCCATTACACGTATGTTTTCGAGGTCCATCCAATGGTACTAGTTTCGTATCTAGTTCGTTGTTAGATTAATTCCTATTAATTAACGTTTGTGTTAAACTAATCGAGTAATTAGCGGCTAAGACGTCTCTTGACTAGTCTAATAGCGTTGACGGGCTTGAGGGTCATTACAGGAACAACGACCCATTGTAAAATGCAACGTTACCAAACCTCAAAAGTTGGCGGTTTCCTCTAGCCTCCATGTAAGGGTCGAACACAACATCTTTGGTACTCATCGCGTCCAGAGCCAATCTCATATCGATCAGTCGATGATTGTTATCGGGCTTGGGAATATTGTTGAACTCGTATCTCTTGGCTCTAGGATCCTCGGGGTTATCAATGTGTGTGATCTTCAATAAGGGACAGTCCTTGAACAATGTTGGGAAGTGTTCATAAGCCCACACCTATACCAATGTGGAATGATACATATAAGAATCAGTAAGTTTTGTTTCTATGTTCATGATAAGGGTACATGTGAACAATATACATACGAACATAAGTTTAAAAATAAAATTACCTGCAGTAGAGTGAAATTCCCGACAAATTGGTTTGTTTTAGCCTTAGAGGCCCTTCTCATCTCCGTCATCAAATGTGTGTCATTACCACGGTGCCCCAAGAATAGTTAAAGACATCTTCCAACGGATCCAAGTACTGAAGGTAGTTTGCACTAACCCTGTTGCCACTAGTGTCAGAGAATACCTTAGTGCCCAAGACGTATACACTACAAAATTAACGATCTTTTTCCACGGCCCAATTGCCACGGATTTTAAAATTCGTGGCTATATGTCATATTTTTCCACGCTGAACAAGTAATCGTGGTAAATAGGTCCATCAATTGCCACGGCATGATGCCAACTTGCCACTCGTCTAGTTGTATCAGGTATAAGTCTGCCATATGTCTTCTACTCACGACAGAACGGGCCTTGGGTACAGCGGGCCTTTTGCTTCGGGACAAAACGTTGTTGCGTGGCTAGTAATTGCCGTAAACTCTTCTAAAATCACAAGTAAGAAGACCAAGATCCCCACCTGAAGAAATAACTCCCTAGTTCTTCTGGTTCCTCCCACCTCCCTCAACTCTCATATTTCTTCGATTATGAACACTATAAAGACAATCAATACATTGAAACCCTCTACACAGAGAAGGCAATATTTCAGTTAAGTTGGGATTTGTATAGAATTAGATGTTCTTATTTTGATTTTATGAAACTAGGGTTTTTGTAGTAGTCTTATTTTTTTTTATTGAATCAACCTAATTATTGCCTTAAAATTTATTTTGAACTGTTTTATGATATTGGGTCAGATTACGAGTAAGAAAAGCCATCAATTTCATCTGAACATCATCGATTTTGAGCTCAGATTGTATCTCTGCAAGCTAGTAAGAAATTAAATTTCTTATTCCTTCAAATTCCTGGTGCGAATGTCATACAATTAATCTTCCTTTCAATTCTTTTCAATTCATGAGTTTCGAAGATTTATTTTTATTTTGAAATTCCAGTTAATGTTCTTACTTTCCAGTTAAAGGTGATTGAAGCTGGTTTTTGTTTACCAATTGATTTAATTTTAGTGTAATATGTCTATGGAAAACCCACTATGCATGTGTTTCTAGGTTAGTCAAATATTACCTTTGTCCTTGAGAAGGTTCTTTTTTTCAGTAATATAAGTGCATCTGGATATGTATTAAGTCTTCCATTCTTATGAAACCAGTTGTATAAGGGTAGGTTGTTATCTTAAATATCAGCAGTTTATGAAAATTGCTTTTCTATATGGTATTCTTATCTCTAGAAAGAGAGGAAAAACCATGGACGTGTGCGGTATTTTCGGGATTTCAAGGTGGAAGATAAAGATAGTGAGACCTAATGCTCCTTCGATGATACTCCGCCGCTTCCCGATAAAGTCTAGGCTTCAGCGTCTGTTTATGTCTTCCAAAACTGCAGAGGATATGAGATGGCATAAAAAAGGGCGAACTGATACTTATGATCCAAGTAGTCCAGGGAATCGCATTAATGTGTTGTTGAGACCTATAAATTTCTCCAGTAGTTATAATGATATTCTCAAGAATAAAATTGTTCAACAAAACTCTTTTGAAAAATAAATAGTTCTTCTCGGGCCATGTGCTGCCTTGTCGTATGATGCCTTAAGAAGGTAAAGTATTAAGATTGATAGATTTTTTTATGCACCATAGTGTTTTTCTTTGATAAGTATATTTTTCTCACAAATAGGACTGCTCAACCAAAACGTGGAGCAAGGTGGCACACAAACTCATGTACAGTTTAGTAACTTATATTTCGGATAGCTTTTTGCTGTTAAAATGCTGTTGGAGTATTATATTATACTCACTTACATGGATGATTCCTGAAATTAGGAATGTGATGAGAAATGAAATGGCTTAGAAATGATTTTAGTGTTTGAATGGGAATAATATCGTCATTGTTGGATTTGCTTTACATCAATGTTCTAATATCATGATCAATTGATTATGTCAAGATCATCGACTCAAACAAACAAGCTAACTTTACCTTAGCGTATCTGGATTACTTTAATACCATACAGATTATCTCAATATCCTGATCCCACTTCTAGTATGCATTCTAGTCTTGGGTTCCTTTTTGTTTTGGATTGGTTTGTGCTTGGTTAACTCAAATTTTTCAGTTTTCATGTTGTGCTATATTGGTTGTTATTCTTTTGTTTTTGTGTATTTCATAAGCTATGAGAAGGATTTGATACTTATGATACTTAAAAGAATTTATTTTAGATATCCAAAGTTTTTTTTTAATTATTTTTTTTTAATATTTTCCAGTTTGTTTCCTTGTTGATGTGATAAGTCATTATTGCTTTGTTAGTTGTTCACCATATTGAAGGAAAGGAGGGCATGTTAGTCTGAGTTTATGAATCATCGAATAGTTTTCATTGTTGTTTGGTTCTCAAGCTTGTGAAATATCACAGAGCACCTTCCTTGGTACTATTTATTTTATATTCTTATACTACAAAGTTAATTTTCTTCACTTATATTTCTTCTTGGTCATAACGTATTGTTTTGATATACTCGGCGTGAGTTTTAACATACTAAGACGTGTTCACTTAGTATATAAATTTCACATGTGATATTTTTAATTTAAACGTGTTCATGATATGTGCCTTGAGTAAAAATGCAGTATGTTGATGTTTGGCATTAAAATGAACTGATATTATAGTGAGAGTACGTATAGCAGTGATACTATGAACAACGTTACCTAAAATTGTAAGTCTATAATTGTGCACTGTTGTGTTATTGACCACAATTTTCTCAAGCTAATGTTAAATTAACATGTTGTATACGTTACTGACCTGTTGCCTTGTCGATGAGGTGATAAGTCATTGTTATGACCTGTTGTGTTATTGACCTTTAGCCGTGTTAGTTGTTCACCATATTTAAGGGGAGGAGAGCATGTTCGTCTTAATACAAATATTCCCTAGAAACTTTTCAAATTTGACCCATTCTGCAAATTTCAGGTATTCTTGGAGTTCACTTATTCTTCTAAGTAGTTGTTGTTTTTTGTATGAGCTGGAAAACTAGTGTAGGACAGCTTCATTAGTAGTTTGATACTTTTGGTTTCTAGTAAAATGAAGGTTTTAGGGTAATTTGATTAACCACTTTATATGTGACGTGATCTTGATGCTCTATTATAATACATGTGATGTGGTCTTGATGCTCTATTATAAACTTGCAATACACATAACGGATAAGGTTTTCAGAGTTTTATTTCTCATATAGATTAGTAGCTTGAATTCATGACTAATACTTCCATTTTACTTAGAGATGGAAGGTTCACCATTTAGCTTCATCATCAGTAACTACTAAGGCTATTACGAATCAACTCTTTTTCGATTGTGTAAGCTGATAGGCTGAAAAAGCATCAAATTTCTGTATGTTATTGGTGGCTAGCTAATATGTTATAATCTTGTACCCATAGGACTAGAGCTATAAAATATGATGTTGGATAAACTTATTATTTAGTGTCCATATCATATGTTTGGGTAACGTGAGAATCTTAATACTTGAGATTAATTATTTTGATCAATAGGATAGGACCAGGTCAGTGGTTAATAGTTAGAAGTTAGGATGAAGCCAGGTTTTGAAATTATTTGAGTTTATTATGGACTGAGTAGACATATATTATCAATGCAGATTCACCTTGGCTACATTGCTCGCTGACTTATTTATATCTTTTCCTTCTCTTCAAATTAGATATTTATAAATTCATACAAAGAGATCTAGTGATTGCTGCTAATTCAATTTTTTCAATGATGTAGGGATAGTTTTGGTTTCTCGGTTCTGAATTTTGACACTCTTCTCAAGGCAAATTTTTTTACCTGGTTTTGATTTCATAGTATTAGATGTTATTGTTACTCTTTGTGTTTTTAGGTTGTCATCGCAATAGTTGAACATATATTTGTAGTCATTTTCTGATTAAGAGAACATGGATAAGTGATGGGTTGATAAGGACCCTGCTTCTCTAGAGTATGAGGAAGGGTTGAATGCATTCCTAGATTACGCATGCATCCATGGAAATCTTAATAGGGAAGGAAAATTGAAGTGTTCTTGTACTGATTGTAAAAAATTTGTGTGGCAAGAGCGAAGTAGAATTGTTGATGATTTAGTCTGCTATGGCATGTTGCCAAGTTATACGAATTGGATTCATCATGGAGAAATAAGTGTATCAACACCAGCACCAGAAAACAGGAATGAAGATGTTGAGGTTGATACTCATGTTGATGCTAATGGTATGCGTATTAGGGACGATCTTAGTGGTTTGTTGGGAGATGTTTTTCCTAATGAAGTTGATAACATGGAGAATATGCAAGATGGAATGGAGGATGTTAATCTTAATTTTAAGAAGTTGTTGGAACAGTCAAAAAAAGAGTTATACCCTGGTTGTGATAAAATGACAGTGTTGTCATTTGTTATTAGATTATGGCAGCAATAAGGCATTTACTATGATGCTTCAGCTAGCACGAGATTCGTTTCCAGATGGGTGTTCGCTTCCAAAGAATTTCACACAATGCAAGAAAATAATTACAGATTTGGGTATGGGTTATAATAAAATTGATGCTTGCCGGAATGATTGCATGTTATTTTGGAAGGATGACGCAAAGTTGGACGAGTGCAATGTTTGCGGGGCTTCAAGGTGGAAGATAGTCAGACCTGTGAAGAAGAAGAATACTCCTTGGAAGATACTCCGCCACTTCCCATTAAAGCCTAGGATTCAACGTTTGTTTATGTCTTCCAAAACTGTCGATGACATGAGATGACATAAATCAGCAGAGCACACAGATGATGGGGTCATGAGGCATCCAGCGGATTCTACGGCTTGGAAGCATTTTGATAAAAGTAACCCAATATTTTCTTGAGGATCCGAGAAACGTAAAGCTAGGTTTAGCAAGCGATGTCTTCAATCCGTTCGGAATATGAATATCTCACAGACGTGGCCTGTGGTACTTGTTCCATACAATTTGCCTCCATAGTTATGCATGAAACAACCTCACTTCATCTTATCTCTAGTGATACCAGGCTCATTTAGTCTTGGGAACGACATTGATGTATATCTAATACCTTTGATTGAATAACTTAAAGAGCTGTGGGCAGAAGGAGCTGATACTTATGATTCATTTGCAGCTGTTTTATGGACTATTAGTGACTTCCCGGGTCTTGCTATGCTGTCAGGATGGAGCACCAAAGGTAAACAAGCGTGTCCAACATGTCAAAAAGGTACATCCCACAGACGTTTGAAGCACGGCGGGAAAGAATGTTATATGGGGCATCGCCGGTGGTTACCATCGGATCATAGGTTTCGAGACCTTAAGAAAGAATTTGATGGGACCGTTCAACATGACGCAGCTCCAATTCCTCTACAAGGTAGAGAAATAGTACGTCTGTTGAAAGATATTCCTCATAAATTTGGAAGGAAGCACAGAACGACTTAACGACTGAAGAAAATGATGCATCTACAAAGAAGAAGAATAAAGGTCAAAAGGAAATACTCCACGTGTGATAAAGAAGAGGCCGCGAGAGGAAGAGGAGAGTGCTCCTTTCCCTGATAACTGGAAGAAATTAAGTATCATGTATGATGATAGGTGTAGAATACACCGTATTTACTATATAGAGTTTATGCTTTCTTTGCTATTTTTCGTGTGAATTATGTATCTTATGTTTGCTTTTGAGTTATCGGGTGCAATGGAGTCGCACGGAGGAAAGAAGAAGAAATTGTCCAAATTGGGCCAAAAGGCGAA
The DNA here is from genome assembly GCA_023531295.1 of Papaver armeniacum. NCBI lineage: Eukaryota > Viridiplantae > Streptophyta > Magnoliopsida > Ranunculales > Papaveraceae > Papaver > Papaver armeniacum. The sequence goes on along the minus strand of JAJJWW010007737.1, from coordinate 348,431 downwards.
ATTGTCATCTCACAAAGTAGCTATATGTGGAGCAGGCTGAAACGCGGCAAGGGAGCGGAAGAGAATTAGGCTGTCGGTTACCTGGAACCGACAGGCCAAAGCAATTGGAGGTGGCCCTTAACAATGAGTGGGTGTTTATAGTCATTTCTGGCTACCCTTTATCCTACCAGCTGGGGTGGTTATATCCGACCTCATTTCTTACATGACCTAGAAATCGAGAAGAGAGTTTTCTCTCTCGATTCTATTTTCACCCGAGATTGAAGAACGAACAAGGCCGTTGGATCGATGCCGAGATCGAGAACGAGAGATTCGAGGAAAGATCAAGATGGAAATCACTTTGTTGTTGTTCAACACAAACTTTATGTGATTGGTCTTGTTATCGAATCCAGGAATGGATCTGGAATTGCTAATCAATGAGCTCGGAGTTGTCTTGAAGAAGCGATGGGCACGAGAAGAACTCGATTTGAAGTCGTTGTTGTTAAGGGTTGATTTCGAGATTGTTGGAGGTTACGAGTTTACAATAGCTAAGAAAAAGGGTCGAGATATGGGTCTGTGTTGTTTGAGTCATTGCCATGAAATGGGTAATGTTGAGATCCAAGATACAAGTGAGTATGAAGATGGGGTTGTAGCTGAAGTTCGAATCTGATTCAATGAATTTTGTGGGTGAATATATGATGGAAGAATAAAAGAGATGGTGGTCCAGAAATGAAGGAGTTTGGTGAATACGATGCCGCAAAGAAGAGGGGTAGCGGATCAAATTGTTGCACAGGATTTGTAGAGGTGAGGATGCGGAGCGGCATGGCGGGTGTTTCTTGGCTCGAGTTTATGAAGGTTGTGGATCCCATGGAATGCAAAGTAACCGGGGGAAGCTGCAGGAGATGGCTGCAATGTTGATTACGGGATTGCGGGTTGTGCGGCTAAGGATGTCTGGTGATCTTTGTGGAAATGGCGGTGCGAGAAGGGATATGTCGGGGGAGTGAAGGCTGATGTTGGCTGGGTTATGAGCAGAAAGTTGCAATGAACTCAAATGGAGTAATACTGGGGCTGAGATGAAGGTCAGGTGGAATGTATGGCAGGTGAATAACTCAGGATGGGAGCAGTGGAGTCTATGGTCTGAGCTTGTGGCTCTTAGTTGCAGGGTCAAGTGGTGATTTGCAATGATGGTCAATGCCGCTGATGGAAGTCATGAATAGATGCTGGGGCTTGAGTATGGCAGATCTGGTTGTGCTTGCCAGAAGAGCATTGAGTGATGGTGCTATTTGTGAGTGTTACAGGTGATGCCACTAAAGACTGTGAAGATTGCAAAGATGGACTGGAGCGAAGGAATGCTGGTGTTGGAGCGTGCAACTGAGGTGAAGGAAGGCTGCATTTGGTGGTGACTCATTGCGGGTGTCATTGGGTGTCTTGGTGGATGGTGCAAGGCGAGGCTAAAGTGCCGGTGAATTGGCCTGAGATTTGCAGGTTGGAGCTGAGACAAGTGATGGCTAGAGTGTTGCAGCTTTATGGTCTGATGATGTGAGCCTCAGGAGCTGGCATTGGTGCTGTTACAGGCAGAAGTGCAGCTCAGAGTTGAAGTGGGAGTGAACTGAGATGGCAGAATGGCAAGTGACAGGCTGTGCTGCAGTTCAATGGATGTATGGTAATTGATGGTCTTGTGTATTGCAGTGTAGTGAGCTGAGCAAGTGGCAGGGTCTGAGTTGGGCCAAGTGCAAGAGTTAAGCAGGGAAGGCAATGGTGGAATAGAATGTGAAATGATGTTGCAGGTTGGTAGCTATGGTGCTGGGTTGCCATAACTGGGTGGTCTTTGCTCGAAGTTGCAGCTCGAGGATGAATTGCCTTGCTATGGAGCTGCTATGAGATGGAGTTTGTATGAGAGCGTGTCTGGAGTGCGAGAGAGGTTCTGTGTATGTCCTTTGGAAATGCAATTGAGTGAAGGATATAAGGCAGGATAGATGGTGCTGCCATCATGGCTGGGTAGGCATGAATGCTATGACAAGGATTGTGCATCACAAGCTTAGGCTAGTGCAGGGCTCATGTCGGGCTCGGTCAGGACACTCGACACGACCTGGTGACTTGGGTCTAACTCCTGAGCCGACTCAACTGACTCGGTGACCATGAACCGATCCAACCCAGATCCGACCCGTTGACCCGATCCAACCCGATTCGACCCGTTGACCGATCCGACTCGTTGACCGGTGGCCGGCGGACTTTACCCGGTCCCGGAGCCTACTTCCGGCAACTTTCCGGCCACAATACCAGGATTCCGGCGACCGTTTTCGGGGCGTATTTTCTACATGGGTTTCTCGTCCTTGTGGGCTTGGTGGATTCTCACCTAATGGACTTTGAAGACTAAACCTAATATTGGAAGGAGAGAAAGGCTATAAAAGGGAGGTTTTCTACAACACATAAGATACCTCATATCTTATCATATCTTTTTTGGGAATTCTTTTAGAGAGCCACTTTTGTTTACACTTCTAGGGTTTGGTTTTGTTCTTCTTCTCCCTTGTTTATTATTGAATATTGATGATGATGAACTCCATAGCTATGAGTAGCTAAACATATTATTGGTTATGGGATAAAAGTTGATTTCTCAACATGCTTTTGATTCAATGAATTAGTTTTGTCTCAGTAATTATTGTTTGTGGTTCACAATTAATATTGTCATAAGATTTGAAAACTTGTTAGGTTGAGTCCGGAATCAATCCGATTTGTGTTCATCTCTAGAGCTATATTAGGGTTTTCAATACGAAAAAGTTGTTTATCCCTGATTCTAAGTAGCATAATTGTGGTTAGTGCTTGTAGTGATACATCCTATTAGTCACAAGTGAATCATAACTTTTGTTAAAACGTCTAGTGCTTTTACACATTCGTTTGCATTGATGAGTCTTATTCCATAAAACTTAATGCTCTTAGGGAGTTAAACTTAATTGTGCTTTTACACTTTAGGTTGCTTTCGACGAAGAATTCACATATGCATCTTTTAATGTGGTTGTGATGAAAACGAGAATTAACGGGTTATACTTGCGATCAAGATATCCTAGGACTTTTAATAAATACGAGATTAAAATACCAATTCTAATCATTGATGAAAATACATGTTTGTGAATGATACCATCCCGTGACCAATATCTTCTCCTTATTGATTTCTCAAACTATTTACTTTGCTTTCAACTACTTTTATTTCTTAAACAACAAACATACCTTGGGTTATTTTAGAAACTGAAATTTACATAACAACAAACGCCTCTCTGTGGATACGAACTCTTCCTTACCTCGTGCTTCATTTAAATTTAGTGCGTAAGAAAGTGAAATTAATTTTGACGGATTGACAACCGGTCAAATTTTGGCGCCGCTGCCGGGGAGGCATACGGCTTGTTATTAAGTTTTTAGTTTCTTTTTACAATTTCTGCTTTTATCTTTGCTTTTTGTTTCTTGTCTTGTTTCTCACTTGTTTGCGAGAATTGTTTGCAGGTGCATAATCTCTGGCTTCTAAGGATTGGAATTATCCAAGGTGCGGGATAGCTACTAGACGCGGCACAATACTCCAACCAAGTAAAGGCACAACGGACGAGCACGAGGAGGAAGTAGGAGAAGAGATTTTCCAACAACGAGAAGGAGACGAAACAATGGGTGATGCAAATCGTTCACTCAAGGACTTAGCTTCTCATAGGCTAGATACACAACAGGGGTGTATTCAAACGAACTCTACTTTTGAGATAAAGCCGGGGTTGCTTAGAGAATTACAAAATTCCATGGCATGGTGAATGAAGATCCTAACAAACATCTTTTGGACTTCCACACCATTGTCACGGCTATGCTTCCAACAAATGTTGAGGCGGATGGTGCAATGTTGAAGGTTTTCGTTTCTCTTTAATGGATAGTGCGAAGGATTGGTTGTACTATTTACCTCCCGGAAGTGTCACAACATGGAATGGGTTGAAGAAACTCTTTTTGGAGAGATATTTTCCTGCATCCAAGGCTACTCAAATTCGCAAAGAAATTTGTGGGATGAAGCAAAAAACGGGAGAATCCTTATATGAATGTTGGGAAAGGTACAAGAGATTGGTTGCAAGCTGCCCTCACCACCAATTTAGTGACGCGATGATTATCCAATACTTCTATGAAGGACTCCAATCAAGTGATAGGAATCTTATTGACGCTGCGGGTGGTGGTGCACTAGTTAGCAAGACGGTGGCTCAAGCTAGAGAATTGATTGAAAACATGGCAGCGAACTCACAACAATTCTTAAGTCGTGGTTCGGATGTGATTCTAAGAAGGGTGAGTGAAGTAAGCGAGGTGGAGGACCTTCGTCAACAAATGGGTAATATGAACGCAATGCTTCAACAAGTTGCAGCCGCGGTTGTACCAACTTCTTCTCAATCTTATGAAGACGAGCAAGCTAATGCGATCTTTCCGAATCAACCAAGACGGTATGATCCCTACTCCAACACTTATAATCCGGGATGGAGAGATCACCCCAATTTTAGCTATGCTAACAAGCAAGGAGCCGTTCAACAACCTACTTTCAACCGTCCGAGTGGATTTCAACCACAACAACAACAATTTCAGCAACCTCAAGCACAACAATCACAAAATCAAGGTGCTGATATTGATGCAAAGCTTCAAACTTTTATGCAAGGTATTTCTACCATGTTCAAGGAGAGTCAACAAGAGACTAAGAGTGCTATTAAGGAGTTGCAAACACAAATGGGCTCCATGGCGGTTGATATCAACAATTTGAAGGCACAAAATAGTGGGAGACTTCCTTCTCAACCTATTAACCCAAAAGAGGGTGTCAATGCCATTACGTTGAGAAGCGGTACACAACTTGTGCAACCCGAAGTTCTTGATTCGGGCAAGGTGGAGACACCAAAGGAACTGTTTTGGAGGAGAAAACCGAGGATTCTCCCCAAACTTTTGAGGTACCTATTTCTAACTCTAAAACTCCGGTTTCTACTTATGTTCCTCCTCTACCTTTTCCTCGCAGATTTGCAAGTTCTAAGAAGGCGGAATTAGAAAAGGAGATTTTAGACGTTCTCAAAAGATTCATGTGAATATACCACTCATTGATGCTATCAAGCAAGTTCCAAAGTATGCAAAGGTGTTAAAGGACTTGTGTACCAACAAACAAAGGCTCAAAGGTAATGAAGTGCTTAGTGTGGGGAGAATGCTTCGGCAATCTTACAACACAAACTCCCACTTAAGTGCAAGGATCCGGGTAGTTTCGACATTCCGTCAAAATTGGTAACACAACTTTTAACAAAGCTATGTTGGACTTAGGTGCTTCCGTTAATGTTATGCCTGCGTCAATGTATAATTCACTTGATCTTGGTCCTCTTAAAAGGCTGAAATTGTATTGCAATTAGCCGATCGCTCTAATGTTTACCCAATGGGTATTGTTGAGGATGTTCTTGTGCGGGTTAATCAACTTGTATTTCTGCGGACTTTTGTGTGTTAGAGATGGATGAAGGTGCTCCGGACTCGTCTCTTCCATTGCTTCTTGGGCGTCCTTTCATGAAAACGGCGAAAACCATCATTGATGTGGATAAGGGAACGCTAACTATGGAGTTCGATGGAGAAATAATACGTTTCAACATTTTCGAGACGATGAGATATCCTAGCGATGTCCACTCTTGTTTCTCCATTGATGTGATGGATACATTGGCACAACAAATGTTTGAATTAAACGGTGATGATGCTTTGGAAACCGTGTTAACTACATCCATAGATAATGGTGTAGAGTGTGGTAATGAAGTCAAGGAAGCTCTTGGTGATCTCAATTCACTACAAGAATGCCCAAAAACTCATAATATCTATTTTATTTCTTTACCATGCAGTGATGAAAAGCTTGTACCTTCAATTATTAAATCTCCGATTTTAGAATTGAAACCTCTTCCCGACCACCTTAAGTACTTGTACTTGGGTGATAATGAAGAGTTACCTGTGATTGTTTCTAATAAGCTTAATGATTTACGGGAGCAAAAACTTCTAAGGGTGCTAAGGAAGTACAAGGCGGCCATAGGATGGACAATTGCCGATATCAAGGGTATTAGCCACTGCCGTTTGTATGCACAAAATTCGTTTGGAGGATGATGCAAAGCCTAAAAGGGACGCGCAACGTCGATTGAATCCTCCCATGATGGAAGTTGTGAAAAAGGAGATACTCAAGCTTTTGGAAGTGGGTGTTATCTACCCCATATCCGATAGCAAGTGGGTAAGCCCGGTACAAGTTGTACCCAAGAAATCGGGAGTAACGGTGGTGGAGAATGATAAGAATGAACTTGTCCCAACTCGTGTGCAAACCGGTTGGAGGGTTTGTATTGATTATAGAAAATTGAATGCCACCACTAGAAAAGATCACTTTCCTTTACCTTTTATTGATCAAATGCTTGAACGTTTAGCCGACACTCATACTATTGCTTTCTTGATGGCTATTCAGGTTATAATCAGATTGTGATCGCACCGGAGGACCAAGAGAAAACCACTTTCACTTGTCCTTTCGGTACTTTTGCTTATAGAAGGATGCCTTTTGGCTTATGCAATGCTCCGGCTACTTTTCAAAGGTGTATGGTGAGTATCTTTTGAATATGTTGAAAACATAATCGAAGTGTTCATGGATGACTTTAGTGTCTTTGGTGATTCTTTTGACCTTTGCTTGAACAACTTGTCTCTAATCCTTGAACGATGTGTTGAAACAAATCTTGTGCTAAATTGGGAGAAGTGCCATTTCATGGTAACTCATGGCATAGTTTTAGGCCATATAATATCTTCTAAAGGTTTGGAAGTCGATAAATCTAAGATAGACCTTATTCGTGCTCTAACCCCTCCCACTACGGTGAGGGAGATTCGTTCTTTTCTTGGTCATGCAGGGTTCTATCGTAGGTTCATCAAGGACTTTTCCAAGATAGCGTCACCATTATGTAATTTATTGCAAAAAGATGTGGTTTTTAATTTTGATGAGAAATGTATGGCGGCATTCAATCGTTTGAAAGAGCTTTTGATTTCAGCCCCTATCATTAAACCACCGGATTGGAGTAAGCCGTTTGAACTCATGTGTGATGCTAGTGATTATGCGGTTGGTGCGGTACTTGGGCAGCGTGTGGGGAAACTTCCTCATGCTATCTATTATGCTTCTAGAACGTTAAATGAGGCTCAACAAAACTACACAACCACTGAAAAAGAGTTCTTAGCCATTGTTTTTGCTTTAGAAAAGTTTCGCTCTTATCTAATTGGTACAAAAGTTGTTGTTTTTTTCTGATCATGCAGCGCTTAAGTACTTGCTTACAAAGAAAGAGGCGAAACCGAGGCTCATACGATGGATATTACTCTTGCAAGAGTTTGATATTGAAATCAAAGACAATAAAGGGATTGAGAACACCGTTGCGGATCACTTGAGGCCGAATTGCTTGTGGACAAGGAGACTATCCCGTTGCGTGAAAGTTTCCGGACGAGCAACTTTTCTCAATTGCCTTTGGAGAACCATGGTATGCCGATATTGTCAATTACTTAGTTTCTAAACAAATCCCACGAGAACTTGTCTCGTCTTGAGAGGGACAAACTTAAGAGGTTAGGGAACCAATACATATGGGATGATCCATACTTATGGAAACATGGTAGTGACCAAGTAATACGAAGGTGCGTGCCCGAATCAATTTAACTCTATCTTGTCTTTTTGTCACTCTTATGCTTGCGGAGGACATTTTGGGAGTAAGAGAACCGCGCACAAGGTACTTGAAAGTGGTTTTTATTGGCCAACTTTGTTTAAGGATGCACATATATTTTGTACAACTTGTGTTAGGTGTCAAAGAACCGGCAATCTAGGTGTCCGAAATCAAATGCCACAAACTTATATTCAATTTATTGAAATTTTTGATGTATGGGGTATTGATTTTATGGGGCCTTTTGTCAACTCCCATGGGAATTTTTATATTTTACTTGCGGTTGATTATGTCTCGAAATGGGTGGAAGCTAAAGCCACCCCTACTAATGATTCTAAAGTGGTTTGATTTTTGTGCAAGCTAATATTTTTGCAAGGTTTGGAATTCCAAGAGCCATAATTAGCGATGGGGGTTCTCACTTCAAAAACAGGTTCTTGCAAAGCTTGTTAAGGAAGTACAATGTGTCGCACAAGATTGCAACACCTTATCATCCCCAAACCAATGGCCAAGCCGAGGTGTCGAACAGGGAGGTGAAATCAATTCTAGAAAAGACGGTGAATCCGACAAGGAAGGATTGGAGCATGCGACTTAATGATGCTTTGTGGGCGTATAGAACCGCATATAAAACACCTATTGGAATGTCTCCTTTTAGGCTTGTGTATGGTAAACCTTGTCACTTACCCGTGGAAATTGAGCATAAGGCGTTTTGGGCTATTAAACAATGCAACATGGAGATGGATGGGGCTGGAAAGCAAAGGAAGTTACAACTCCAAGAGCTAGAGGAGCTCCATGATGATGCATTTGAAAGTTCACGGATTTACAAAGAAAAGACGAAAGCATTCCATGATAACATGATTTCTAGGAAACAATTTTGCATTGGGCGAGAAAGTGCTTTTGTTTAATTCTCGCTTGCATTTATTTCCGGTAAATTAAGGTCACGATGGATCGGACCTTTTATTGTTACTAATGTGTTTTCTCATGGTGCAGTGGAAATTCGTAGCATAGCTACAGGGAAAGAACTTAAAGTTAATGGGCACCGGTTGAAACCATATTATGAGAACTTCACTTCCGAGGTGGTGGAAGGAGTTAACTTTGTGGATGTGCTCCCTCTGGAGGAGTCATAGGAAGCAAGGAGATAGTCGGGCTGACGACTTTAAACCAAGCGCTAATTGGGAGGCAACCCAAACGATGAGTATTTCTTGTCTTGTATTTATTTCTTTTCTTGTTTTTAATTTTCTTTGTTTTTTGCTGCTTTCTTGCTAGGATTTCCCACCTTGACTTACTTTGGATGATTCAATTTACATTGAGGACAATGTAAGGTTTAAGTGTGGGGGAGCATTTATATGTTTTAGTTTGTTTTATATAAAAAAAAAAAAAAATCAGAAAAATAGAAAAATCAAAAAAATTGTGCTTTTTGAACTCCGAAATCTAGAACTTGTGCCTTTAGGATGACACAATTAGTGGATGAAACCATTTTGAATGCGGGAGTTGAGGAACCAATTAACTAAACGGGACGAACATAGCTCGAAATCACAAATTATATGATAGTTGTTACCATATCTCGGAATATCACCATATCACATTCTATTTTTATTTTTCCATGTTTATCTATTATTCTCTAAGTGCTTTGGTGGGTCACTAAAAATCGACGTGTTATTATTGCTAGGATGAAATAGAGTGGTTGAGTTACTAGAAAAAGGAAAAAAAAAAAAAAAGAAAAAAAAAAAGGACCGACCAATTAGACCAAAATGGAATAAAAAGACACTTGGGAATAGCAGTATGTGTGAAACGTAGTCCCTGTCTCCGTCGCCTAAACAAGCGTGGAATGCAGGATCCAAGGCAACTATCATGTACTTGCTGACAAGAAGCATGCGCTTGGATCCAAAAGATCTAATCATCTTTGTCTAAAATAATTGGATCCAGTTTGATCCAATCAAAAAAAAAAAAAAAGAATAAAATATTATTGTGTTGAATAAAGTCACTTTTGGTTCCCTTGTATATGCCAATTGATTGATGTAGCATTCAGCACTAAGTAGCTCAATCCAATAGGGTTAGGTTCATCTTAGCAGTGACCTTCAGACAGATATGGGAAACATCGAACACTTGTGAATATCCGCCAACATCTACATTTTTATCCATCTTCTTAATCTTTTCATTGTGATTGTGGTTGTTAGTTTCCGAGTATTGTGGCTTGTTCGACTATCTAATTAGAGTTTATTTACTAATAATTGAATTGAATTTGCAAGGTACCTCCTCCTGTAGTCAATTTGGATTCATTCATTGATTTGTCACGAATAGACGGAGTTTGAAATATAGGTTTTGTAGGTATATCTCTAGTAAACCTTCACGAGACTATAACTCGTCCACTAGGGACACCTAGGGGTTTAAAGGCTTGTTATTTACGCTAAAAGTGACCGTAGCCTCGACGACACGGAGTTGTTGTATTTTATTATTTTGTTTGATTTGCTCGAGGACAAGCAAAGTCTAAGTGTGGGGGAATCTGATAGGTGTAGAATACACCGTATTTACTATATAGAGTTTATGCTTTCTTTGCTATTTTTCGTGTGAATTATGTATCTTATGTTTGCTTTTGAGTTATCAGGTGCAATGGAGTCGCACGGAGGGAAAGAAGAAGAAATTGTCCAAATTGGGCCAAAAGGCGAAATTGTCATCTCACAGGCGAGCTATATGTGGAGCAGGCTGAAACGCGGCAAGGGAGCGGAAGAGAATTAGCCTGTCGGTTACACAACCGACAGGCCAAAGCAATTGGAGGTGGCCCTTAACAATGAGTGGGTGTTTATAGTCATTTCTGGCTACCCTTTATCCTACCAGCTGGGGTGGTTATATCCAGCCTCATTTCTTACATGACCTAGAAATCAGAGAAGAGAGTTTTCTCTCTCGATTCTATTTTTCACCTGAGATTGAAGAACAGCCGCGGCTGTTGGATCGATGCCGAGATCGAGAACGAGAGACTCAGGGAAAGATCAAGATGGAAATCACTGTTGTTGTTCAACACAAACTTTATGTGATTGGTGCTGTTATCGAATCCAGGAATGGATCTGGGAATTGCTAATCAATGAGCTCTGGAGTTGTCTTGAAGAACTGATGGGCACGAGAAGAACTCTGATTTGAAGCTGTTGTTGTTAAGGGTTCGATTTCAGAGATTGTTGGAGGTTCTGAGTTTACAATAGCTAAGAAAAAGGGGGTCCTAGATATGGGTCTGTGTTGTTTGAGTCATTGCCATGAAATGGGTAATGTTGAGATCCAAGATACAAGTGAGTATGAAGATGGGGTTGTAGCTGAAGTTCGAATCTACAGTTCAATGAATTTTTGTGGGTGAATATATGATGGAAGAATAAAAGAGATGGTGGTCTGTGAAATGAAGGAGTTTGGTGAATCGATGCCGCAAAGAAGAGGGTAGCGAGATCAAATTGTTGCACAGGATTTGTAGAGGTGAGGATGCGGAGCGGCATGGCGGTGTTTCTTGGCTCGAGTTTATGAAGGTTGTGGATCCCATGGAATGCAAAGTAACCGGGGAAGCTGCGGGAGATGGCTGCAAATGTTGATTACTGGGATTGCGGGTTGTGCGGCTAAGGATGGTCTGGTGATGCTTTGTGGAAATGGCAGTGCGAGAAGGGATATGTCGGGAGTGAAGGCGATGTTGGGTGGGTTATGAGCGAAAGTTGCAATGAACTCAAATGGAGTATCTTCTGGGGCTGAGATGAAGGTCAGGTGGAATGTATGGCAGGTGAATAACTCAGGATGGGAGCAGTGGAGTCTATGGTCTGAGCTTGTGGCTCTTAGTTGCAGGGTCAAGTGGTGATTTGCAATGATGGTCAATGCCACTGATGGAAGTCATGAATAGATCTTTGGGGCTTGAGTATGGCAGATCTGGTTGTGCTTGCCAGAAGAGCATTGAGTGATGGTGCTATTTGTGAGTGTTACGGGTGATGCCACTAAAGACTGTGAAGATTGCAAAGATGGACTGGAGCGAAGGAATCTTTGGTGTTGGAGCGTGCAAGCGAGGTGAAGGAAGTTTGCATTTGGTGGTGACTCATTGCGGGTGTCATTGGGTGTCTTTGGTGGATGGTGCAAGGCAGGCTAAAGTGCCAGTGAATTGGCCTGAGATTTGCGGGTTGGAGGCGAGAGAGGCAAGTGATGGCTAGAGTGTTGCGGCTTTATGGTCGATGATGTGAGCCTCGGGAGGCGGCATTGGTCTTTGTTACGAGGCGAAGTGCGGCTCGAGTTGAAGTGGGAGTGAACGAGATGGCGAGAATGGCAAGTGACAGGTGTGCTTTGCGGTTCAATGGATGTATGGTAATTGATGGTCTTGTGTATTGCGGTGTAGTGAGTGAGCAAGTGGCGGTCCGAGTTGGGCCAAGTGCAAGAGTTAAGCGGGGAAGGCAATGGTGGAATAGAATGTGAAATGATGTTGCGGGTTGGTAGCTATGGTCTTTGGGTTGCCAATAACAGGTGGTCTTTGCTCGAAGTTGCAGCTCGAGGATGAATTAGCCTTTGCTATGGAGCTGCTATGAGATGGAGTTTGTATGAGAGCGTGTCGAGTGCGAGAGAGGTTACGTGTATGTCACCTGGAAATGCAATTGAGCTGAAGGATATAAGGCAGGATAGATGGTGCTGGCCATCATGGCTGGGTAGGCATGAATGCTATGACAAGGATTGTGCATCACAAGCTTAGGCTAGTGCACCCCAGCTCATGTCGAGCTCGGTCGGACCAGCTACACACGACACTGGTGACTTGGGTCTAACTCCCGGTGACTCAACCTCGACTCGGTGACCATGAACCGATCCAACCCGGATCCGACCCGTTGACCCGATCCAACCCGATTCGACCCGTTGACCGATCCGACTCGTTGACCCGGTGGCCGAGGCGGACTTTGCCGGTCACCGGGGCCTACTTCCGGCAACTTTCCGGCCACAATACCAGGATTCCGGCGACCGTTTTCGGGGCGTATTTTCTACATGGGTTTCTCGTCCTTGTGGGCTTGGTGGATTCTCACCTAATGGACTTTGAAGACTAAACCTAATATTGGAAGGAGAGAAAGGCTATAAAGGAGGTTTTCTACAACACATAAGATACCTCATATCTTATCATATCTTTTTTGGGAATTCTTTTGGAGAGCCACTTTTGTTTACACTTCTAGGGTTTGGTTTTGTTCTTCTTCTCCCTTGTTTATTATTGAATATTGATGATGATGAACTCCATAGCTATGAGTAGCTAAACATATTATTGGTTATGGGATAAAAGTTGATTTCTCAACATGCTTTTGATTCAATGAATTAGTTTTGTCTCGATAATTATTGTTTGTGGTTCACAATTAATATTGTCATAAGATTTGAAAACTTGTTAGGTTGAGTCCGGAATCAATCCGATTTGTGTTCATCTCTAGAGCTATATTAGGGTTTTCAATACGAAAAAGTTGTTTATCCCTGATTCTAAGTAGCATAATTGTGGTTAGTGCTTGTAGTGATACATCCTATTAGTCACAAGTGAATCATAACTTTTGTTAAAACGTCTAGTGCTTTTACACATTCGTTTGCATTGATGAGTCTTATTCCATAAAACTTAATGCTCTTAGGGAGTTAAACTTAATTGTGCTTTTACACTTTAGGTTGCTTTCGGCAGAAGAATTCACATATGCATCTTTTAATGTGGTTGTGATGAAAACAGGGAATTAACGGGTTATACTTGCGATCAAGATATCCTAGGACTTTTAATAAATACGAGATTAAAATACCAATTCTAATCATTGATGAAAATACATGTTTGTGAATGATACCATCCCGTGACCAATATCTTCTCCTTATTGATTTCTCAAACTATTTACTTTGCTTTCAACTACTTTTATTTCTTAAACAACAAACATACCTTGGGTTATTTTAGAAACTGAAATTTACATAACAACAAACGCCTCTCTGTGGATACGAACTCTTCCTTACCTCGTGCTTCATTTAAATTTAGTGCGTAAGAAAGTGAAATTAATTTTGACGGATTGACAACCGGTCATATGAGCTTCCATATTGGGAAGATAATCTATTAAAGCACAATTGTGATGTCATGCACATTGAGAAAAATGTCCGCGAAAATATACTTGGTACTTTTTTGGAGCTCGACAAAAAGTGCAAGGACGGTTTGGAAGCAAGGCAAGACTTGAAAGAAATGAGAATTAGACCACGGCTTCATCCGGAATTCGATGACGTCAAGAACAAATACTATCTACCTGCTGCCTGCTACTATTTGGATAAAGATCAAAAAGAACTGTTTTGTACCATGCTTAATAGTTTGAAGATTCCTGATGGGTACTCCTCCAACGTTGGAAGGCACGTGAAAGTCAAAGAACGTAAGTTAATTGGTATGAATAGTCATGACTTGCATGTAATTATGCAACAGTTCTTACCTTTGGCTATTCGGAAGACGTTGCCAACAAAGGTCAGTTCAGTTTTAATTGAGTCAAGTTTGTTTTTTCGGGAGTTATGCTCCAAAACTCTTTTGCCTGAAGATTTGAGGCGCCTCGAGAAAAGTATTGCAGTTACTCTTTGTAACCTGGAGAGAATCATTCCACCAGCGTTTTTTGATGTTATGGTACATCTACTCATTCATTTGGTGTCAGAAGCGCTTCATGGTGGACCTGTCCAGTACAGATGGATGTATCCGGTTGAAAGGTATGTGATTTTTATATTATTTTAACTTACTATTGTTTGTCTATTGAATATTACTATAATTAGTTATGGAACTTTATACGAATTTTTCTTGGTGTTGGACTCAGATTTTGCTAATCCTAAATTAAAAAACTGATTTAATGGTACATGTACCTGAAAACACTGAAATCATATGTACGAAACATGGCTCAACCAGAGGGGTCCATAGCTGAAGGATATATTGCTGATGAATGTGTTACATTTATGACTAGATACTTAGATCAGGTTGGGACAAGATTGAATAGACCTTCCAGGTACACAAAGAATAGTCATATTGGTGGTTTAGAAAGCTTCATGCTTGATACCGCGGAGAAGAAACTAGCTCATGCTTACATCTTATTCAATCACGACGGTGTACAATCGTATATAAAGTACATTATTGAACTTCTTTTTGCTCATTTGGGTTTTAGTGTTTGCAGTATAATGAGTTGTTTTATAATTAGACATGTACATGATGAATGGTGAACTGTATTTGCAGGCAGCATAAACGCCTTATAAATTTAACTAATAAAAGGTTGTCTCCCATTCAAAAGAAAAGAAAACACGAGGAGGACTTTCCTCAGTAGTTTAAAGAAGAAATTACTTCGCTGAAAGAAGCCAATCGTCCCATTTCTGAAGAAGTATATTCACTTTCTAGAGGTCCCTTTCATAGAGCGAGCAGATTTACTGGATATTCAATCAATGGATACATATTCATAACGTTAGCCAAAGAATGTGATTTAAAGACGCAATCTAGTGGTGTGAAGCTTCGTGCCATTAAAGAGAGTGCTTGGGAGTCAATGTATTATGGACAAATGACGAATATCATTGAGTTGTCTTACCCGATAGGAAAGAAGTTGTATTGTTCAAATGTAATTGGGTAGATGTAGAGAGGGGAAAAGGTATGAAAGAAGACAAATTGAAGTTCACTCTTTTTAATTTCACACATTTGTTGTCAACTCAGAAACAAGAACCGTGCGTATTGGCATCGCAAGTAGATCAAGTGTTTTATGTAGAAGATCTAACTGACCCGGGATGGCATGTCGTGGTTACCAATAAACCTAGAGATACTTTTGATTTGGGTGGTGAGGATGATGGATTAGTAGAAAGTACACCAATTGGTTTACAAGATGATGATGATGATGAGGATGAGATAAATTTGGTGAGAGACGATGTGGAAGGAACTACGGTTGACCCTCCAAACACTGATTCTAGTGGTTCTAATAAACGTACTAGCAGAAATATTGTAAATCAGAGCTTGGACATGGGTGCAGATGAAGACGTAGATATGGAAGAAAGTGAGGAGGAAGATGGGGATTTGGATGGAAGTGAGGACGAAGATGAAGATATGGATGGACATGGGGATGAAGAGGAGGATGAGGATGAGGACGAAGATGAGCATGAGGATGAGGACGAGGACGACGATGACATAAATGATTCTGATTCATAACCTCAAACTACTTTTTGTGTCTCTTGGTTTCTGTACTTTTGTTTCTGATTTTATGTATTATGTAGCTCTTTTTAAACTTTAATACAACTTTTCATTAATTTCTTATTATGTGTTTTTTATCCACACGTTGTATGATTTTTTTGTTTTGTTATGATGTTCTTACTTGTTGTTTGTGGTTCTTGCAGGAAATATGGATGAAAACCCACAACCTCCGGCAGCAAAGAAAGTAAGAGGAGGGGCTAAGTTGAACTTCCTTAATAAGTTGAAAAAGGGTGAGAAAGTATCACTGGAATTTTGTTGGGGTGCACCAGTTGGACCGAATGCAAATAAGATCTCGGCTTATTGTGGAAAGCTGACACTAAATGGAGAAAACTTCCCTTTTGACACTCCAGAGTGGTCTGATATTCCCCATAAGGAAGAAAAGCTTGAATAAGCCATTGAAGAGCTGAAGGTTAATAAAATTACTTTAACCAATATATTAAATTATTTAATTGAATGAAGATTGCTAAATTTTAACTGATGAATATTGTAGAATATTTTCCATTATTCTGATGAGATCAACTTTTGGGTGGAGGAAAATCCATGAAAAATGGAAGGAAAATAAACGTAACATGAGGTTGGAACATTTCGATGAGAAGAAGACTGATGCACAAAACCGAGATAGTTGTCCAAACGAAGTTATTGACACTCAGTGGGAAAATATGTTGATTTATTCGCGTTCACCTGAATTCAAGGTGAGAATGTTTACAAATTTATCGTTTATGAGTTTATATGTTATATACTGTTGTTTGTGGGTGAAAATGGTTTCTGCTGATTTCGGTAATTTTGGGTGTGTGGTTGAGAAACGAATTTTAACCCTAAACAATGTACTGCAAGGGAGTACTTTAGATTCAAGAGATCAATATGTACAAGTCCGGCCTAAACCAAGAAATGGTCGTTCCAGACTTGCTTCGGTCACAAAGTGGAGGAGAATGGGTTGGTTTTGGGGAGGGAAGCAAGGAAAGTGATGACACCAGAATAGTTGATTCTGGAAAAGTAGTTGTGTTACGACTTGTATCAGAAAGTGGGAAGCTAACGTATGAAAAGCTAGCAAACAGGGGTGGTAAATGAGAGGAGTGAAACGTACTCTGGTCGTTAACGCATTTCTGAGTGGTGTATCTGATCCTTGATCGAACTTGTTGTTCTTTGTGAAAATAGGTAAGACCTATTTATACAAGTCGGAGTGAAACGTACTCTGGTCTCATTAAGGAATGGAATAATGGGTGAGTAAATGAGAGGAGGTGGTAACCGTTAACGCATGGAATTGATGTTCCATAAAAAAAAAGCGTTTCACCATTACTTCCCTATTTACTTAACCGCTTCATCCTTATTACACTTTCTTATTACGGGCGTAGTGTACGCCGCACGCTGTAAACCGCCAAACCAAAACCCAAAGAAGATCCCCCTGTTTGTGTTTTGATGTCTCGAACGTTTTCGTGAAACATGTAACATGGTTGTTGCCTGGCAAGTCGAGCTTGGGAGACTTGCTAGCTTAGCGACCTTCGACGGTCGAGATTTTGTATCTTAAGCGGAAAGGTATCCGTTGATCGTTGCACGCTTCTATTTTTTATAGTTGTGTAGGGAAGGCCAGCATGATGGCACGGAAAAGTTGGCAGGCCATTGACATGGCATGCCTTGGCGTGGCCAAACTAGACTTTGGGTCAAAGCTTACCATGCGTTGTCTGGTAACCTTGGACGGCTAGGATTTTCTCCTGAAATTGAAGGGCGACCGTTGATTGTCGCATGCATTCGTTCTAATATCCGCATAGAGAAGGCTAGCATGGTGGCGCGGCTAGGTTGGCATGTCATTGGCATGGCATGTCTTGGTGCGGTTTGGCGTGGCCAAACTAGGGTTTTGGGTCATAGGTTACCATGCGTTGTCTGGTAACCTTGGACGGCTAGGATTTGCTCCTGAGATTGAAGGGCGACCGTTGATGGCTGCACGCCTTCGTTTTAGAAACCCTAATCAATGCCCTTTATAGAATCGCTGTAGAATTCTCGTACGGACTCGGATTTTGACGGTCCGCACGTCAAATCGACCGGAAAAGAATTTCCAATGGGTGAAAACAGCCGACAGTAAAACTCAGAAAGAATTCAGGAGGGATGTTGCGGGCCCGAGGAGGCATAGTTTATGCGCAGCCAAAATTAGGGTTTTGGCATTGGGACAAATGTTACCATGCGTTAGCTGGCGACCTGGGACGGCTAAGGTGGAAGGGTGGTCGTTGATTGTTGCACACCTTCGTTTTAGTGGCCGCATAGGGAGGGCCAGCGTGGTGGCGCGACAAGGTTGGCATGGCATGCCTTGGCTCGGTTTGGCGTGGCCAAACTAGGGTTTCGGCCCAAAGGTTACCATGCGTTGTCTGGTAACCTTGGATGGCTAGGATTTGATCATGGGATTGAAGGGGGACCATCGCAGGCCTTCGTTTTAGTATCCGCATAGGGAAGGCCAGCATGGTGGCGTGGCTAGGTTGGCATGCCGTGGGCATGGCATGCCATGACGCGGTATGGTCGTGGCCAAACTCAGGATTTCGGGCCAGAGGATACCATGCGTTGTCTGGTAACCTTGGATGGCTAAGATTTGATCCTTGGATTGAAGGGGGACCGTTGATTGTCGCACGCCTTTTTTTTACTAGCAGCATAGGGAAGGCCAGCATGGTGGCGCGGATAGGTTGTCATGCCTTGGTGCGGTTTGGGCGTGGCCAAACTTAGGATTTCGGGCCAGAGGTTACCATGCGTTGTCTGGTAACCTTGGATGCCTAGGATTTGATCCTGAGATTCAAGGGGGACCGCTGATTGTCGCACGCCTTCGTTTTAGTAGCCGCATAGGGAAGGCCAACATGGTGGCGCGGCTAGGTTGGTGCCGTGGGCATGGCATGCCTTGGCGCGGTTTGGGCGTGGCCAAACTTAGGATTTCGGGCCAAAGATTACCACGCATTGTCTGGTAACCTTGGATGGCTAGGATTTGATCCTGGGATTGAAGGGGGACTGTTGATTGTCGTACGCCTTCGTTTTAGTAGCCGCATAGGGAAGGCCAGCATGGTGGCGCGGCTAGGTAGGCATGTCGTGGGCATGGCATGCCTTGGCGCGGTTTGGGCGTGGCCAAACTTAGGATTTCAGGCCAGAGGTTACCTTGCGTTATCTGGTAACCTTTGATGGCTAGGATTTGATCCTGGGATTGAAGGGGGACTGTTGATTGTCGCACAGCTTCGTTTTAGTAGCCGCATAGGGAACGCCAGCATGGTGGCGCGGCTAGGTTGGCATGTCGTGGGCATGGCACGCCTTGGCGCGGTTTGGGCGTGGCCAAACTTAGGATTTCGGGCCAAAGGTTACCATGCGTTGTCTGGTAACCTTGGATAGCTAGGATTTGATCCTCGGATTGAATGGGGATCGTTGATTGTCGCCCGCCTTCATTTTAGTAGCCGCATAGGGAAGGCCAACATGGTGGCGCGTCTAGGTTGGCATGCCGTGGGCATGACATGCCTTGGCGCGGTTTGGCAGTGGCCAAATTAACTTAGGATTTCGGGCCAAAGGTTACCATGCGTTGTCTAGTAACCTTGGATGGCTAGGATTTGATCCTGGTATTGAAGTGGGACCGTTGATTATCGCACGCCTTCATTTTAGTAGCCGCATTGGGAAGGCCAGTAAGGTGGCGCGGCTAGGTTGGCATGCCGTGGGAATGGCATGCCTTGGCGTGGTGGTGTTGCTGGGCATGTAGGTGCGGCTGGCATGGATGGCATGCCTTGGCGCGGTGGAGCTGCTGGGCATGAAGGTGCGGCTGGCATGGCTGGCATGCCTTGGCGCGGTGGTGCTGCTGGGAATGGAGGTCCAGCTGGCATGGCTGGCATGCCTTTGGCGCGGTGGTGCTGCTGGGCACGGAGGTGCGGCTAGCATGGCTGACATGCCTTGGCGCGGTGGTGCTGCTGGGCACGGAGGTGCGTCTGGCATGGATGGCATGCCTTGGAGCGGTGGTGCTGCTGTGCACGGAGGTGCGGCTAACATGGCTGGCATGCCTTGGCGCAGTAGCATGAGAATTTTAGGGTTTTGTACAAGTGATTTCAATCAATGTTAGGAGTTTTGCCGTGGAACATGATACATAGAAAGAAAAAGGTACCCTGGTAATTCTTACGTAAGCATGCTGGTTGATTCGATAAATGTTTTAATGGTCAATAAATGCGCTAGAGGTCATGTGACGTCATGCCAGGTGCATATTTTTACTATTTTAACCCTAAGCTAAAAACCACCATCAACAACTGTGACTTCTAATTTCTGAACGTTGAATAACATAGAAAAAGAGTGAGAATGGCAATGAAAGTACAAAGCATTTGGTTGTGCCTCATCATAGTGGTACTAAGTCATCCATGAACCATGCACGCGATAGAGGTAACGACTAATATGAATCGGTATTGATAATGAATGTTTATGTAGATCTTGACATACTATATATGAACAGATAGAAGAGACAACGCAAAAGAATGCAAGTCGAGCGGCTGTGTATCAGAAAACCTATAAAGCCAAAGAAGGGAAAACTCCCAACCCTATAGCTGAAGCAAATCGCGTATGGATTTTTAATACGTTAATTTGTATGCTGTTAGAATTAGTAAAATTGTTGCAACTTGTTTTCACTTTAACTTTGACTATTATATTTGAAGGCTCAAATGGAAGCCTTGGAGAGGGAAGATTTAGAAGAGAATGGTTGATGTTTCAATCTTGGAACTCACTTCTTATGACCATCTGAATGGAGAAAAGTATTCTAAAATCATGGAAAAGCTGAGAAACCAGGTCGGATTCGTGGTGTTGGTTCAGCAATTAAAGTAACCAAGTGTTGATGGTGTTTTTTTAGCTTAGAGTTAAAATCGTAAAACTATGCACCTGGCATGACGTCACCATGACCTCTAGCGCATTTATTGACCATTAACACATTTATCGAATCAACCAGCATGCTTACGTAAGAATTACCAGGGTACCTTTTTCTTTCTATGTATCATGTTCCACGACAGAACCCCTAACATTGATTGACATCACTTGTACAAAACCCTAAAATTCTCATGCTATCGCGCCAAGGCATGCCATCCATGCCAGCCGCACCTCCGTGCCCAGCAGCACCACCGCTCCAAAGGCATGCCAGCCATGCCAGCCGCACCTCTATGCCCAGCAGCTCCACCGCGCCAAGGCATTCCAGCCATGCCAGCCACACCTCCATGCTCAGCAGCACCACCGCGCCAAGGCATGCCAGCCATGACAGCCGCACCTCCGTGCCCAGCAGCACCACCACGCCAAGGCAGGTCATGCCCACTGCATGCCAACCTAGTCGCGCCACCTTACTGGCCTTCCCTATGCGGCTACTAAAACGAAGGAGTTCAACAATCAACGGTCCCCCTTCAATCCCAGGATCAAATCCTAGCCATCCAAGGTTACCAGACAACGCATGGTAACCTCTGGCCCGAAATCCTATGTTTGGCCACGCCCAAACCGCCGCGCCAAGGCATGACATGCCCATGGCATGCCAACCTAGTCGCGCCACCATGCTGGCCTTCCCTATGCGGCTACTAAAACGAAGGCGTGCGACAACCAACGGTTCCCCTTCAATCCCAGGATCAAATTCTAGCCATCCAAGTTTACCAGACAACGCATGGTAACCTTTGGCCCGAAATCCTAAGTTTGGCCATGCCCACACCGCGCCAAGGCATGCCATGCCCACGGCATTCCAACCTAACCGCGCCACCATGCTGGCCTTCCCTATGCGGCTATTAAAACGAAGGCGTGCGACGGTCCCCCTTCAATATCAGGATCAAATCCTAGACATCCAAGGTTACAGACAACACATGGTAACCTTTGGGCCGAAACCTTAGTTTGGCTACGCCAAACCGCGCCAAGGCATGCCATGCCACCCTTGCCACGCCACCATGCTGGCCTTCCCTATGCGGCCACTAAAACGAATGCGTGCAACAATCAACGACCACCCTTCCACCTTAGATGCAAATCTTAGTCGTCCTAGGTCGCCAGCCAACGCATGGTAACATTTGGCCCAACGCCAAAACCCTAATTTTGGCCGCACCTAAACTATGCCTCCTCGGGCCTGCAACATCCCTCCTGAATTCTTCCTGAGTTTTACTGGCAGGCTATTTTTACCTCCCGAATGAGTTCAAAACCTAAATATCCTCACAGAAGAGATAGGAAATTCTTTTCCGGTCGATTTGAGGGGCGGACCGTCAAAATACGAGTCCGTACGAGAATTCTATAGCGATTTTAGTAAAGGACGCTAATTAGGGTTTCTAAAACGAAGGCGCGTGGCCATCAACGGTCGCCCTTCAATCTCAGGAGCAAATCCTAGCCGTCCAAGGTTACTAGACAACGCATGATAACCTTTGACCCAAAACCCCCTAGTTTGGCCACGCCAAACCGCACCAAGACATGCCATGCCAATGGCATGCCAACCTAGCCGCGCCACCATGCTAGCCTTCCTATGCGGCTACTAAAACGAAGGCGTGGGACAATCAACGGTCGCCCTTCAATTTCAGGAGCAAATCCTAGCCGTCCAAGGTTACCATACAACGCATGGTAACCTTTGACCCAAAGTCTAGTTTGGCCACGCCAAGGCATGGCCTGCCAACTTTGCCGTGCCATCATGCTGGCTTTCCCTACACAGCTATCAAAAACGGAAGCGTGCAATGATCAACGGCTAACATTCCGCTTAAGATACAAAATCTCGACCATCGAAGGTCGCCAAGCTAGCAAGTCTCCAAAGCTCGACTTGCCAGGCAATAACCATGTTACATGTTTTTACGAAAACGTTCGAGACATCAAACCAAAAACTCGGGGATCTTCTTTGGGTTTTGGTTTGGCGGTTTATAATGTGCGGCGTACACTACGCCCGTAATAAGAAAGTGTAATAAGGATGAAACGGTTAAGTAAATATGGAAGTAATGGTGAAACAATTTTCTTTTATGGAATATCAATTCCCTGTGTTAACGGTTACCACCTCCTCCCATTTACTCACACATTATTCCATTCCTTAATGAGACCAGAGTACGTTTCACTCCGACTTGTATAAATAGGTCTTACCTATTTTCACAAAGGGGAACAAGTTCGGTCGAGGATCAGACAATACTTAGAAAAACGTTTGGCTAAGCTCTCCCATTTGTTAGCTTCCTATTTTCTGATACAAGTCGTGAAACCACTACTCTTCCAGAATCAACCTGGTCTCAACACTTTCTTTGCTTCCCTCCCCAAAACCAACCCATTATCCTCCTCTTTGTGACCGAAGCAAGTCTGGAACGGCCATTTCTTGGTTTAGGCCGGATTTGTACAGATTGATCTCTCGAATCTAAAGTACTCCCGTGCAGTACATTGTTTAGGGTCTAAATTTGTTTCTCACCACACACACGAAATTACCAAAATCGGCAGAAACCATTTTCACCCTCAAACAATTGGCGACCATAGTGGGAGATTGATCTTTCGGTTATAATTTCAATTTTCGACCATCGATTTCATACTTCGACCCTGACAACAAGACGGTAGAAGCAGGCGATCCGCTCAGAGATCGACGACTCAGTTACCCGACAACCCGAAAATCAGTTTTGACACGGCAAGGGATGACTGGGGACTGCCTAGAGTTTAAAAGCGAACAATCCAACCAGTCTTGACGCGACAATGGGCGACTGGGGACTTCCCAGAGAGGTTAAAAGCAAAATGATCCGTTCAGGGATCGACGACTCGATCATCAAGTGACTCAGGGACGAATGGGGACTTTCCACAATCGCAGTGTTTCCCACGAAAGTCGGACTTGCACCTGACTCGTTTTCGTTAGCAAATCCAAAAAACCGAGTAAGTCTTGCCTAGAAAAAATACATGGTTTACTATTTCAAGTTTTCACGGGAATGATAAAACCGATAGCCATGTTATGCTTCATCCCATGTCATCTACCGACACCCAACGTTCATGTTTCCATATCTTCCCTGGGATGTTTGTGTTACTTACAATCATACCCAAAAACGGCATCATCCTAAAACAGTTCATCCAGAATAATAATCCAAAACCATCATAGGTAACACTTGTCTATCAATCTAAAAATCCAGAAAATCAAAACCATAAGCCAGGCGTTCCATTTGCCTTCGGGAAAAAAAAAAACGAAACAGAAGAATTTCAGAAGACAGAAGTGCATTCAAAAGAAGCCATTCAACGGTGTTTTGCTCTTCTCGAAGAAGGCGTCCTTCGTCATTTGGAGGACCTCCTCTTTCAGCTCCAACTCTTTGGATAGCCTTTCGACCTCCGCTTCTTGTTGTTTGACCACGTCCGCGAAAGGACCTTTGGTCACCTCGGCCTGCAACTTTTGGATCTCAGAGAAACCATAACGCCAAGTTCTTCAAGAATGGACCGACACCGCAACAACAATATCCAAGATTAGCGCTGACATGATCGTCGCCGAGCATGTATTTCATCCATTCATCCCAAGAATCCAGTGGAGTTTTGGTAAATTTTGGAATCCACTGGAGAGATACTGCAGACGAAAGCACGGATCCAGACGAACAACAAAAGAGGGTCGATACCTATTTTCATGCGGACAGAGTTTCTAGAGTTTGAACAGAGTGAAGACTCCTTCTTGCTCCATGAACAGGAATAGATGACTGGGCGCGACTATACCACTCGATCCCGCAACTTCCCTCATGAATTCTTCCTGAGTTTCACTGTCGTGCCGTTTTCACCTCCTAGACAAGCTCAAAACATAAATATTCCCGCAATAGGGGATAGGAAATTCTTTTCCGATCAGATGGAGTGGCAGACCGTCAAAATCCGAGTTCATACGAGAATTCTACAACAATTCTACTAAGGAGCGCTAATTAGGGTTTCAGAATGCCAAACCCTAATTTAGACAAAGTTGTGCCATCACCACCATTCGATAGCTGAAGTTCCAGCGTCATTACCATTTCCACCATTCAAAGCCGACCAATGCTGACGGCTCCATTCCAAGCCGACCAAGGCGTGCAGCTCCCATTCCAAGCCGACTGACGCCTGCGGCTCCCATTCCAAGCCGACAATTTTCATCTCACCACTCCACGGTCGAGCACCACCAATATGATTTACGAAAAGCCGCCAACACGGGAAGCAAAAACTCTCTTTACCTTTCAAAAATGTTAGCCGTACATTCCTGACCATCTTTTCATGACTTATTGTTTCAACTCTGTCCAAGTCACAGTTATTGATGGTGGTTTTTAGCTTAGGGTTAAAATCGTAAAACTATGCACCTGGCATGACGTCACCATGACCTCTAGCGCATTTATTGACCATTAACACATTTATCGAATCAACCAGCATGCTTATGTAAGAATTACCAGGGTACCTTTTTCTTTCTATGTATCATGTTCCACGGTAGAAACCCTAACATTGATTGACATCACCTGTACAAAACGCTAAAATTCTCATGCTCCCGCGCCAAGGCATGCCCGGCCATGCCCGGCCCAGCACCTCCGTGCTAACAAAGATCACCGCGTCAAGGCATGCCAGCCATGCCATCCGCACCTCCGTGCCCAGCAGCACCACCGCACCAAGGCATGCCAGCCGCACCTCCGTGCACAGCAGCACCACCGCGCCAAAGGCATGCCAGCAATGCCAGCCGCACCTCCATGCCCAGCAGCACCACCGCGCCAAGGCATGCCAGCCATGCCAGCCGCACCTTCATGCCCAGCAGCTCCACCGCGCCAAGGCATGCCAGCCATGCCAGCCGCACCACCGTGCCCAGCATCACCACCATGCCAAGGCATGCCATGCCAACCTAGCCACGCCACCTTACTGGCCTTCCCTATGCGGCTACTAAAACGAAGGCATGCGACAATCGCCGGTCCCCCTTCAATCCCAGGATCAAATCCTAGCCATCCAAGGTTACCAGACAACGCATGGTAACCTTTGGCCCGAAATCCTAAGTTTGGCCACGCCCAAACCGCGCCAAGGCATGCCATGCCCACGGCATGCCAACCTAGCCACGCCACCATGTTGGCCTTCCCTATGTGGCTAATAAAACGAAGGCGTGCGACAATCAACGGCCCCCCTTCAATCCCATGATCAAATCCTAGCCATCCAAGTTTACCAGACAACGCATGGTAACCTCTAGCCCGAAATCCTAAGTTTGGACTCGCCCAAACCGCGCCAAGGCATGCCATGCCCACGGCATGCCAACCTAGCCTTGCCACCATGTTGGCCTTCCCTATGCGGCATCTAAAACGAAGGCGTGCGACAATCAACGGTTCCCTTTCAATCCCAGGATCAGATCCTAGCCATCCAAGGTTACCAGACAACGCATGGTAACCTTTGGCCTGAAATCCTAAGTTTGGCAACGCCCACACCGCGCCAAGGCATGCCATGCCCACGGCTTGCCAACCTAGTCGTGCCACCATGCTGGCCTTCCCTATGCGGCTACTAAAACGAAGGCGTGTGACGGTCCCTCTTCAATCCCAGGATCAAATCCTAGCCATCCAAGGTTACCAGACAACGCATGGTAACCTTTGGGCCGAAACCCTAGTTTGGCCACGCCAAACCGCGCCAAGGAATGCCATGCCAACCTTTCCATGCCACCACGCTAGCCTTCCCTATGCGGCCACTAAAACGAAGGCGTGCAACAATCAACGACCACCCTTTCACCTTAGATGCAAATCTTAGTCGTCCTAGGTCGCCAGCCAACGTATGGTAACATTTGGCCCAATGCCAAAACCCTAATTTTGGCTGCGCCTAAACTATGCCTCCTCGGGCCTGCAACACCCCTCCTGAATTCTTCCTGAGTTTTACTGTCGGGCTGTTTTTACCTCCCGAACGAGTTCAAAACCTAAATATCCTTACATAGGAGATAGGAAATTCTTTTCCGGTCGATTTGAGGGGCGGACCGTCAAAATACGAGTCCGTACGAGAATTCTACAGCAATTCTAGTAAAGGGCGCTAATTAGGGTTTCTAAAATGAAGGCGTGTGGACATCAACGGTCGCCCTTCAATCTCAGGAGCAAATCCTAGCCGTCCAAGGTTACCAGACAACGCATGATAACCTTTGACCCAAAACCCTAGTTTGGCCACGCCAAACCGCACCAAGACATGCCATGCCAATGGCATGCCAACCTAGCCGCGCCACCATGCTAGCCTTCCCTATGCGGCTACTAAAACGAAGGTGTGCGACAATCAACGGTCGCCCTTCAATTTCAGGAGCAAATCCTAGTCGTCCAAGGTTACCAGAAAACGCATGGTAACCTTTGACCCAAAGTCTAGTTTGGCCACGCAAAACAACGCCAAGGCATGCCATGCCAATTGACTGCCAACTTTGTCGTGCCATCATGCTGGCCTTCCCTACACAGCTATCAAAAACGGAAGCGTGCAACGATCAAAGACTACCTTTCCGCTTAAGATACAAAATCTCGACCGTCGAAGGTCGCCAAGCTAGCAAGTCTCCCAAGCTCGACTTTCCAGGCAACAACCATGTTACATGTTTTCACGAAAACGTTTGAGACATCAAACCACAAACTGAGGGATCTTCTTTAGGTTTTGGTTTGGCGGTTTACAGCATGCGGCGTACACTACGCCCGTAATAAGAAAGTGTAATAAGGATGAAGCGGTTAAGTAAATAGGGAAGTAATGGTGAAACGCTTTTCTTTTATGGAACATCAATTCCATGTGTTAACGGTTACCACCTCCTCTCATTTACTCACCCATTATTCCATTCCTTAATGAGACCAGAGTACGTTTCACTCCGACTTGTATAAATAGGTCTTACCTATTTCCACAAAGGGGAACAAGTTCGGTCAAGGATCAGACAACACTTAGAAAAACGTTTGGCTAAGCTCTCCCATCTGTTAGCTTCCTATTTTCTAATACAAGTCGTGAAACCACTACTCTTCCATAATCAACCTGTTCTCAACACTTTCTTTGCTTCCCTCCCCAAAACCAACCCATTCTCTTCCTCTTTGTGACCGAAGCAAGTCTGGAACGGCCATTTCTTGGTTTAGGCCAGATTTGTACAGATTGATCTCTCGAATCTAAAGTACTCCCGTGCAGTACATTGTTTAGTGTCTAAATTCGTTTCTCACCACACACCCGAAATTACCAAAATCGTCATAACCATTTTCACCCTCAAACACCAAGCTTACGGGGGAATCTTCTTCAAATGTTATCCAAAACAACGAGGAAAATGCTGCATTAAGATATGAAATTAAGAAACTGAAGGAGGATCAGGTTCATATGTAGAACGACATGGAAGAAGAACGTCTTGAGATGAAGAAAACTGTAGATGAGATGAAAAAGGCTAACAATGAATCACAGGAAAAAAAAATTGATGCCCTTTTGCTACTGTTTGCTAGTCGGGTATGTATTAGCATATCCATAAATATTTTTGGAAGTGTATTATCTAGATTCTTAAAGCTTTATCGAGCATGTATGAGCATATCCGCAAATATTTTTTTGCAGTCACAAGCTTTCTTAATTGCATTTTGTTTTGTAGAGGGACCTCCCACATCCAGAGCCATAGATTTATGATATTATTACATGAATATGAGGTAATGTTTCTGCTTTATTAGTTTATTCATATGATTACGGTTGCTTATAAACCTCTAAACATGTTCCCCTTGCTGGAACATATTAGAAAGACGATGGCATAATTGTTAAGTTAGACTCTGGATTAACGTCATGGACTATAGTGATATTTGCAGACACATTCTTTATTTTAGTTTTCATGACACATTAGCATTATCGTTAGCCAATAGCTTGCCAACCAACTTAGTATTTGCGTACACCAGTGGATGATACACATTCATATTGAATTATTAGGAAATTTGGAAATGGGTGTACTGGTTCCGTAGTACTCTGAATTTCTTGTTCTTTTTTCTTCCATGGATTGATTTATGGGTAACTACTAACTAGGTATACCGGCTTAAATGTTTAATGGATATTTTTACTTGTCTAAATCCATATGTGTACATGAGAGATTATATGTTCTTTTGTATCTTCTTAATGGTTTAGACCACATGTTATATTTGAAGGAATAAGAAAATTAAGCCTCTGTAAATGTTATATATATGGATATATTCTACTGTTATTTGTCATTGATATCAGATTTGATGTCTACATTTTGCAGGTTAATTTCATTGAAAGATATTATGTTCAAGGTGTCGGAAGATATATGAAAATTAACTTTGGAAGTAAGAAATCCATCTGTGATAATTTAAGTATTTTATTTTCATTCACTTTAAGTATTTTGTGTATCAGACTCAAAATGGTTTAGTATTAAGTATTTATTTGCTTTCTTGTATCAGACTCAGAATCGTTTAGTATTAAGTTTTATTTGCTTTGGAATGTAATCAATCAGACAAACATGTAGTACTTGTGTTTTTTTAATGAATAGATTGTTTTTCTGAAATTGTTGCAAGGTAAATATTATCTTGTTATTTTATTGGTTAGCATTAAAAACTGGCGACAGTGTAATCCAACTACCTAAAATGACCTTGGAGCACGCGTGGTAAACGTGGCTAAGACGGTGGCTAATATCACACACATGTGCCATCCAACTAATTATTAGCCACGGCGATAACCTTGGTAAATGATCATACATTATTAGCCACGCAATGAAAAACCGTGGCAATCATCGTGGCAAATAGTTTTAGCCACATGACTATTTGTCACGAGGAGGATGTCGTGGAAAGTTATCTTTTGCCACAGATTTTTGGTCAACTGCCATGGTTCTTTGGCGTGACTAAAACTTAGTATTTTTGTAGTGATAACAGGTACGCAGCGGCTGTATAACGAATTGTTTTAGGGTCCCATCCATCCTCCAAACTTCTTTCCTTTGTTTTTTCAAACTTATTCTTAAGCAGCGTCAGCTTGAATGTCTTTGTCCTACTAGACTTAGATACATAGAGGCTCTCCACGGAAGTTTTGTAGTCCCAACCAAACAGCTTGTTAGTCAGAGCGTGCAACTTCGACCATTCTAGGTCCAGACACTCATCTTCTTCTGTAATTGATTTGCCAATAACATTCAAGCCTAGAATGTTCTGAGCATCTTCAGGGATGAAGGTCATCTCCCCAAAAGGGAAGTGCATGGTATCAGTTTCACCATGATACCTTTCGACAAAGCAATTAAAAGTCACAAAAGCAGGCTTCACATAATTTTCAACCAAAGCATATAGACCGGAATCCTTTATTATTGTTTGGACCTCTTCACATTCCTCAGACAAATTCCAACGATCCGCGGCTTGGTTTCGGCAAACACGCACAGCCTTCTTATGATCCTACAATTAGGAGACAGTACAATTAAGAGATTTTACATAAATACATAACAATACATATGCACAAGATAAAAATGCTTACATAGGTTTGATAGATAGTACGAGCCCACGAGTCCTTGTATCCAAATAGTATTTTCGGTTCCGGAGCTTCACCCCAAATTCTACCACATTCAAGGTCAGGTATCATGTCATCAATGTGAGGAAGGTGAGAACCCTTAACTTTTACTTTGACTATGCACTTTCCCTTGTTGCCCTTGCCTTGTGTTGGTTGTTGACTTGGCCCACCAACTTCGCTTTGGCTTGCTAATTGACTTGGTTGAACCTCATCATCTTCCTCCTCACTTTCCTCTTCATCATGCTCATCGTCCTCAACAGTTCCAGTAGGTTCACGGATTACAATTCGACTACGGTCACCACCACTCTCCCAAATTATCCCTCTTGTATCAGCCCCCAAACGCTTTTTGAGACCTTTATTTTTCCCTCGAGGAGGCAGAGACTGAGTATCAATACCGTCCTTCCTTCTTCTCTTAGTGACAACATCTTTAGTTTTTCTTTTGTTAGCTTCCTTGGCTTTTAAACTATATCATAAGCACACGAAATGAATATAAGACAACTCATTTTCAGTTTTGGTACCGGCATAGACTCACTTAAACAAACCACGCCGGTACATAGCTCCCGGCATAGAAACTTAGAAAATAACTCTTGTTGGTACATTATTCCGGTAGTGAACATTTACTATCAACAATGCCGGTAGTCATATGTAATTCTCCTGGATACCAAAAGATCACTACCGGCACTCTCGAAATAAATCAATTCCATGCCGTAATAGGGTACCGACATACGATGCAACCGAAAATCTATGCCGGTACTGGTGACAAATTCATAGGTGTTCCTGTAAGTTTTAAGTCTAGTACCGGCATACACGAATTATTATTAGTAAATGTCGTCACCTAAAACCGGCATAGTATTTAGCCCAATTTCGATGCCGGTACATGACATTCAGTTTCAGGGTTTGGAAACGACATTGTATTCATGCTAACATCTAAGCCGTAACTTAATACCGGCACTGTATTCATCCTAGATTGAATGCCGTAACTTCATACATATTTCAGTGTCGGTACTCTTTGTACCTCAACTGTTTCAGTTAGGCTATAAATCGATTTAAACACCCATAAAGTAGTTTAAAATCACTTACCTTCTCACAGAAGCCATGTTTGTGAGAGGTTGATTGTCCGAGTTCGCTGCTTCTTCTTCTTCTTGCTCTTGAGCAATCAAAGCAATACTTTGTTCCTGTTTTTGTTGAGCAATCGATTTTGAGTTCGATTGGGCATTTGGTTTCTTTCGTGGAGGCATTGTTATGATTCGGGTAGGTTAATCGACGAAGAAATTTTTTAATCGACGAAGAACGGATGAAGAACGATGAAGAATTTTTTTTTTCGAAAACCCTAAACCTAGATGAGTGCCGAAACTGATTTGAGAGAATGGGGGATAAATGATTTGGTTTTTGATTTTAAATTTTAGTAGAAAGGGTATTATTGTCTTTTCATAATGTTTTTTAATTAATTATATCCCTCAATTAGTTTCAATATCCCCCAATTGCGCGTTCATAAGAAACTACATCAAAGACTGCTTTTGAGAATAGTTGCATTCAAAGTAAATGTGGATTTAAGAGTAGTGTGTGTCGACTGTCGAGCAATCACTTAGATAGTAACTAAATTTTAAATGCCTTCTGCAAAGTGCCCGTTACGCTGGTTCCATTAGATTTAAGAAGTTATCCGGAAATGGCAATGAATGTGCGAATAAAATAAATGAGCTTTTGGCTAACCTATTCCTGTTTCGAATTTCATTTTTTTAACTAGCAGTTTAATTGGTATCAGCAAAATAGTACAAATCACAAAATAGCTAGGTACTTTCTGTTATATAACAATGATTAACACGCTTTTATCATTTTATGTATCAATTTTTCTTAAACAATCTTTTGGGAAAAACTTCAGGCGGTTATATCACTTTTTTTTTTCAACAGTGTTAAATATAGGGGTACTAATGTAGTGGGAAAGTACCGCAACCCATATAAAACGTTTTGTCTTATGTGGATTTAGATATCCTCCTCCTAACAAACTAGTGCCCCTATTAAGGGTTATATTTTATGTTTTTCCGACAAGTTTATTGGGAAAAGCTAATTATGGTTGAACATGGATGGACAAAGAAAGTTACTTTTATCATGGATGTAGTGACGAAATTAGGGGTGGCTGGAGCACAAAAATCTAAATATATCTCAAAATCCAATTTTTTTTCAAAGACAATTTCTTTTGGAATACTTTTTTGGCCCACTTGAATTTGGGACATAGCATCCACCTAGATTCTCAATCCTGCTTCCGCTGCATTGAATTGTACATATTTATATGAGTTAGTATTAGAAACAATGGATCCCACAATTTATCGTTTTTCATTTATTTTTTTCTTTATACCAATGACTCAAGATTATAAAGGTTATGACAATGGAATGTCCATGTTAATAATGTTTCATATGAGATACTTTAGCTTTAAAATGTTGTTCACTTGAATATCTTAAACAACATTACGGAATATCTAATGATTATTAAAATAGTTGGATATGCGTTACAAGCACTTTTCGTTTTTTTTTTTTTTTACCAAGACTGTTTTTTTTTTTGACCTCCCACCAATTTGATTCATGCTATTTCGTTTGACTTGGGTTCATGTTTTCTATGCGGAGTTTAGCGTTTCAGAATGATCAAATATCGATTTGTAAGAAAGGATTGTTTTAATATTTTTATTCACCAATAAAGTATGGATGGCCAGTGATGGGACAAGAATTGACATGTAATTGTTATGAATATTCGTCTATAAGATCAATGTACAAACTTTTACTATTACACAGGTATTGAGAACTTATATGTACATGGATTTGTTAATTTAAATCATATGGAATCTTGGAGATAAATTATGAATTAATATATATTCAAAAAAGATGAAAACAATATTAAGATGTCGGAGGAAACAAAAAAAATTAATGAATCAAAAAAGAGTAATTTTTGAAGTGAATAAAGTGAATGCAAAAAATGTAGGCGATGTTTTCCTAATGCAGACACGCAGCAACGGGAACTTTTGGGAAACATCGAATATTGGTTAATAAGTAAAAATAAAAAAATTAATTATCTTAAAGAATACAAAAGACCCGCTATCATTTACCTCCATTATCGACATAGACGCTGTTGTGGTCCTACTATATGTCTTTTAGTTCCTCAGATGTTTGGTTTTTTTTGTTGTAATTTTTATTTAAATTTATACGAAGGAAAGAAAAAAAAGAACTATTTATAGTAAAACTTATCTCGGATTAGTATTTATCTGTCTATATTAGCGGTTAGTACGAGTTCACTGATATAGGTAATTGAAAAAGCGGGGGTCTAACAACCACACCCAATATTTCGCTTAGCAATCTGTATGTACTAACTCAATATACTTTCAAGAGAATCAATTAGACAGTCATACTCAATCTTAAGAAAAGTATTAAGAGTTATATCTCTATTTCTCAATTTAATCTGCAATCAAACAAATAGGAATTTGCGAGCCCGGTTGAATATAAGAAATAACTTGGACGGTATCAAAAACCAATATCCAAGTGTCAATCAATATAATCAACAACCAAAAGTTGGATTCCCAATTGATTGAACTTACGCACAACATGTAATATTTCAATTATATAAACAAATATAATGCGGAAAAGAAATAACACAGACACCAGAAGGTTTCTTAACGAGGAAACCGCAAATGCAGAAAAACCTCGGGATCTAGTCCAGATTTTAACACCACACTGTATTAAGCTGCTACAGACACTAGCCTACTCCAAGTTAACTTCGGAATGGAATGTAGTTGAGCCCTAACCAATCTCACACTGATCAAGGTACAGTTGCGCTCCTTAATTATGTCTCTGAATCCCAGCAGGACTCTACGCACTTGATTCCCTTAGCTGATCTCACCCATAAATAAGAGTTGCTACGACCCAAAGTCGAAGACTTGATAAACCAATCTGTCTTACACATAAATGTCTATTGTATAGATAAATCTGTCTCCCACATATATACCTATGAGTTTTGTTCCGTCTTTTGATTAATCAAGGTGAACATGAACCAATTGATACCGGACTTATATTCCCGAAAAACATTCTAGAAATATTAATCAGCTCACAATAATCTTAATCATATGGCAGCGAAACAAGATATTTTGGAATCACAAACGATGATACGAAGATGTTTTTGACTACTTTTTATCTTGCCTATCGGAGATTAAATCTCGAGCAAATCTTAGAGAAGATAGTACTCAATCACGATAGAAACAGCAAGATCAGAACACACAACTACAAAGAAAATAGTTGGGTCTGGATTCTTAATCCCAATGAAGTCTTTAAGTCGTTAACCTACATGGTTTTAGAAAAACCTAAGGTTAAAGGAGAATCGACTCTAGTCGCAACTAGTATCACACAGGAGGTGTGGGGATTTGGTTTACCAGTTGCTAGAGTTCTCCTTTATATAGCCTTCAAATCAAAGTTTGCAATAAATGTTACCTTGGTAACAAAGCATTTAATATTCACCGTTAGATGAAAACCTGATTAGACTCAAGATAATATCTTTCAACCGTTAGATCGAACTTAGCTTGTTACACACAAATGAAAAGTGACTTCATTTAGATATGAGTAACCGTATCTAAACGTATACACCTTTGTTGGTTCAACAATATTTAACCGAAGTTAGCCATATGAACACTTTCATATCAACCTTATTCATCTTAACCATAACTAGTTCAAATGACTCAAATGAAACTAGTTATAGAGTTGTTCAATTGTTTATATTCTCATAAAAGTATACAACACACAATTGAAGCAAAATTGATTTTGATTCACTTGAATCAATTCATGAACATTATAGCCATGGTTTGCAAAAGATTACATTCCTTATTATATAAATGTATTAGTTCATAGACAAACCGATTTTAGAACATAACCTAGTATGCAAACGTATACGCATACCTAAGTGGTCGGACTAAGTTTAGGTTCACCAGTACGCGAACGGGTATGCATACCACCAAACTTAGTAAAGTCCCGGAACTTGAACCTCACGCCAGTACGCGTACCGGGTATGCATACCATGGTTCCCGGACTTGGAATAACTTGCAACAGTTATCATACAAGTACGCATACTGTGTTATATCCAATCATGGTTATTTGTTCTAAACTCCCATTTTAATCATTGAAACATTCTTGGAAGACGAGAATAGCTGTCTCACACAAACTATACCTTCAAAGCAATTTTCAAGTGATCGAATGATCAATACGAAACATTCCGAGTCTACATCAAATGACTGTCTCACACAAATCATGTAAGATGTTACCAGCTGATTTTCACATGATCATCTTTTTGACTTTGGTCAAGAATATAAGATGAACTTGGTTAAAGCGAAAGATTACCAACACATATTTCGAGAAATATATAAGCGAATTAAACTCATCTCGAAATATCAAATGTGCATAATCGAAGTCTATATAGCTGTACAACTTTTGTCTCAAATAGGAGATAGAGTAGATAGACTTTTGAGTGATAGATTAGTTCAAGTCTCCACATACCTTTTGGTGATAAAGTTTCACAAGCTCCCCTTAGTAGTTATTCGTCTTCAATCGATGAACGCCGTGAAGTCTAATGCTCAACTACACTTTTTATCCTAATCCAGGACTTAGCTATAAGTAGACTAGAAATCAAGACTTATAGTTTTGGAAACTAAACTTGACAAACAAGCTTGAGATAACAACACTTGCGAGTTCGACCGAGCAGTGCTCTAATAGTAATGTATCATTTTTTTTTTTCATTTTTTGGCGCGTCTAGTGTCAAAGTGTACACCAAAACTATTGAATGAACCCGATTTAATTGTGCAACACTCCCTAACGAGTGTTTTACGAGAACATGAAAAATACAAACTCAACGAAGAAGCCTGCACAAAATTAAATCTCGTTAGACAGGAAATGATCAATGATCGGCTTGTCTGGGAGGAATACCTGTAAGTTTTATAATGTTCAATCATCTAAAAGACGTGGTCAATTTTTTTATCCTACTATAGATACGTTCTAACAACATCATTTCTACCAAATCCTTTTAATTTTTGACAAAAGTAAATTCCTTTCTCACGCTATTAATCTAAAATAACTCTTTCAAGTTTTTAATACCCAGATTAATTGGGGTATACCCATTTTTAAGGGGACATAGTGTGTCATTATTAAAAGGGTGATTTTACTTTAATACCCTTGAACTAATTAAATCTTAAAAATAAACCCATTTCTTAATTTCATTAACCCTAAAATTAAAAAAACTAAACAACTCTTAATCTTCTCTTCTTCTTCTTCTTCTTCTTCTTCTTCTTCTTCTTCTTCTTCATCTTCCATCAACCAAAGCCATATAAAAATCTTCAACTTTGATTTTCCAAAAAAATTGTTGACTCTACCGGCGAAAAGAAGACTATAAATGATGTTTAAACTCAAACCCATCATTGTGTTGTGTGATTTGATTGTTATATTAGGTTAGATATTGAAAATTATGATTTCTGTGTTTTTGGTCGGCATGGTCGTGACATGCATATCTTGCCTACTTTTCATAAAAGCCATGGCGGATGTAAATTTTTTCAACAGCCGGCAGGGTATTTTTTGAAGACCTTGCCGATAAAACAGTCGGCAGGGAATTTTCAACAGCCGGAGGGGTTTTTTTATCAACAGCCAGCGGGTTTTTTTTCTAGACCTTGCCGACTACTATTTTTCAATAGCCGTCTTTTGTGTGTCAAAAAAAATAAAGTCGGCATCTTCTTCATTTAAATACCCTGCCGACCAAATCTAGTCGGCATGTTCTTCATTCAAATACCTTGCCGGCCAAAATATAGTCGGCATGGTCTTCATTCGTCGACCTTGCCGACTTTTCATACTTTCAGAACTGAAAGTGTTGATTTCTGATCTAATTTTGAGTATGATTTCATACAACAGCTTTGCAATCCCCTTTTTAGAAGTGTTTGGGTTGTGTGCTTTCATTTCCGTTGCAAAATATTTTCTCAAAACAATTTTTTTTTAATCAAAAGTCTTCCCAAATAAGTTCAATCAAAAACAAAATTTCATTTCATAAGTTTTAATCTACTCAATTAATCAATCTAAACTCAATTAATAAACAAGGATATATTAGTCATTTAGAAAATATGGTTAAGGGGTGGCTTGTTTTACTTTCAAATGACCATATTCTGTCTTATTGGGTATACCCCAATTAATCTGGGTATACCCCAATCTCGCCAGGTTTTAATTGACTTTAATTAAATCAACCAAAAAACATCAATCTACTTATTTGTGTAAGTCAATGTCGGTCAAATACGAACGTTTTCTCAAATGTTTTAGTACTTAACTTTTAGTTTGTCGTTTCAATAAAACTTTACAATAAAGCTTTACAACGGCCTCCTCCGACTTCATTAGAACCTGGCATTTTTAGGGGCGACCCCAAAAGAATTAGGGGCGACACTAAAAGACAAAAAAGATCACCCAAACGTAAATCTAAGCTACCCTTTATCTTCGATTTTTCGAAATGGCCAACATGCCCTTATATAATCGGTAGCCAACACCATAATCGGTAGGTTAAAGGTGAGTCGGTAGGTTAAATTGAAACAATACCTACCGATTATTGTGTAGATACTTCGGCTAATAATCCCTTTTATAATCGGTAGATTATCCAACTTGTAAGACTACCGATTATAAGGAGCCTCA
The DNA here is from genome assembly GCA_023531295.1 of Papaver armeniacum. Taxonomy (NCBI): domain Eukaryota; kingdom Viridiplantae; phylum Streptophyta; class Magnoliopsida; order Ranunculales; family Papaveraceae; genus Papaver; species Papaver armeniacum. The sequence continues at coordinate 310,541 of JAJJWW010007737.1, read as the reverse complement.
TATTCAACCTTGGCCAAATTCCATAGGTTTTGAGGGGTGCAGCAGAGCCAACCATAACCACTTGGCTTGAGTTGTGGATGTAGCCATAATCGGAAGCCTAATAGGTTACATACACTACCGATTATAAGTTGCCCCAAAATGAGTTTTTTCTAAAATCCTTCACCTTTGCCATATTTCATAGGTTTTCTGCGTACACAGCCAGCCATAACCACATGGTTCGGGTTTTGGATACAGCATTAATCGGGAGTTAAATATATTACCAAACCATCTGATTATGGGTTGCCCCAAAATGAGTTTTTTCTAAAATCCTTCATGTAAGGGAATTTGAAATATACCATAATCGGTATCGTTAACAACTTAACAACCTACCGATTGTAAAGAGCCCCACATCGAACCCTTGCCAAATTTCATAGGTTTTGAAGGTACAGAGCCAGGCATAACCATGTGGTTCGTTATTTGGATGTAGCCATAATCGTAAGCCAAATTGGTTCCAAAACCTACCGATTATACAGTTTCCCCAAATTTAGTTTTTTCTAAAATCCTTCATGTGATGAATTTTGAAATCTACCATAATCGGTAGAGTTACCAACTTGACAACCTACCGATTATAAGGAGCCCCATATCGAAACCTTGCCAAATTCCATAGGTTTTGAGTGTACAGAGCCAGGCATAACCATGTGGTTCGTGATTTGGATGTAGCCATAATCGTAGGCCAAATAGGTTCCACAACCTACCGATTATAGGTTGCCCCAAATTCAAATTTTGAAAGCTACAATAATCGGTAGATATGCTAACTAAAATACCTACCGATTATTGGTTTCTCCACATTCAACCTTCGTCAAATTAGCCTGGCATTTTAAACCAAATTTCAGAAATAGCCGTTGGAGTTTTTGGGAAAAAGAAAAAGAGCCGTTGGAACCTAAACCTATATAAAGAAACTCATATCTATCACCCCAATTGCACCAAACTCTTTCCTCTCTTCAGTTCTAATTTTGAAATTCAAAAACATGGATATTGCTTTTGCCGAAGAAGAAGATTATGCTATTTATAGAGCGTGGGTTGTGGTAATTGCTCATGATCGTGTTCACAAGCTCCACAAACGGGAATCCGAAGAGCAGTTATGGAACCGTATTCTAATGGTATTTGAGGCGTTAGATGGTAATCGAATTCGAAGATCATCCAATGACATTAAGATGAGAAAGAAGGCGGTCGACAAGGAGATTGACAAACTTGAAGATGAAGAACGATTTGTTAGGGACGCTTTTTCTTGGTGGACGTATGAAAAACGAGTAAGTATCTTTATAACTCCGACTCACATTAACATAAGTTAGTACTAACTTGTTACTCATTCGTAATTTTCAGATAAATCTTGCTGATCATCGGTATATGGAACTCTACGGGAAACGATTTGAACATGAAGGATGTTACAAGATCAAGAGGGACAATTTCTGTGGTGTTTGGACGTTATGATCTTTTTTAATACTTTTATGGTCAATTAGGAGTATGGATTTAGGTGCTTTTGACGAAATTGTAAGGTTAAGGTCGTTTGAACTTTATGTAATGGATGTAATCGGAGTATTATTAATATAAAAACTTTCTGATTATAAATAAACGAAAGCGAATTTTGTTAAACAAACTACCGATTAATATATTCGGTTATCTTATGTGTCAACTTTTTTTCCGATTATGGTGTTATTTGGTTCCAGGAAACATAAGTTCTTTCACACAGAATAATCGGATATTAACAAAAACTAAACCAACCGATTCCTTATATTCGGAAGTCAAGGTGAACATTTATCTTCCGATTATGGTGTTGTTTGGTTCCAGAAACCATAGTTGTTTTTTGGTAGAATAATCGGAAATTAACAAAACCTAAAACTACCGATTAATAAAATTCGGAAGTCAAGGTGCACAATTACCTTACGATTATGGTGTTGTTTGCTTCCAGAAAACAAAGTTTTTTTTACATAGAATAGTCGGAAGGAACATAACAAATAAACCTACCGATTATTATTATTCGAAAGTGAAGGTGCACAATTCCCGTACGATTGTGGTGTTGTTTGGATACAGAAGACAAGTTTTCTTTACATGATAATCGGAAGGCAAAGTATATTAGCAATCTTCCGATTCTGACAAAATATTTTGCAAAATCCCCAGAATCGGTAGGTTAATAACGTATAACCCTACCGATTCTGACTTAAAAATGCAACATTCCCGGAATCGGTAGGTTCATATATAAACTTATCTTCCGATTGTGTTCCAAAATTCAACACTTTCATGTCTCTTCATGTGATTCGCTTGCGAGTCATCGTTAAATGCATAAACATAGCAACATAACCATTCATAATCCATAAACATAACGTAACAACTAATAATCCAACACAAACTTTGAAAACGACATAATCCGATATAATCCAACATAAACAAAGTTACTTGTTCCTTTTTGCTTGGATTTTGCGACCTTTACCACCTCTACGACTTGGACCAACATCATCATTGGTTTCATCAACTTGAGTGCTCGATGGCCTTGAGTTCTTTTGTTCACCTTGGTTGTAGGTTTCTTTTGCAATTTTTCCCCGAACTGAGATGCATACTCTTCATTATCAACGTTATCAATCAACTGTTGTTGCTTTTTTATCTTCTCAATTGACACAGACTCTCCGGACTTTATGCAATCAGTGCACCATTTCGACAAATGCTTGAACCTGCTCATCTGTTTTAAAACATAGAATACCATCAAACAGTTATTACTCTATTTTGACCCATAATATTAAACTAAACTAATAAAATAATACGTACCAATCTATCAAAACCCGCAGGTTTCTCTTTGAGGATACTCTTGTACGAATCGGGCTTTGCTTTAAGATCACGGATTACACGAAGATGAGAAACATTCTGGTACCAATCCATATAGTTGGCTGCCATTCTTTGGTTGATCAAGTAATGCACCCTTCTATCCCAATGGAATTTACAGGATGGTGAACCCTTGTGAACCACCGTGATAGAATCTTTTTCAGACTCGCAGTCTCCAGATCCAAAGATAAATTGCCATGGATTTGCTCCTTTGGTATACCTTGTACAAAACCGTGTTGTCGCATCACCCTTGAGGCATTGTACATCACATATCCTGCGGGGTGCCACAACGGTCCAAAATAAAGTGCCAAATCGGACCGACCCGCGATATGTCCAGCAGCTCGGTCTTCCTTGTATGGATCAAAGCATACGTCTTGGGCATTAAGTGAGTCCAAAATCTCCCTCAAACAAATCAGCTGCTGCTCATTCGTCCTAGAATGGTTGTCATCGAAGACGTACTTTGTTCCTCTAGGGTCACCTTGCGCCCACGCCGGGTTTTCAATGGCCAATCCCAAGATAGGGAAGTGGTCGTAGATCCATGTCTATATTGTCATTTTTGCAAGTATTAGGAAATTGATTCTTCAATGGTAGAAAAATAAAAAAAAAATAACCAAGTATGTAGAGTTAAGTTAATAAACATTACCTGTAGTAGACTCACGTTCCCATCCACTTGGCTAATTCCAAGCCTCGACGCCTTTCTCAACTCTTCCATCAACCACGCATGGCATGACGTGCCCCATGAGTACTCATGCACTTTATCGAGAGGATCCAGAAGTTGTAAAAGGTTGGCGTCGACCCAATTGCCACCGGGTATTGGGGGAAAATGACACATCCCAATACACATAGGAGATATGCGGTGGACGCGTGGTTGACTTGCTCGTCCGTTTAAAGTTCCTTTATCTTCTTTATCCTTGGTGCCCTTGAACATATCCATCGAGTAACCATGTTGAACTGTCTAGTTCTATACTTCATGCATCTTTTGAACTCAGTTGTTGATGTTTCTTCATCCCAAACCAAACACTTCTTAGTCAGATCATAAAGTTTCCTCCATTCCAACTGCTTAGTGAACTCAACCCTAACACCCTTGCCATGGGCGGGGAGTTTAAGAATCTGCACAACATCATCTGGGGTTATCGTCATCTCCCCAAACAGCATATGGAAGGTGTCGGTCTCAGGATAAAGTCTCTCCACAAACACCGATATAGCCACCCGGTCATGTTCCAACATTGAGTTATCCGCACATCATCCAACCCCCGAATTTGCAATAATGGTCTTGAACCTTTCACATTCATCCTCCAAAGGCCAATCTAGCATTTTTGTTGGTGCGGCAGTCGCTTTGAGTAAACTAACCGCATCAGAATGATACTATTAAACACATGACAAGTTAAAAAATAAAATTAGAATAACCTAAAACTATAACCCTTAAAAGTATTACGAAGAAAAACATAATAGGTTAATAAAATGGATACGATCATTACCTCAGTTTCATATATTTCTCTGTCCCAGGATTCTTTGTATCCAAATAACAATTCTCCTCCAGCCTCCGACAGCCCAAGGATTACACATTCTGGAATATCCTTCACCTTCAGTTCATCTGGGACAAGGTGTTTCGCTTTCTTTCGAGGAGGATTTTTCTTTTCGGATTCTCGTTCTTCTTGAGCACCACTAGGTTGTCCTACTTCTGGTTGTGATGGTGGAGCAATTGGTTGAACAGCTTCTTGAATTGGTTGTGATTGAGAGGCATTTGGTTGAACACCTTCTTGGATTGGTTGTGATTGAGAGGCACTTGGTTGAACACCTTTTTGAACCGGTTATGATTGAGAGGCACTAGGTTGAACAGCTTCTTGGCTTTCTTGTTGAGTTCCATCTTGAGCACTTGAAGCGGATTTAGCAGTCCTAGCTCTCCTTGCACTAGCTGTCAGGTTCTGACGCCTATCCTTCCTTGCACTAGCCGAGACAATTGCATCTTCGATGTTTTTACCTCGCCTATCCCTAAACAACAAAAGAAAGTACAACAGGCTATTAATCTATATATTCGGTTGGTTGATTTAACCAATTGCCTCTGATTACTCTCAATCGTAAATATCAGTTCACCTAAAGCTATTGAATACGTATAATCGGAAACAAAAGAAATTTTTTGGTGTTCGAATATGTTTATCTACACACAATAATCGGAAGCCAAATTTCAACATAACCCTCCGAATACCAATAATCGAAAGGCATAAAAAATCCACCCTTCCGAATGCATCACAATCGGAAGCCTCACAAAACTAATTTCTATCGAATATGCATCACTTTGTGTCCAGAAATTACTCAAGTGGTTCAGCCTAAACAATCGGAAGGAAATTACAAAATATAGCACCTGATTATTGTGTCTCTATAGGTGTAAATAATCCACAGGGACAGGTGGAACCATCCTGGGCGAGGGCGCACCAAGAAAAGTAAGCACTAGAAGCAACTGAATCATCTTGTTATATCTGGGAACGAGAAAAGAGGAATGGAGACAGCTCGAGAAGACGACGTCAAGGAGGAGAAAAGTTCTGATGGGATGGTCATCGGGTTCGAGGGCAATTAATACACTGACAGAGTTGGTGAAGAGATAAGGAAAACTCGGTCAAAATGGGACTCGGCCAGAATCTAAGGGCGACGTCGATCATCTCCACCTAACAAGCTATATCGGGTGATGACACCACTCGGCTAGATGCCTTGACTCGAGCAAAAGGGAAGATCGGATGAAGCATCAGCTAGTCTCCCGAGAAGAACATCAAGGAAGCTACACCATGCCCAACATTGTAATATCGATGTATCACCATTTGTAACTATAAATAGAGATCGTGTAGAGATCTAGAGGGGCAAGTAAGAAGAGAGAAAAGAGAGAGCACACCTAGAGTATTGAGAGAAGCATACATCTTGTAATCGTGAACAAAGTAATAAGATCATCCTTTTACCTCGTGGACGTAGGTAATCATACCGAACCACGTATACCTTGTGTTCTTTTACTTCTCTTGTTGGTTTTACTTCTTTGCGTATGTTTTGAGATTCTTTGGATGTAGTAGTAGGATTTTCTACATCTACATTCTGGCGCCGACTAAGGGGACCGTGTAACATCTTCGGATACCTTGAAATCGGTTACCAAAAGAGAGAAATCCAAGCTCCTAAGTCACCTCGCGTGTTAGTTGAAGCTAAGGGAGAAACTCTTTTTGTTAAGAGTGTTGATAAGCGAGAATTTGTAAGATTTTATTGTCTTTGTTTTCTTAGCAAAACCTTGTTGAGTTTTGAGGTAGGATTGTTTTGTTAGTATTAACCGCTTCTGCTTTCGTTTGAGTCGAGTCTTCAAGATTAAATCATCAAACTAGGATGTTTGTCTAAGTCGTCTAAGCGGGTTATAAGAAGATCAATAAGCTCCCGAAATAACATCTTTTGATGTTGGTAGAAGCTAAGAATGAAATTCCACCTTGCTAACCTTTTTTCTTCTCATCTCTAATGATTAAAATCCATGGGCTGCTAGATTTGTTGTTTCAAGTTCATCTTTTGTGGTCAAAATCTCAAAGTTGTTACCTTTGTTTTTACTTACTTGAGTTCATGAAAGGCTCACGGAAATTTAGTTTAAAAGGAAAACTTGTTTAGTTAACTTCATCGTATTAACCCCATCAAACAAGAGCCGGGAGATCTCTTACCTTATGAATAAGGGATTCCGGTCGAGTAAGTTTGACTAATTATGTAAAGATAAGTGATTTTGTTAAAGCTTTCCCGGTCAAAGGTCGCCTTTTCGTCAATCTAAGGTAAAACGTAATAACACCTCAAAAGCTCCCGAATGGATCATCTTTGATGACCAGTAGAAGCTAAGTTGAAACATTACTTCGTTATTTGGATCTTCTTAGTTAGCTAAAACAAAGTATGACAGTGGTGGAGGCAAGAATAACTTGAAATCATCGAGTTCAGTTTTCCGGAAACTACGGCTGAAAGGAGTTTTAGTGGGCACTTCATTATTAAGCCTCATCTTGATCCTACGTTAAAAGCCTCACAACATCAGTAGACGATCGACACAACAATCAGTAAAGGTTATCGTATCATCAACTATAGTCAAGAAAGAAATCTTCCGACCTAACATACGGATGATTAATGACTTCTGGCACTTGGAATGTTAGGACAAATAATGATTAATGCGTAGAAAAGGTACCGAAAGCGATGTGTTGAGACAGCTTTTCGAAAATTATCCTCTTGCGGTCAAACCTATTTGATTGCTGAGATAAATACGCTAGCATAAATGGAAGTGTACTGTGAAAACCTTTTCCACCTTACACAGCAGAACTGCTGTACTTTATCCTTAACCTTTTCGAAAACAGTTCGAAGTAAGTGTTGTGTACTTTGCTGACGTAGGTAGGGACGGACGGGCGAGCCGAGGAACAAGGGCAATACTGAAGGTGATGGCGAGTACCTCAAGGATGAGTAGGATCCTTAGGAACCGAGCCACAACGGGATCTAGCGTACAAGAAGGGATGACGGATTCTCGACACGAAGATCATCGGCAAAATAACCAGGACGAGACTCAGGCACTAGGCAAAGGCATGACTACTGTTGACGAGTGTTAGACGCATTTATGTGTCTACTTTGTCTCAATTTTCTATATTGTTAGTACTCATTTTTGTACTTATTTTACTATTTTTTGTATTTGTAGGTGTTTTTGTGAAATAAAACTCAATTGACTAAAACGTGGAATTTCGCTCGTAATATGGAGGAAATGAAGTGATTTATAATTTAATGGGCTAGGCCCAAAAGGAAGAAGATGTAGATTTCATTTGTCCAATTATTTGGATATGGGAGCGTGGAAAGTGTGGAGCCCATTATGTCGACATCATTTACAAGATATTAAAAAGATATATGGAGATATTAATTTTAATGAAGAAAATAAAAGTGTTAAATAAGAAATCTACATGAAGTAATTTATGGGAATTAAATATATAAAGAGTATGGAAAGAATATTATTCTTTATGGTTGGAGTTAATAAAGAATAAATAATTTCCAAATAAGGAAAATTGTAAATGCATGAGAATTATATTATTTGACGCATGGCACATTCTTATTGGAGGATTTTTCATTGTCTTGACATGTGAAATATTCTCATTCAGCGATGATGTGGTAGTGGCGAATAGAAAAGGAATCTGGATTCCTTTGAAAGCTATAAATACGCTGTGGATACAAGAAAAAGGGGAGGTCCGGAGAGAGAATTTTTATTTCATTGTTTTAATTTCTCTTTTGTAATAATGGAGTAATTTCTCCGCTAGGGTGGAGGAAGAAACTACTTCTAGCATGTAAGTTTTGATATTTAATTTTCTTTTAATTATTACTCTCCAATTAGTTTTAATTGTCTAGAAATTTTCTCTTCTTTATATGCTTCATAATAACTGTTTTGGGTAGTTTAGCTACCGATCTTTTATAAGCGAAGGAAAATTAGGCCTTAGATTATCGACTTGAGTCGAATTGATATTTTATTAATGATAAATTTTCCAAGGTATGAGATTGGGTTCAAAATTGCCATGTGTAGTTTTGAGAGTAAATTAGAGAAATTAATTGTTACAACCGTTAAAAGTAGTGGAATCCAAACCCTAATGTCTCTCTCCTTGGTAACAAAAATCAATTTTAATTAGTCTGTCTTATTTTATTTTTTTTATTAATCAAAAACCAATCTTCATAAAAGTCCGAGCAACGAATCCCTGTACTTACCACTTGTAAAACTAGGAGGTCGATTTAGGCCGAGACGACGATCTCCCACTTAGGACACTGAGGATCAACCCGAGCCAGATAATGCAGGGAGGCATGGTGGACGGAAGCACTGCATCGGATACTGAGGAAGAGGAGGAAGTGCAGACGATACAGGAGGAACGGGGGCGAGAAAGACAACCAACAGAGTACCAGTGTGAACTAGAACGAGAAGGTGAGAGGCTTAGGCTAGTGCGCTTAGGAAGGGGAGACCTCGACCGAGACATCCCACCAGCGGCGGCCGATCATCCCATAGCTCCAACCGTTCCCCCTGCTGTCCCCACGACAAGACCTCCAACTGTACCCCCCAATGTAGCAGGAAATCAAGTAAACGTCCACTCTAGCCAAGAGAGTACCGACCCAATGTTACTTGCTATCTTGGCAAGCCAAAGAAGGCAAGGGGACCTTATGGGAGAGCTGCAGAGAAGGAACCTAGCCTTAGAACATGAAAACTACCGACTCCGCAACAGGAGAGCAGGGTCAAGAGGGTCGTCGAGTCGAGGCGCTTCTAGCAATCACACCCAGTCGAGGGACACTCTAACCCCACCCCCGATCCGAGAACGCATGCCCGACCCTAACCGATCAGGGGGGGGGTATGGCCCATTCGAGGGTTCTTCGACCGAGGAAGAGGCGACCAATGAGAATACGGATGCGACAACCAAAAAAAAGATCGAGCAACTTGAGTAGATGGTCAATAAACTAACAGGAAACGGCGAGGACGATAAGTTGGCAGAAGTAATTAGTGAAGCACAAAAGATACCGTTTACAAAGGAATTTGATCGGGCTCCTTTCCCCCCCAAGTGTACATTGCCGATCTTCCCATCCAGGTTTGACGGCACGGGCGACGCGGGAGAACATATCAAAATGTACAGCATGTCCTTGTTACAATGGAAGAATTACGATGTGGTCATGTGTAAATTCTTCCCGGCAAGTGTGGAGGTGATAGGTGTAGAACACACCGTATTTACTATCTAGTAGTTTATGCTTTCTTTGCTATTTTTCTTGTAAATTATGTATTTTACGCTTGTTTTGAGTTTTGTAGCTACTTTGGAGTCGCACGGAGGAAAAGAAGAAGGAATTACTCTATTTGAGCAAAAGGGCAAAATTATCATTTCATGGGCGAACACTATCGGGAGACGAGCCACGGTTAAAGGGCAACTCTCTCGAGAGGAGTATTAAAGTAGCCAGTGATGAAAAGGGGTAGCTACATGTTAGGGGCTGTCCATTGGGGTGTCCCTTATCTAATTAGTAGGGTGGTCCTTATCACTTGGGTGCAAATATCCACCCAAGTACTTATACCCTAAATGTCGAAGATATTATCTTCTTCTCTCTTTTCCCTTTCACTGAAAGCGCCTCATGGCTGCTTTGTTAAACCGAAATCGATCGAGAAATTGAGATATTTGAAGCTCGGGGATGAAGAGATTCGAGGAGAAGCAATTGAGACCCGAGGAAGAAGTTGCTCGATCGACGATGTTCGATCCGTGAAGAGTGAGATCTTTCTTGCTTTGAGATCGATGGGTGAACAGAGAAGAAGGAGGGTTTCGCTGTTGATTCAAACGAACCAAGGGAAAGAGGAGGAGATCGAGAATTGAATCGAGAAGGAACTGAGGCTGTTTATTGGGTTCGAATTGATGGGTTTGAGAAGATATGGCAGATGGATCTGTGGATTGATTTCAGAGATGATAGAACAAGAAATTAGAGATTGGTTAGTAGCAGAAATTGAATTAAAAGGGTTTGTGAGATGGGTCTGGTGGAGATCATAACCCGAGATGAGAGGGTATCGGAAATGGTGGTTGTTATGTTTTGGGTGAGTGAGCGGATGTTGGTGGTACTCGGGTTAGGCATGAACGAGGCGTGTGCAACCGAGTGCAAGCACGAAGCACCAAAGATGGTGCTTTGTTGCCTTCAGCTGGGATGAGAAAGAAACATGATGAAGACTCTTGTAGGAGCCGAGGGGATATGGAGTTAGGTTGTGACATCGACAATGGTGGTGTTGATTTGTGGTTGAGAATTATGAAGGCGGAAGGATGAATTTGCAGTTGTGGCAGAGTTGTAGTGGTGGCAATGGTTGCCTGGTGTTGATTGAGTGAATGGAGACATTGCAGGGAATGAGCTGTGGAATGTGCAGCTAGTGATGAAAGCTGGTTGTGTGAAGTGCAGGATTGAAGGCTGTGAAAGTATGAGTGATTTAAGTGAAGCTGCTGTTGCAACTGAGCTGGCATGACAGGGCATGAACTGAAATTGGTGGTATGACTCAGACTGAGATGGATTTGATATTGGTGTAATTGGAACTGAACTGGAAGTAGTACTGCCATGGCCTGGAGGTGTGATTGAAGGATAGAATGCATTACAGAAGTGGTTTGAAGCTGCGGGATAGCTGGGTGCTAGTGCGGACGATCCGAGGAAAGTGGTATGTGTGTGAATTAATTGCAGCCTCTGATGGTGCTGCGGAGATTGGAACTAAGGGAAGAATGAGTTCCAGCAATTGAGCTGAACTGTGGTTTTGAAGCAGGTGTTTAAGAGTAAATGGCCATCTTGGCTGGGAAGTAATGTTACAGCACAATGATTGTGCTGCAAGAGAGCTTGGGCACAAGGCAACAAATGGTTAGCCCGGCAAGATGGCTTTGGCCCGACCCGACTCTCCACGACTCGGTGAATTGACTCGGCTGACTGGATTTTGACCGAGTTAACCCGATTTGACTCGGTCCGACCACTCGACCGATTTGACCCGGTTGACCGGTGACCAAGGCGGACTTTGCCGGTCACACGAGGTATTTTCCAGCGACTATTCCTGGGATTAAGCCACAATCCGATTTTCCGGCGAGCAAAAATCCGGAATTTTCTATGGACTTCTCTCATGGGTGTGAAGACTTGGACTAGGAATTGGATGGAGAATTTGGCTTAAATTTGGAAAGAGAAGATGAAGAGTTGAGAAAGACTTGAATTTGGAAGTTGAATTGCTAAAGGAAAAGGATTCTAATCCTTGGAAGAGTTGGAGAATATTGAAGCCTATAAATAGAGAAGTTTTCTACATCTTTTACACACCTCTCTACACACACTACACTTGTGTTTGCTTTTGATTCTTCTTCTTTATTATTTGTGTGAACTTGAAAATTCTTCTTTTAAATAATTATTTGTGTGAATTTCAAAAGCATGAGTAGCTAATTTTATTATTGATTGAGGATGAATTCCTAGTTCTTAATACATGATTTGAGTTTTGTTTCAATTCTATCTTGAGATTTTTCACATGATTATCGATTGTTTTTACTAATAGGAATGTTTATTCATTCATTCATGATTGATAGATTGTTTGGAGTGCACGCTAAATTGATTTGTTAATTGATCTATATCTAGTATAAGTTAGGGAATACGTAATCGTTCTCGACACTTTACACAAGTAGAAAACACGAGACCTTGCGGAGGGATTCCGTGGAGCAATTGTGTGTAGAAACAACGTTAGAAAGTGAACCAAGTGAACCGAGTTTAACTACTAGTACTAAACCTAAATTCATAAATCTTAATGCATTCAGGGAATTACATCTTGTAAGCGAACCTCAAGGTGGTTCTTTTGGATAGAATCGATAACTAAAGCGAGACTTGTTAATCAGTGAAATAAGGGATTTTGGGGCTAGCTAAGCGGACCTGCTATCCTACGGTTGGTGATAATCTGTGACTTATAACAAGTAGAAAAGAACATAACTTTAATCATTGTTTCGCAACGAAGAAGGATTCCTTAATCTTGTCTCTCTTATTGATTTCAACTTTAACTTTTAATTGCTTTATTTACTTTCTTTTGCTTTATACATCCCCCCTTTTCGTGACAATTTTACAACTAGAATCTCTTGCTCCTCGTGGGAACGAACTTGACTACACTATATTACTTGTTAATTAGGTGGAAATATCTTGATTAATTTGTTGTGGTTACGACACGCATCAGGAGGGTGAGGCAAAGAACTGGTTTTACACCCTGCCCGATGAATCCGTTGGCAATTACGCGGTCTTGGTGGAAACCTTCCTCGAAACTTACATGCATAACAGCATAGCTCGGCCCAGAGTTAATAAGCTCTTTACGCTTGCACGAAGATTCAGGGAACCACTGCGGTCTCTAACAGACAGATGGAGGAAGTTATGTACTGACATCGGAAAGGTACCGGTCGATCAACAGATATTCGGGTTCGAAAATTCACTAGGGAAGTCAGATCCTATTTGGATAGCAATGTACACCGAGAAGCCTAAAACGTTAAGAGAAATCAGGAAGATGCAAGAACACTACATCGCCTTAGAGGAAATATAGGAAGGAGCACAGGATAGGGGAATACAAGAAGCAAGCACTACAGTAGAGGCAACCCAACGAGAAGCTCCGAAGCGATATGAGAAAAGGCCGAGCACACAATATCATGGGGAGAACAAGAAAATTTGGGTCGAGAAAGGAAAAAAGCCTCGCCACGAACCTAGATCTTACACTCCACTAAATGCACCATTGGAAGAGATATTCAAGGAAGTCGAGAAGAGGAACGATATCCGATACCCGAAGACTAGGGGAGTTCAGTTCGATGAAACAAGGAATCATCCCGAGTTTTGCCATTACCACCAGTTCCGTGGCCATTCGACCAATGATTGCCGAGAGGTAAAAGATATCGTCCAGCACCTGATTCAATATGGATACTTGCGACATTTCGTCAAAACATCGTTGACACCAGCTCATACCGACGCACCAGTGCACCAGATAAGGATCAATCGTGGTACCCAGTTCGCTTGTAACACCATCTCGCACTCGGCAACTCAGGGGTTTGATCTAGGAATCGGCATCACTTCAAGGATCCACAAAAGAGATCGGGCGGGAAAAGAAATATTCAGTGTGGCCAAAACTCTGCCCATGGAATCTTGGATGATGCAGCCGATCACTTTCTCAGCGAAGGACGTCCCGTTGAATGGACAAGCACATGGGGATCCCCTAGTAATAACCCTACTCATTGAAGAATGGGGTGTTCGAAGGATACTGATGGACATTGGCAGTTCAGTTGAGGTCCTATTTTACGGCACCTTCAAAAGAATGGAGCTATCTGATGACATCCTGATCCCGTTGACCTATCGAATCTACGGCTTCAACGGTGAAAGATACCAAAGGGAGAAGTCACCCTCAGAGTCTCGGATGGGGAAGGATTCCTAGACACACTCACCACCTTCTGCGTGGTCAACGTTGTGTCGCCTTATGAAGCGATCCTTGGTCGACCCTGGTTGGCAGGAATCAAAGGGGTTGCCTCGGCCTACCACCAAAGATTGTGGTTTCCATCCTATCGAGGGGTAGTATAGGTATTAGGCGACCCCCAGGCGGCGCGACAATGCGTACAAATCGACATCCAGCAGAATGAAGAAAGGCTATCGAGGAAACGTTAGGAAAAGAACAAAGCTAGGGAAATAAAAGCGGGGTAGGATGTAGAAAAGGTGATATCACAAGCCATTACCACCTACGAAGCTGACAAGGAGGAGATCTTATAGCAATCAAAGGAGCCGACAATAGTCGACGAGCCAAAGCCCAATTTCTCGGCCTTAGAACCCACCCGACAAGTTAACTTAGGCACTGAGGAAGAGCCTAAAATGGTAAAAATAGGGTCTCTATTAACGGATGAGCAGACACAGCAGCTGATAACTCTCTTGAAAGAACACATGGACGTATTCGCCTGGCAAATGCATGATATGGAAGGAATTGACCCATAAGTCTACTCACACCACTTGAGAATAGACCCCAAGGTCAAACCGATCCGACAAAAGATGAGAAGAATTGCACCCGAGCTACAAGCAGCGGTGGAGGCCGAACTAAAAAAGTTGCAAGTAGCAGGAATCATTCGAAAAGCTCAATACCCACAATGGATATCTAAAATGGTAATAGTCCCCAAAAGGAATGGAGGCGTTCGCGTCTGCATCGACTTCAACGACTTGAATAAAGCTTGTCCGAAGGACAGCTTCCCCCTCCCCAGCATCGATCAGCTAGTAGAATCCATAGTCGGATACAAGGCAATAACACTCATGGACGGGTACTCGGGGTACAACCAGATCCCCTTGGCCCCTGAGGACCAAGAGCATACATCGTTCTTCACACCCAAAGGGTTATACTGTTACATCAAAATGTCGTTCGGACTGAGAAATGCAGGCGCGACGTACCAAAGATTAGTAGAAGATATGTTCGAAGACAAAATACATAAAACCATTGAGGTATATGTGGACGACATGTTGGTCAAAAGCAAGGCGGCCACCAACCACATCGGCGACCTCTGAGACATATTTTAAACTATGAGAAGATTCAAGATGAGGGTGAACCCTGCTAAGTGCACTTTCTGGGTCACCTCAAGCAAATTTCTTGGGTACATAATTACCTACAAAGGTATTGAAGCAGACCCAGATAAGATCCGAGCAGTAGTGGAAATGCCATCACCCGTGACGATTAAGGATGTACAACGGTTAAATGGGAACTTGGAAGCCTTGGGGAGATTCATCTCTCGATCATCCAACAAGTGCAAAGACTTCTTCGGGACATTAAGGAAAGGAGAAAAGTTTAAATGGACCGAGGAATGCGAGGAGGCATTTCAGAAGATTAAGCAGCATCTCGCTAGCCTGCCGGTGTTACAAAGACCCGAGCCCGAGAGGTGCGACACTATATCTTGGGGCAACCAGATTATGCCATTAGTGCCGTACTAGTCAAGAACGTTGGAGGGGGAGGAAAAGACGGTGTATTTCATAAGCAAAACCATGAACCCAAAGCAGAGAAGAACTACACCAGGATCGAGCAACTAATACTAGCATTGGTGTTTGCAACACTAAAGCTTCGGATGTATTTCCAGACTCACAAGATTCGGATGCTCACAAAATCCTCCATAGAATCAGTACTCGACAATCCAGCCAGGTCGGGGCGGATCTCTAAGTGGAGTGCACAAATCAAGCAGTTCGACATTTTTTACGAAATGAGAACAACGAGTGCACACGAGCGTTGGCCGACTTTCTGCCAGACTTCCCCCTAAGCGATGAAGATGAAGTAGAAGACATCCCCGAAATGGAGGAAGACCGAGAGGATCCATCCGACCTACTCGAGACATGTAACCTGACACGATGGGAGGTTTTTGTGGATGGGTCATCCAATAAAGACGGATCAGGTCTGGGGTTGGTCTTCACGACGCCGAAGGGAAAAAAGATGGTTCACTTGTTTAGGCTTGAATTTAAAGCGACCAATAATGTCACGGAATACTGAAGCGGTAATACACGCTTTGCGTTTAATAGTGGAGATGGAAATCCAAGAGGTACGATTAACAAGCGACTCTCAGTTAGTCGTCCGACAAATCAGCGGGCAGTACGCCATACATGACCCCTAATTACAGAAATATTGGGAACTCTCCCAATTCTACATTGGCCAGATACCGAGCATCAAGTTTCGGCATATCTGTAGGAAGGACAACCGCCACTCGGACGCTTTAGCATACATTGCCTCTATGTTGACAGACGCGAGCGTCGAAGGCATCAGAGTTATGAGAGTATTAATGCCATCGATGCACGAGACCGTAGACATCGGCGCACATGTCGCAGCAACCACTACCGATCGGTATCGGGCCAATGATTGGAGAAAGCCAATTCACGAATACCTCGAAACAGGAAAGCTGCCCAAGGGGCGACCCGAGATCAACAAAATCAAAAGCAAAGAAGCTGCGTACAGCTCGGGCCGTAGCCTAGCAGCACGAGCCAAGACTATGGGATACTTTTGGCCTTACATGAATGAGGACGCAAAGCATATGGCCCTCATCTGTGACGAGTGTCAAAAATTCGAAAAAAAGATACACGCACCCAGAGTAACGTTAAACTCGATGTCGATCCGTAGCCTTTCGCCAAATGGGGGTCGACATCGTGGGACCACTACATGTCGGATCGGGGCAGAGAAAATACTTAATTGTGGCAACCGACTACTTTACTAAATAGGTAGAAGCTGCCCCATTGAAGTATATCCGGGATATAGATGTTTTTCGATTCATTTGGGAGCACATCATATGTCGCTTTGGAGTACCAGCGACAATCGTCTCGGACAACGGCAAACAGCTACAGGGAAAGAATATCGACTTACTATTCAATACCTACAACATCCGAAAGAGCAAGTCCACACCCCTTTACCCTCAGGGTAACGGACAGGCCGAGATCACAAACAAAACCATCGCCGACAACTTGAAAAAGAAGCTCAATGGAGAATACGGAGAATGGTGCGAGGAACTTTATAACGTTTTATGGGCATATAGGACAACTCGCAGAGAGGCAACTGGGTTGTCACCTTTCATGTTAACATATGGGACCGAAGCTATCCTTCAGACAGAGGCGATGATACCTACAACAAGGACCGAAGAATGGAGGCGAAACATGTCGGCAGATCTCATCTTGGCCAAGCTCGAAGACCTAGAAGAAACAAGAGAGATGGCCCTGCAAAAGATGGAAAATTACCAGTGAAGAATATAACGAGAATACAATAAGTGGGTCCGAACGAGAGAGTTCCAGCCGGGGAAATTGGTACTAAAGGATTTACCCAGTTATGAACGTGATAAAAAAGGCGGAAGCTAGCAGCATGATGGGAGGACCCTATACCATTGTCGAGA
The DNA here is from genome assembly GCA_023531295.1 of Papaver armeniacum. Classification (NCBI taxonomy): domain Eukaryota; kingdom Viridiplantae; phylum Streptophyta; class Magnoliopsida; order Ranunculales; family Papaveraceae; genus Papaver; species Papaver armeniacum. The sequence continues at coordinate 293,304 of JAJJWW010007737.1, read as the reverse complement.
AAGTCGGCGAAGGAGCATACAAGATACTAAAACCGGACGGAACACCCGAGCCACGACCGTGGAATGCTAAACGATTAAAGCTATATCACCCCTAAGAACAGGTATAATACATTGTCAGCTATTTCCTTGAAAGGCCACGTGGGGTTGGAAATGTGACAATTGCGTCTAAATGGATGTTTCGAATCCGAGGCGATGGCATTATGCAAGTGTCGGGGCGGCTTAAACTCGAATGGTCGTTTCGAACCCGGGGCGATGGCATTGTGCAAGTGCCAGGGCGACTTACATTAAGACGGGCTATTCGAACTCGGGGCGACGGCAGTGTGCAAGTGCCGAGGTAGCCTTAGGGCCCTGGTGGTTGGAAGCCAGTGGCCGATTATCGAGGCATGAGTACTCGTCAGTCGAGCATACAACATTACTCCCCTCGCAAGTGGCCGAAATCACTTGCCCAAGAAAGTTAATTGATAACTTCTTTGGATATCGATCCCATAGAAACTAGGAAGGACCAACTACCCTGCCACTAGATCTGTAAAGACAGTGATGAGATACCTCAATCGGGACATGGCATTGGGCCCTATGACCCTCCCATTGAGTGTGTTCGACAGAAACTAAGTTTACGATTAACCGATCTACTCATGTTTATGCAGGTATACATCACTTAGTCGTAAAAATAAACCATATATCATCGGCATAACATAAATAAGATCGGTAACATGCATAGTAGTGTCAGATAGCAAGAAAAACAACCAAATTGGCGACGCAACACCCCATAAAAAAAAAGTGTACGAGACATTAAAGGTGTTCGAGCGGATTACAACCCATGACAAAGGGTAAAATAGCGACGCAGCGCTACAAAAGACAAACTTACTCTTTAGAAGGAACTGGCCCCGGAATCGCCCTCTTAGCATTAGCATCGGCTCGTTTCTTATCAAGCACCTCCTTTACACCGGCTTTGACCTTCGCAACGAGCTCATCATTAAACTTCGACTTTTCAGCAGCAAGGTCCTATGTCAGCTGTATCGACGCCGCTTCGGCAGTGGATACCTGCCCGAGTAATTGAGCATCCTTTCCCTTCAATCGGGCATTCTCCTCTTCCAGCGAGGCCACCTTCCTTTGCTCGGCTGCCAAAATACAAGAGCGGTCGGTTACATAATAACAAAAGACTAAGACAATGACAAGGAAAACACAATACAAGGCACACCACCTTCCAGTAAAGGGGTAACTACTCTAATGGTCTCTTCAGACTCAGACAAGCTACACTCGAGAGAATACATCTTAGAAGAAAGTTCTAGATATCGTTGCTCGTTAAACTCATTGGAGGGGCAGTACTTCTTATGATCACTCCATTCGGCTCTCTGCCGAGAATGCGCTATCTGCAAACCTGATAATTGAGCGCGAACCCACTCCAACTCCTCAGAAACTTTCTTGGACTCTCTAAGATTCTCAAGGGACTCTTGACTACACTTTTCAGCAGCATTCTTCTCCCTCAGAACCCGAAGTCGATCTGCATGCAAATCTCGGACCTGAAGTCTTAATCGACCACATTGACTTTCTAAGTTGTCGGCCAGCGGTGTTTTGTCAGCAGCGATATCCTGGATTCGAGCTAAGCTCGCCCTAAGATTATCAATCTCCTCGGGGACATACTCAAAAGTCTCGTAACGATGCAGTTTGTACTGAAGATCTTCAATCTCGGTCTTTAAGCGATCGATATTAACATCCTTATTAACTATCCTCTGTTGTAAATTCAAAACGTGATCCCGTTCTATGTTAATTTCCCTTTTCAACAAACGATACCTCGTGGCAGCGTCGGCCTCCGCACCAGAAGATTCGGCTATGAAGGTAATACTAAACTCAGGATATTGGCACTACAAAATCAATCATAAACAGTTGAAAGTTAAGTAAATACCTTGGGCCTCGGCTAAAATTGCTTCTCCAGCCCCCGGGATCGCTCACGTTCCTGCTGTAACAAGAGACGAAGACCCTCTCTCTCGGCGACTTCCTTGCGTTGAATGGCAGCGTTCAACAACGAGCGATTGATATCCTACAAACACCAACAACGTTAGCACTTACCCCATGGCACGAATGCATGACCTGAACAACACAACACACCAGCAGATCGAAAGTTCTTTTCAAACCAGCATCATACAACGAGACAACCTTGATCTTATCTTCATCCGAAAGAGACGCAAATTCAGGAGAAATCAGAGCCCCAAGAGAGTTGCACATAGGGCCCGACACACGGTAAAGAAGTACTATCTGCTGAGTTAGGAACCACAGGAGAAAGAGGCTCCAGCAAATCGCCCCCAAAAGCGATGTTATCTTCATCACGAATAACCACATTGTCCCCACCACCACCAGACTTCTCTGTCGGCTTCAACTCCTCTCCATCACCATCAACCTCATCGTCCCCATCAAACATATCCTCATCATCATCACCATCAGACTCAGATACACAACACCATCGGCAAGAACAATCCCTTTATCAGCTAACTGCCGGGGCACAATTTTTTCCGGGGCAGAAAAGTCGCCCTTGGTCTCCTTACCCTTCCCTTTGGGTCTCCCACCTACAAGGGTAGAAGAAATATCAGAAGTTTTCTGAGGCGACTTCCTCACGAAATGTGATAAAGGCGATCGATCATCGAGATCATCACCATCCCTCGCCGAAGTACCACCACTTTGTCGGCCTTCGACCTGCATGCATGAGCCGATGTCGGAACCATGCAAGGCAACAAATAGGGGCACGTACATGTACGACAATAAGGAAAACAGTATATTTGTTACCTTCCCTGTCTCCTCCTCGGCTCCTGCGCCAGAACCCCTATCCCTCTTCCGAGGAACAAGAGACTCAGAAGGAACGCTCTGGAACTTAGGCTGTACAACACAAAAATTAAAACATCGCCCTATAAGTTGCCCGAACCAATCAGCTAAAAAAAAAAGAAAAAACGGAAACACACTTACTCGATCAATGTTGACCACCCAGAAGGGATAAGGGGGGGGGGGGGTGGAAACTTGCCACTCAGAAGACGACCAGAAATAGCCAAAGGAACTCGGTCCCATGCCGCGTCACTAGTATGACGGGCATGTTTATTGGAGCTCTTCCCCTCGGGATCTTCGTCCAACAAAAGTTTCTTAACACCATCAGGAAGAGTCTTATGGCGGTGAGGGCTAGCAGCAAAACCGGAAAGGTCACCATTGGTAGCAGTCCCGCTTCGATAGTTATCAGCAAAACTGGCAGGAGTATAGTCACTCGCCTGGGAAGGATCGTAAGTAGACCAAGCAGTAGGAGTAAACTCGCCTCGACTGCGCCTCTCCCAATCGGACAAGATATGAAAGGTGTTGCCATTCCATTGAGCCAAAGCGCGGGACGGGCGGATCTTAGAAAGAGCCTCGTACCAAAATGAATGGTTGGGATCGTACAAAGGAAAACGCAGCCCGAGCTCTAACTGGCCCCTGGTGACAATGGTCGCCTCAGCTAAGTGAGGAAACGCTAGAGCATCCTCCTTCTTCAAAACGCCTTTTTGGCCCGACAAAAGCCTGACGTCATAGCCATGGAGGTCGAACTCACCTTTCAACTGTTGGATGAATTTCTCGTCCGACAAGTCTTTAGAGTTCTCTTGTCAGCCCTACATGAAAACGAAGAAGGATTATCTGAAAAGATAGAATCTTGAGCACGATAATCATGCTTAGAAGGGCTCTCAATAACAAATAGGGAATCAAGCGGCACACTGTCTTCATCAGAAAACACATAGCTCACGCACCTTTTTTCCGTCATGGAAGGAGTTGAAGACGCCATGAAAGCTATTGGAGGAAACGGCAGAAGGAGTAAAGATATGACCGGAATCGGAAGTTGCAGCGACAACGGAAACAAAGAAGACCCAGAACAGTAAAGAAAGAAGGAAGGAAACCTGTGGAAAGAACAACTAATGGTGATGAAGAGAAAGCAGAGGAGAACAGAGAGAGAAGAAAAAATGGCTAAGGAAAGAATAAAAGGAAAAAAGGGTTTAGGGGTCGGACTTATAAATCTCACCAGTGGTAACCGGCGAGGAAGGTAAACCGGTTGCAATAACTGGAGAAGGTGGGGAACAACATGGCCGAAACCCGGCATGACTGAGGACGTGGGAAGACGAGGCGGTTTCTTCCCCTCGTGTCGGTCACACGAGCGGAAGAAGGGGCATAAATGTAGGTGTAAATAATCCACAGGGACAGGTGGAACCATCCTGGGCGAGGGCGCACCAAAAAAAGTAAGCACTAGAAGCAACTGAATCATCTTGTTAGATCTGGGAACGAGAAAAGAGGAATGGAGACAGCTCGAGAAGACGACGTCAAGGAGGAGAAAAGTTCTGATGGGATGGTCATCGGGTTCGAGGGCAATTAATACACTGACAGAGTTGGTGAAGAGATAAGGAAAACTCGGTCAAAATGGGACTCGGCCAGGAATCTAAGGGGCGACGTCGATCATCTCCACCTAACAAGCTATATCGGGTGATGACACCACTCGGCTAGATGCCTTGACTCGAGCAAAAGGGAAGATCGGATGAAGCATCAGCTAGTCGCCCGAGAAGAACATCAAGGAAGCTACACCATGCCCAACATTGTAATATCGATGTATCACCATTTGTAACTATAAATAGAGATCGTGTAGAGATCTAGAGGGGGCAAGTAAGAAGAGAGAAAAGAGAGCACACCTAGAGTATTGAGAGAATCATACATCTTGTAATCGTGAACAAAGTAATAAGATCATCCTTTTACCTCGTGGACGTAGGTAATCATACCGAACCACGTATACCTTGTGTTCTTCTACTTCTCTTGTTGGTTTTACTTCTTTGCGTATGTTTTGAGATTCTTTGGATGTAGTAGTAGGATTTTCTACATCTACAGTCTCTAATACTTGTTCTTCACTAGTATATTCGGAAGGCAAAAACACAATTAGCTTCCGATTATGATCGATTTAGGCCTCAGTAATGAAAAACGTTCTATAATCGGTAAGCAACCTAAATATTTACCACCCGAATATGACAAATGTTCTCGTGAAATGAAGAATTCGACCACAATCGGAAGTTTAAAACAATGCCTAACCTACCGAATCTGGGTAATAACCGAAAACCCTAAAAAAAAAAAAAAAACATGGATTCGTCGAATTGAAGCAATATAAACCTAATTAATGGTAGAATCTTACCTAATCGGCGCCATTTCAAGTTGCCTGAGAGTTTGGCTATCAGTATCGCCTACATCAGGGACTTCATCTTCTTCGTGTTCTTCGGGTTCGTGAGTTAAAACCTCTTTATTACGGGCATGCAATCCAATATTCGGATCCTCACCGCGCACTACGTTTTTTGTTCGAGCTTTCTTACGTTCCTTTTCTTTCATCTTTATAGAGAATAATCAACGATGATTCGATTCGACGATTAACGATATATAACACGTAGAGGGGGAGAGTTTTCCTCTCTGTAATCGGAAGGAAAGAGGAGAATAGGAGTTGAAGTGGAAGTTGAAAAGAAAATGAAATAGAATGAATTTAGGTTGACTTTGGTTTTATATATCAAACGGTTATTAATCGGTAGGTAATACCACCTCATTAGCTACCGATTATTGAGTAGCCCAAAATCGGTAGAGGGGGTTACTTATAACCTACCGATTATTGGAATCCCCAAATTGAACCTTTGCCAAATTTCATAGTTTCGAAGGTACAGGGCCGACCATAACCACTTGGCTTGAGTTGTGGATGTAGCCATAATCGGAAGATTAATAGATTGCTTAACCTTCCGATTATATGTTGCCCCAAAATGAGTTTTTTCTATAATCCTTCATTGTTGGAAATTTGAAATCTACCATAATCGGTAGGAATTACTTTTACCATCCCGATTATGGGAAGCCCTAAATCGTTAGCTTAGACATTTTTTTATTCGTCCGATTATATAGGAGCCCCAAATTTCACCATTGCAAAATTCTTAAGATTTCTTATTTCTATACTTTAACAATCGGTAGTCTCGTGAGGTTCTTTTCCTACCGGTTGTTAAAGAACCAGATACGAGTTTGGCACAAAATCGATATTAATCGGTAGTATAATATCGTTACTAAATTTCCGATTGATTTATAATAATCGGTCACAAAATAGCTTCCGATTATGTAAGGGAATTAACGTATTCTCCGCGTTTTCGGACATCCCTTAATTAACGGTGTATATGGGTTGGGAATAAAAAAAATCGCCCCTAATTCGTTTGGGCTCGCCCCTAAAAATGCCAGGCATTAGAAATGCATAGAGACAACTTTTAACAACAGGGATAAGAGAGACGATTGAAGATGAAATATTGAAGAGTGTGACAGGATTTTCAATATTGCTAATGGGGGTGACCAAATTCTGGGGGTGTGCCAAGTCGAGGGCAAAACCTGTTTTGTTTTATATGCAAAACTGTTTTGTTTTATTTGAAACTTGGTACACCCCCACAGAATTCGGTCCCATTAGCAGCCTTGAGGATTTTAAGACCAGAAAGGGGAGGATATCCGCAAAAAGAGGACCAGCTTATAAAAGGTATAAAGAGGTTGGACTAGTCTACATGCTAGGGAGTTGACTCGATACAAAAACTAAGTATGGGGTAAAGTTCGTACAAAAGCTATGCTTTTAGGTAATTGTAGATGATGAGACATCCGTCAGGTTAACCATTTCTAGCTTTAACTTTTAAGACCATAAAGTCAATGTTCGACTTCTTGATTAATCACCGTTTAACTCAGGGTAGTTGGATGAGAGACCGGTGGTCTTTCCTTCACTTCTGTTTAATTTTATAATTTTAAGATTTGCCGGCATCCCTTGTTGGTAAATCAATCCTTGATGGAACAAGGGATGTTACACAGGAGTATTCGCATCCTCTAATTTTAATGAAATGTACCCTTGGTGTTGAAAGACTCTTTGTCTTCCACACTTAATCCGATAATGAGTATCATCTACTCCCTCCGTGCCACATATATATAGGCGGAATAGTTAAATTTCTTAGATTAAGAAACCTTTTTGATTTCATAAATTTTTATGTTTTTTCCTATTTTACTCTTAATTATATTCCCAATGTTAGAGACATACCCTCAATTGTGATGATTCCCAAGCAAATAAATAGGAGTAGTACAGTAAAAAATGGTTTTGAAATTTGGACTCCGCCTATAAAGTGGTACAAGAAAAAATGAAAATTCCGCCTATATAATAGGTACGGAGGGAGTAGTAGATGTTCCATTTACAACTCCTTTTCATCACTCAAATGGAATTTAATGTTTTCCGAAAAAATATTTGTTTCCAAGCCTATAAATTGGTTATAGTTTCAGATATGAACCCTACCAATTTCCAACCGGGGGCAACAAAACAATTTTCAGAAAGAAGAGGAATAGCAAGAAAAGAGAAGAATCCCGGCAGATTTTTCCACGGCGGTGCATCTTTTATATGAAATGATTACAATGTCAGACATTTGAGATTGATACGAATTTCGTGGTGCCACATGGTAAATTTTGGATAGCGTAGCAATTCACTGGCCAAGAGTGTATCTATTTGAAATTTCTGTCACGGTCGTAGACTCTGGGTAGCGAATGCATATTCAGAAACCCTTCACACTTAGAGAAGTTTCTTAGAAGAAACCATTCTCACTTGTCCGCGACTTTGTTGCATGAGAATACCTAGCACTGGGTAGATTACAAATTTTCTCCACCATACATCTAGACGACTTAGCCAGCTTAATCATACACCACAGCTAGCAAGGATATACCATGAAAAGAAAATGAGATTGACAGGAGGTCAAATTGAGACAAAATTGAACCAAAATTGACTATATCAATACAATTTGCAGAAGGCAAATGATAAAGCTTCTTAGCTGCAATCAGATATCACAACAAAAAATGTAAAACTGGGTAAAGCTAAGCCTCTCGGAGAAACTGGATCTGTGTATTAATCAGTGATAAACACAAGGTGGCCAAGTAACGTTTCCTGAACACACATGTTAGTAACACCTCCAACAAGTTGAAGATAGCAGTCCTTCTACTAAACGGCCATCCTTGGTAAGTATATAAGTGCGCCAGTTTTTTAGTTCTAGTGGGAAACCGAAAGAGAGCATGTACATCTATGTTAGTCCTATATCCATGCACACAAAAGGGGAAGAAGCCACCATCCTCTTCCCTAGAAAAAAAACTCATCTGTAAACTCTATTTACCTGCATTTTTAACAAGCAAAAAAATAAAAAAAATAAAAAAAAAAAAAATAATCAGCATGTTGCACAAAATAAAATTGCAGAAAACCAGGAAAAACAAAACTCATGGAAAATTCCAGATTCAATTCTAATTACACCAACAAATGATTATGGAAGATGACCTCAATTTTAATTTACCTCAACAAAATATGTAACAGAATTAAATTGAAATATTATTATCAATGCATGACAACAACATGTTTGTTTTTTTCTCTATCTAGGGGAACAACACGGATCCCATTTTTTTGGTGTTTGTTTTTTCTTGGAGCGCTATATTTCTCCCCTATCACTATCTATTACGTGAAATGTCCAAGTTAAAGTTACCCTTGAGACCTAAAAACATTCGCCGGGTCTGAAATTTCAAAACCTTACTCCCCACCTCCTCCTCCTCCTCCAGTAGTTGCTAACACTGATTTCTTTTTTCTTTGTTATAGTTAAACTTAAGGCAAAAACACCTTAAGAAACCATTACAACTCCATCAACACAATTACAAGGACCATTACAGAGATATTATATGCAACAGAAAGTACAAGGATAATATGGGCAACGAAACTTACAGATATGATGTAAGAAACTTGAGCAAACTTGACTAACAAGGACGCTCTAACAACTCTAGAGACACAGCAAAGAGAATCACCCTGTAATACAACTAATTGAATCCTTTCCTTGTGAAGTTTAGATGGTATTATTTGGAAAGAACTAGTTTCTTCCAAATCAACTAACAATTTTGCACAGGGTAAAATTGCTAACATTGATGACTATGAAAGGAGAGCAACAGATATCATGTTATTTGTGCCTTCATAATGGTAAAGTTGTGGATAAGATCTTACAATCATGAAATTAGAAATAATCATACTATAAATCTGGTGGAGTTGGAGGAAATAACAAATTATTAGTTTTGAGGTTAACAATAGTTCTTGATATCAAACGAAGATGTTAGGAGGGAGGTTGCAATTATAACATTGTTGAGAGTGATCAGGGGATATGGAAGGAGTTGTGGTGGATTATCTTTTGAGTTTAATAGGGTAAAGTGGGAAACATACAAAATAAATCACATTTTCAAAAGAATCATAGAACCACTTGAAGCTAGAAAAACTAATGCCATTTCAAGAGGTGCCTTTTAAGATGCAGTATGTTGTGGCACTTTCAAAGAAGCAGTGGCAGACGACGTTCAAGTGACCACTATCAAAGTAGATCAAAAAAATAAACATGCTGTAAGCATTTGAACCAAATGCAGCATGTTTAGCTAGGGTTTTATTTCATGCACTCTTAGCTTCACTACCACATACCCGCCTCAAATAAGAAAAATGAAAACTAGGTTTGGGGTTGGGGAAATGATCTGTGAATTTCCATCATTACCTCAAATAACCTAACACAGAACCCTTCCTACAAGTCTTACCACATTGAAGTAATATTAACAATTAAAACAAAATAAAACAAAATTTGAATGAATTCCGAAATTCTAGGCTTTGGTTGTGATCAGAATTTGTTTCAAAATTCAACCGTAAGAGAAAGGGAAAAGTTTAATCTAGGAGTTGCTTTGGTTTCTGCAAACTGGAAAATCATGTCTTCAATTAGCTTGATGTGTAATTAAAATATATACAGAAAAGATTACCTCTTAGGGCTTGGTAGCCAAGAATGGCAGCCATGGCAAAGAGAGGGACAACAATTGGGGCAATTATCTTTCACGGATAATGGCAGGCCCATTGACTAAACTCTCCACAAGTTTGACTGCTAAACCAGCACTTGCCACATGTTCATCAACCAATGGGTTCTCAGCTAAATTTTCTGGTGCAACCGCTTGTTTACTGTGCAGTTAGTTCTCGCCATCAATTTCTTTCACCGACTCTCCGGGTCCTGTGGGAGAAGTTTCTGAACAAGTTCTTGTTGTTTATTCTTTGCATGACCCCATTGGAGAGTCGGTGAAAGAGATAGATGGCGAGAACCAACTGCACAGTAAACAAGCAGTTGTACAAGAAAACTTAGTTGAGAAACCATTGGTTGATGAACATGTCACAAGTGCTGGTTTAGCAGTCAAACTTGTGGAGAGTTTAGTCAAATGGGCCTGCCAGCATCCATAATTTTGTCATCGTTCACCATTTCTTGTACCATAGTCCTCCCGTTTTGCCTAATTGGGTCCGAAACTATGAGCCTGAGACTTCAATTTTCCATCTTCTTCTCATCATCTCCTTTCCTTCTTCGTCGCCACGTTCATAAGACTTTGTTTCTTCAATGAATCTGAAAGCTTATCCTGCAGAGTTGCAGACCATTCCTTTCTTAAACTGAAAGAGTATTATCAATACTTAACAATAACATCATGTTTGTTTTTTTCTATCTGGTAGAAAAACACGGATCCCACTTTTATGGTATTTGTTTGTTCCATGAACATTACTAAGATGAAGGCTAATCTCTATCTGTAAGAAGGAAATGAAATAGCACCAGCCTGGTGCGCTATCGTTCTCCCTATCGCTATCTATTACGTGAAATGTCCAAGTTAAAGTTACCCATGAACCACTAATTTAAAAATTACTACTGATGGAGTTAAAAATCACCCTCGCGCTAACATTGATGACCATCAATATTACTTGATTATTATCTCAATCCTAAACATATATTCTTTCTTTTTACATATAAAGATACAAAAGAGAACAGCAAACATCATGCCATTATTGTAAAGTTGTGGATAAGATCTGAAATTAGAAATAATTTTGCAATAAAAGATAATCATTTGATATGGTGGAGTTGGAGGAAATAACAAATTATTAGTTTTGAGGTTAACAAATAGTTCTTGATATCAAACAAAGATGTTAGGAGGGAGGTTGCAATTATAACATCGTTGAGAGTGATCAGGGGATATGGAACGAGTTGTGGTGGATTATCTTTTTAGAGTTTAATAGGGTAAAGTGGGAAACATACAAAATAAATCACACTTTCAATAGAATCATAGAACCAATTGAAGCTAGAAAAACTAACGCCATTACAAGAGGTGACTTTTAAGATGCAATATGTTGAGGCACTTTGAAAGAAGCAGTGGCAGATGTTGAGGCACTTTGAAAGAAGCAGTGGCAGGTAACGTTCAAGTGACCACTATCAAAGTAGATTGAAAAAATAAACATGTTGTAAGCATTTGAACCAAATGCAGCATGTTTAGTTATGGTTTTATTTCATGCACTCTTAACTTCACTACCACATACCCGCATCGAATAAGAAAAATGAAAACTAGGTTTAGGGTTAGGGAGATGATTTGTGAATTTCCATCATTGCCTCAAATAACCAAACACTGAACCCTTCCTACATATCTTACCACATTGAAGTAAAATTCAATCACAATTAAATCAAAATTTGAATGAATTCCAAAACTCTAGGGTTTGGGTGTGATCATAATTTGTTTCAAAATTCAACAGTAAGAGAAAGGGCAAAGTTTAATCTAAGTGTTGATTTGGTTTCTGCAAACTGGCAATTATCTTGATGTGTAATTAAAATCTATATAGAAAAGATTACCTGTTAGGGCTTGATAGCCAAGAATGGCAGCCATGGCAACAGCAATTGGGGCAATTATCTTCCTAGTAATTGGACCCATAATTTTGTCATCGTTCACCATTTCTTGAACCTTAGTCCTCCCGTTTTGCCTAATCGGGTCCATTGCCAACGGATCATTAACAACCCCTACTACGAAACTATGAACCTGAGACTTCAATTTTTCCATCATCTTCTTCTCATAAGACTTTGCTTCTTCAATGAATCTGAAAGCTTATTATCCTGCAGAGTTGCAGACCCTTACTTTCTCATCTCCGGCTATCTTTATCTGATCTGAAAAAATGGAGAAATATCTGGTAAGAACCGAGGAAAGAGATGCAGTGAAAATTTAGGGCAAGAGGGGCGATAATTTTTTATAAGGGTTTTTCACTTTCGGACCGAGAAAGTTTCACGGAGGCCCATTTGTGCATAGAGAGCTCATTGACCACTTTCGACGCAGGGTTTGCTTTTTCAAAACTCTGCGGTACATAAAGGACAATAACCTCGTGTAAAATTGTTACTGGTCATTTGGTCACTCCGATGTACTAATTTATGCGGAAATGATAGACTCACCGCGGGCTGGTCCCGCGGTGTGTCCCGCGGATCAAATCGAACGGCTGGTAGGGGAGCGATTCTAGCACTAGGTCTGGTAGCGGGTTAGGGTTGGGGAATGGGGCCCACTCCCCTACTCACACGGGATAACCCGCGGTAGGTAAATCATTTCCGCTAATTTATGTGTTTAATACAAACTTGTTCTCGGCTAGATGAATTATTTCGATTTTTAAGGGACATAAATTTAACAAAAAATTTATTCCTCTTGGTAGCTTTTCATATTCTTTTTTTGTTCTTTTCCTCATTTTCATATTCTTTGTGGTGTAACCATCTGGGGTTAGCCCAGTTGGCCAGGAGCTTGACTCTCAAGGAGGAGGTCAGGAGTCGAGTCTCCGCTCAAACATTGGAGTACTCGTGTAATTATACTAACTTTACAATGGGGTTCAGGGGGCCGAGTTTGCTCAGTGGGGAGTAAGCCGGTGCTACGCTGCCAGGGGCAGGACGGGCCTATGCCTAGTTTCAAAAATATAAAAATAAATAAATAAAATAATATATATATTCTTTGTGGTGTATTACATACTCAGTTTTATATGCTTTAAAACCCCGAATTTCGTGATATACCCAAATGTCTTTGCATCCAATTGAATTTGTAGAGTTTCCGCTCGAATAGAACGAATTACGTATTGTAGTTGACAACCAAATAAAAGCCTGGGCCTGCAATACGAATCCGAACCGTGTTATCCACGCTGCCTTTAAGGCTTTAACTGCAGTGCATTGTGCCAGGTTGCCTCCTCCTATTACTTCTTTCCCAAAGCACTTTCGTGTAAACAAGTACCAATGGTTTGGTTCATACCCCTTGTAATCTTGCGTGAGCTTTTCGGACATACGAGGCATGACCGTATCAGGAATGAGTACGTATGTAAGAAACTTATGGTAGCGTCAATCAAGGAGATGCTCGCACAGCATCGGCTGCGCTGGTTTGAGCATCTCCAACGAAGACCGCCTGATGCTCCAGTGCGAGTAGGTTGCATCAGGCGCGCTGAAGGAAGGATGCAACGCAGAGGCCGACCGAAGATAACTTGGGATGAGTCCGTAAAGAAAGACATGATCAACCGAAATCTTTCACCAGAGCAGGCGTTGGACATGCAGACATGGAGGGCGGCGATACGCGTGGAAGAGGTGGGTTTCAGGTACGCTGACTAACAACCCACTTTTCTTTATTTCCTGTTAATTTCTTTGCCACTCAATCAGCGAACACGTAAAGGCAACCCTGCAGTTTGTGAAAGGGGGGAATCCCCCTGTAGCGCTGCAGTTGGCAGGATTGTGAAGGGGAAACACCTCGTAGCTTCTGCAACTGGGACATGGTGTAAGATATCTGCATTAATGGTCGAGAATTCGTAATCCCATTAACATGGTGATTACTTTTCCATCTGGTCCAAAACAAAAACAATCGCGACGCGGGTAGCGTCAAGTATTTTGCTTTCCTTAGTGCAAGTTGTGCAAGGCTCTGACAGGGCGGCGTAAAAACTATGTTATACTTTTAGGAGATATTCTCTAGTCGACCCGGTACTTGCTACTGGAAAAGACGTTGGATTTGGATTTAGTCGTAGAAATTGAGCACTTCCTTCGTTCTGTTAGCTGGTAATGTTTCTCCTAAATTTTTTTCTGGCGAGGTAGTAATGAATCAATATTGCATCAGTTGGTTTGAATTTGAAACCTGACGGAATCCTAGCCAATTTGGCTTAATGAATCAATATTGCATCTATTGGTTTGAATTTAAAACCAGAAGGAAGGCTAGCCAACTTGGCTTCATCATCAAAACCCTTTGGCATTGGGTTGCAACTAGATAGGTGGTTGGTCTATAATTCCAATTTCCATCTACCTAATTTGCCCCCACAGGTGACTGGTATTACAAGAAAACCAAGGTTATCTACACTGAAGTTTTAAAACAAGTGGGGTCCGGAGACCCATTTGTATCTGTGCGCCTCGGTCGATCCGTAACAGAAACTACCACGATAATATGCACTACTCCCTCCGTCCCTATTATATAGGCGGAATTTTGTTTTTTGGTTGTCCCATTAGATAGGCGGTCTACTATTTCCTAGATGGATATTTCTACATATACCCTTATTTATGGTGCATAGATAATTGTGTTACTAATAGGACAAGGGGTAAAACATGAAAAAACATAAAATATTATGAATCCAATGTTCTTTTCTTAATATAAGAGAATTGTGTCCCCCGCCTATATACGTGGGACGGAGGGAGTACATCGTTAGCTTCTGCTATAGTTGATATGGGACACAAGTACTATGTGTTAAAGTTTTGGGCAGAGCTTTACATATAAAAAATAAATTTTTCTGATATCTCACACATAACTAGTGAACAGTGCATGTAACAACCATGGATTTTTAATATAATTCAGTGTTTGTTTTACAGAATCCTAAGTTAGAATTAACTATATGCAGGTACCTGGAATTAAAAAAAAAAAAAAAAAAAATTAAGAGATATTGGAGAAAACTAACCGTTTTTGAGATTTGAAGATGCAATGCTGATGAGATTTGAAGACCGGATGCAAAAAGTGTTTTTGACTTCATTCCTTATAGACTAGGTATGTGAGATTGATCTTAGCTAGGAGAGTTTGAATGGTGTAATTGTGAGTTTTTTGTGGTAATTCTCTGAGGAATGGGACACGTTGCACTGAATAAATATGATGTGAAAACACCACATCTGATTGGGTACCAGCAAGAGGCTGTATGTTTGATTTTTATAGTTTAAATTTATATCTGAACTCATAGAGTAATTAGTAGGAGATCCAACCAAATCAGGTTTGTAGGCTAGTAGGAGCTCCTCAACATTAGGACCATGGTGCCTCCAAATATTTAGACTACTGTGTATCCAACACAAACGTGCAGAACAATATTGACAAAAAAAAATTCATTGAAAAAAGAGTTTGTTACCTTTACATACCAAGAGAAAGAAAAGAAACATGGGAAAAAAAAATATAAAATTGTCTCATCAGAGAAGATAAGCAACATTAGATGGCAACAACAGAGAAGCCGCACATTGAAAAACCTCTGGATGTTGTCGAACCGCGACCTCTCATCGTCCTTAATTCATGAATGTACTGAAGTTTCCACAACTTAAGATCTCCCTACCATATACATGTATATTCCCTGTTTAAGGTTCTCTGCCAAACCCCATAGCATCAAAAGTAAAGTGACATGAACCTCATCTTGTCAGGTAAAGAAGGAAAATGTTTTGCTTCAACTTAAGATAACCACAGTTAACCTCCCGTTTTTTAGTTGAATTTCCTCTGGTTTTTTAGCTTCGGCATCTTACAGCTCCACCATCACCTATCCTTTACTCGTTCCGTAACATTAACCCAACAATAACCACACCACAAGAAGAGAATTTTTAATCACTATCGTAGGTGCAATAACTATACTTAATGAGAGCACCTGCAACACATACATGATAACTATACTTAATGAGAGCACCTGCAGTGTATACATAAACGAAGGCAGGATAGATGTCAACAGCGAAGTGTATATGAACTCCCCTTTCTCAACTGCAACATACATGACAAACGGATACCATCTTCTTAAGACAGTCAAGTTCTGTTATTAAAACCACAACCTCGGTCTTCGCCAACTAACCTACTAAGCATTGGTCATTAGCGTTCTAACGAACATTTAATCAAGAAGGGTACTCTGTTTTCTATCATATCATTTTATGGCTTACTAGTCCACAGGAGAACGATACTAATTACAACTAGATGCACATACAAATAGGTAGGAGAACTGTGTTATCACGAATGTCTTTATTCTGATGAAAGTCATGAAACTATGGAAGTGTATATCTTCACATGTCATACGACTTTGCAATAAACTGTTTTGATAATCTGCAGTTACTACTATAGCTCCGGTTCAACGAAATGGCTGGAATTCCAACCGAGATGCATAACTTTTGTGTTAAATCAGGTTGTTTCCACAATTAATAAACATCTCTCCCACATTATGTCTTAAAGAAAAAGTATAATCGCAAATGTTGTACACTATGCGTATGCTTCAATTGTCACAAGTAAAAAGAAGAAAATTTTGATCTAAGATCGACCAAAATATGTATCTATTTGGATTTGTTCACTACCAAATCAGTCAGTATACAAGGGAAAACCTTGGCGTCCAAAATATAAAAATACAGCAGCTAAAAGAACAGGAGAAAAAAATCACCTAAAAATGGGAAGTTAACCGTGGTTATCTCCCAATTGGCTGATGTCACAAAGAGCAAAATGGTTGGCCGGTAGTAGCGCGAGAGCAAAATACTTTCTGGTTAAGAAGACATGAACCTCATCTTGTCAGGTAAAGAAGCCATGTTTGTCTACTGTACGCCTGGTAACATGCATCAAAATACTTATTATGCATCTGCTAGAAATCTATTTTGAGCATATAATATAGATGACAAGAATTAACAACCAAAACACTTAAATAGAACATCCAGAAATGAAAAGGTGCAACTAAGCAAAGTAGGAATTTGTGAAGCCTTACAGTATTTTCATTTGGGAATCGTCATGTATTGTGCCAAATTGAGAACCCACCAGGTGAAGTTGTACAAATGGCTCTTCATTTTTTTGTGCTCAGCGAAGTGACTGCCTAGGCGTTTGCTGCACTACCAGTCATCTTAGATTTTACCATGCTTATTCTTGCGTAGTGGAATGCAAGTCTCTCAAAAAATCTGATTTCATTATTATACGGCTTGCCCGCCTTGGTTTTGAGTAGGCGTAACCATTCTACTTTGGTTCTTCTCAACAATCGGATGGGCTGATTCTGAACTTGACCCATAATATTGAGTACGGAGCAGAAAAGAGATCTCCGAATTTCTGCACTGACCACCTCATTGTCTTGAAATGAGATTACATCACCAGGGGAAACTTTGAAATGATTAATACTTCTGACTGCATTATTAACACATGCTCTTCGATGACTGATCAGCTGCCTTGCTTGACAGATACTTTGACAAAAATGGGTATGAACCAGAAGAAAGTCCAATCTGGTTTCTAGAATCTAGATCGAGTAAGAACAGGAGAAATTCAGATGTTGCTCATTCTCTTCTATGGATTCTTTCGTGGTAAAAAAGGGACAACTTTCGGCGAGTGGCTAATTGAATGTGACTGTTCTGGTTTGCTACAACATTTCGACTCGGGGATCTCTTCTTGCTCCTAAGTTTTCTGAGAATGCAACGTTGTAAGATAGACAGTTCTTTGTGCCCAACATTTCCTAGAAGTAGACGGCAGCTCTTAAATTACTCAATGCTTGCGTCGTTCCAAGCATGACTGTAAAAATCGAACTTTCATAAGTACAATAGTAGAAGCAAAATCAAGTCACATATTCTATGTAAAAAGAACTGAAGTACAGCAGAAGCAACTACCAAACGGGAATGTGCAAACACAATTGGATCCAAGTCATTTTCCCAAAATCTTAGGATATGAAAAGTGCTGGCATGGAAAAGAAGAGGATCAGAACAAAGTGTGTATGGTAAATTATTACAGAAGCTAACTAAGCCAAGGAGTTCGGTACAGAGCTAGTCTTGTGAGGTACCAACACATGATTTTGCAGAAAGAATGAAATCGATCTCGCAACAATCGGTCTACGAGTTTATTTGATGGTTAAATTAAGCAGAGAAGCCTCGACTCTTTAACAAGATTCATTTCCTGAAAGCTGTGTTGCAACAATACGTCATTTTTTAATTTTTTGACGTAACAATACGTATTTATTGGGATCTATGTATCCCTACGGCCAATACAGCTCAATCCCGAGTAGATAATCGTTTTTATTATTTAAAATTCCAAAAGTTAGATAAGCTTCACAATGAAGCAACAACTGTCTATAGAAAAAGTGAGATATTTTTATCAAATCTTCTCTTAGAAACATTTGTCTTTACCTCCTCTCAATACTTACCTCTAACTTTCTCTGATTTACCTCCTCCTCTCTCTAACTTTCTCTGATTTACCTCCTCCTCTCTCTAACTAATCTCCTCCAAAACCAGTAGATACAAAATCATTCTTGCACCCAAACCCTATTTATCTCAGAAACTGAAATACAACTATGGACAGTTGAGCCACATGTCTGCAACTATAGCTACATTTCAGTGAGACCAAGAAGATAAGTGGACAGTTGAAGTTTATGTAATGGCTTTTTGACTTATTGTACTGACCATACAACTATGCATGTATTTTGCTAAGTTTGCTAACTTATAGATGTTTTAATCATGCAAACACATAGTATTTTGTTAAGTTTCTATCTTATATATAATATATTTATGTTAAGTTTCCATCTTCTATATAATATATTTATGTTAAACATATTGAGAATAACGTATCGCCGTATTTTAGTTTTTCAAGTTGGTGTATCATAGTAGCGTATAGATATCCTGTATCCGATATTGTATCCGTATCGTTCCAATACAGCCTGAAAGTGTTTGATCACATAAATTAAAATTCAATCAACAACACGGTTGCAGGACTTGGTTTTCACTTAAAGAAACTGGATTAGAAACTTATGTTCTTCACATCTCAGTATATTTTATACTTTGATCTAAACTCATCAAAGGGTTCGTACACGGGACTTCAACAACAAAACTTAAGCAAGTATCAAGCAAAGAGACCCATTGGACCTATTCATCATCGTTTCTTACAATTTAACAGAGAGATTGAAGCAAAAGATTCAATTAAACATGAGCTATCATTTTCCCTTTCAGTTTCACACAAAGTCTTCTCAGAAAGAATTCACTGTCCAACCGTGAGACAGGGACCCTGTCACACGGCACATGATCAGAGAGTACCACTCACTTGTCACTCAGCTATAGTTCATCCCTGATTTTTCATAGCGTACTACAAATCCCTTAAGGTTCTTTGCAAATAGCCAACAAAATTCAAGTTTTTTTATACTCTCCAGGCTAACAACATGAACTTAAACATCCACAACACATAACAGGTTGGTTAACTAATGTTTGAAGGCGAGTAGAAGAAACCAAAAGAGCTTTATTTCCTACCCAAGGTGTGTTGTATATTAAAATTTGTTCTTGAAGGACTCAGAAATCAGAATAATGCTCATTTCAAGTATTTTTTCTATTTTGTAGTCTTAAAGTTCTGTGGTATTCTTGCAAAGGGAATTTAGTTTAACAAACTTATGAAAAAAGCACGAAATCGTATTTTCTGTAGTACTCATCATGTTTAGCATAAAGCAAATTCACGACAACTCTAGAATCATAGACAGTACAGTTAAAAGACTTCCCCACTTAATAACTGTATAGCACATTATACTTTGAGAAGGAACAAAATAGCATTACAGTGAGGCTATCTGTAAATCCCAACCTACCAGCACAATCATAAATAAACGCAACCTAAAATATGAAATAACTATGCCACACATAAACCTAAGTCTATCGATTTAATAACCCTTATATAAACCTAATGATTTAAACAACATTAGCATTCCGTTGAAGAGTTTTCAACAGAAAATTTCAGAATCATTTTAGAGCTTAATTTCATTACATTTCTAGGGTTTTCATTAGCACCACAATTTCTAAACAATTTTGGGCACCACAATTTTCTAATCAATTTTGGGCACACAAGAAAAAAGGATCGATTTTTTCCATGAATTTCATACAAACAACACCTAAAACTCCACTTAGAAACTAAATCATGAAAACCCCATTTCTAAAAGAACAAGATTCATCGTACTAACTTCATAATCGTCAAGAAAGATTAAGAAACAGAATCACTAAAATCACCCAAATGAGGCCAAACCTAAATCAGTGATATAGTTCGGGTAAAGAGAAACTGATGAGAAGTTTATGAAATGAGGAAGTAAACTTACTGGTGAAAACGGTTGTCGAGAAAAGGATTCAAGTTTTTTCAGAGTTTGGGTTTTGTTTTCCCCAATTCGTCTGATCTCCTCCGCGTAATAGAGTGAAATTAGTGAAGTGTGAAGAAATATTAAAGGACTGCAGAATTTATGGAATTTTGGGAGTTACGTTATTACCCTTACTCAGTTTTATATTTACTCGTTTATGCAGGTAGGCCGTCGCCGATACCGGCGATACGCATCCGTATTGGTATGTATCAGCCAATATGACAAAAACGCAAAGCCATGGCTGGGATTGTGGAATATACTATTAGAATAAATTATTATTCGCTCTTTTTTCCAAAAAAAATTACACAAAATTGGTCAAAAAGACCAAAATCAATAATTCCTGGGTGAAAAAGACACTTAGGTTTTGATACTGTTTAAATAGCCAAAAATTAAAAAGATCTTGTTTAAATGGACAAAATTTTAAAAATAGGCGGGATGCAAACCAGTTTCATCCTGTCCATTTTGAAATATTTTTTCTTATTTTTATTTTCTGGCAGGATGCATCCAGGTTTCATCCTTCGCTATTTTTTAAATATAAGCCGGATGAATCGGTTTCATCCTTGCTATTTTTTTTTTTGGCTATTTCACCCGTACTTTTTTTTACTCATCCATTTGAACCGTGTTTTAAATTTTTTTGGACAAATGACCCATTTTCTCAAAAAATTACTATCATATTTTCATTTTTATTAGGCTAATATGCAAAAATGATGGTAATTTTTTGCAAGAAGCCAAGAGAGTAATTACCTTCTTTATGTTTTTTTTTACTTTTCGGTGAATCTAACATATTCCAATTCTATTCAAATCAAAAAGACTGTTTATATGATCGCTTGCAAGAACAATAAAAACATCAAAACTTCTATAGACAATTCTGATTGATCAACGGGAGATAAAGAGATTTATTTAAAGAATGATTCTATACATACCACATAAAAAACAATGCAAAAACAAAAATAACCCCAAACTAACCCTCAAGTATAAAAAAGTGAACCCTTTTTAGTGAACTGTGGGACCAAACTGAGTGCAATGGGACCCAATGGGAAAATGTATGTGGGTAGTTGTTTTTGTGTTGTTTGGTGAGACGGTTCAATTTTTGTTACTTAAAAAATACTTGAATAGTCTGTTGTCAGATTGGGCTCAGAAGAAGGATAACACAGCCGTCAGGAGACCAAAGTAAAATCATGTGTATCGCGATTGGCATAGCATGATCTGATTGATTTCAGCTAGGACAAAGTATGAGATTCTCGGGGATCGATATTGATGATGGGAGCCTCCAGAGTCCAGACCGAGGTTTGCATCGACCAAAAGGTGAGCTTAACTTGAACTTGGTATCTTTATTTCGTTGTGGGACCGTTGTAAGTCGAATTCAGCATTAGGCACCAGAAATTTCCCGAAACTGGAAATTGTTATTGCTTATTAATAACATAGTGCAATCAATTTGCAGTTTTCTGACTGGCTAGTGTGAAAATCAACATCAATTTTATGCATTAGAGCAAGTCTTATGGTGGAATCCATTCATCTTCCATCTTCCACGCCACATCAGCACTTGGAACTGTGGATGGAAGCGCAAGTGTAATGGTGGAATAGTAGAAACGCTATTCTTAATGAAGCTAAGCTCCATTCTTAATAGCGCTAAAAAAACGTTATTCTTAATGGAGCTAAGCGTCATTCTTATTAGCGTTTTATTTCTCAGCCGTTAGATTCTCAACAACTCAGTTTAAATCTACGGATAAAAAAGAAACGATATTCTTAATGGAGCTAAGCTCTATTCTTAATAGCGTTTTACGCTATTCTTATTAGCGTTTTTTGTCTTTTAACGCGCTACTCTTAATAGCGTTTTACGCTATTCTTATTAGCGTTTTTATGGATTCCACGGACCATTCCACCAAATCATGGAACCCTGCTTGGATTTTCTATGGAAGACCCCAACTTGGAAGTCATTAGACTTGACATTCCATGGATTTTCCACACTTAGAATAGGTTGGATTCCACCATAAGACTTGTTCTTAGAAGCCCATCCCTTTCTCATCAAAAATTCTTTGGTGGGTCTCACTCTAATTTGATCTATAATAATCAGTTAGACTTGAGTTCATATTTTCTTCGACGGAGTTTTAGTGTTTTAGAAATGATTACATGGTCATGCCAGTTAGGGAACCTGATTTGACATGTAACTGTTATGAATGCTCATTTATAAATAAGACAAGGCCAATAATATTTCTAGTACACATGTATTGAGAACTAATTTAAGAAAACAGATTCATGGAGATGCGGAAAGGATAAAACTGATTTTATGTTCAACAAATGAAAAAAGCATTTAGATATTGGAGGAAACTGTACTATACATACCGCAAAGCTAGCAATTTGATATGCTTGAGACAAATATTAGTGTTACTCATATGAAATGAAGTTGAACAACAATATACAACGGTATCAAATTGGCAACAACGAAAATAATACCTTAAGCTGCCAACTGATTGTAGTGTAAGTTATTTACAAATTAGTTTTGGTAGATTTTTCAAGTTCGAAAATTTATGTTGAAAAGAAAAAGGGGAGCTCCTTACTTGTGATTTAGAGGATTGGGGAGCTTCTCCTTGGAGATGTGAAAGTATGTGGTTGCTTGAACCAGGTTTTTTAGATCTTTTGGAGACTTGGTGGGCTTCTCTGGGTTATATTTTCGCTAAAAAGTTACAAGCTTTGAAATGTAAAATCAGAGATTGGAATAAAAATGTCTTCGGAAAAATTGATAGAAAGTGTGAGCAAAATTATCTCCTTATTCAATGGTTGGACCAGAAAATTGATAATGAAGATATTACGGATTCTGAAATCATATCTCATGATAACTTGATGCTTGAAAGTGAAAAATTGGCTCACATGAAGGAACAATTTTGGAAAGATAGATCGAGAATCAGGTGGAACGAAGATGGTGATCGGAACACCAGCTATTATCATAGAATAGCAAAAATTAGAAGAAGAAGAAGAAGAAGAAGAAGAAGGAATACTTTTTGTAGTCTTAAAATTGACTCTGTCATAGTGGAAGACAAGAACCTGATTAAGAATAGTATTCTTGACCACTTCAGCACTCGCTTCAAATTAACATACAACTCTAACATTTCTGTTAGGGATATGAACTTCAAAACTTTGTCTCGAGGATGCAGCTTGGCTAGAAAAGGCCTATTCTTATGGAGGAAGTGTTATCCGCACTTAAACTTCTTGGCCAGAATAGAGCTCCCGGTCCGGATGGTTTTCAGGTTGGTATTATTTTGAAATGCTGGAATTTCATGAAGGATAATATTATGCGGGTGGTGAAGGATTTCGAGACTTCGGGGAAAATTGATTGGAGGCTTAAATCGACATTCCTAGCTTTAATCCCTAAAAAGCCAGTTGTTGAGGAGATTAAGGATCTGCGGCCCATAAGATTAACCAGTACCATCTATAAAGCCATCTCCAAGATCTTAGCTGAGAGGTTAAAGGTAATGCTTCCTAAACTAGTCTTTATTCAGCGGTCAGGCTTTGTGAAAGGTAGACAAATTTTGGATAGTATTTTAGTTGATAACGAATGTCTAGATTCTAGACTAAAAAATGGCACCCCTGGGATTGTTTGTAAAATTGAATTAGAAAAGGCTTTTGATAACGTTCAATGGTCTTTTTTGATGGAGATTCTTCAAAAAATGGGTTTTGGTCGCATTTGGCAGAAATGGATCTATGGTTGTATTGTGAAGGTTTCATTCTCTATACTTATCAATGGCTCGGCGTTTTGGAAGTTTACCTCCGAGAAAGGATTACGCCAAGGTGACCCTTTATCTCCGTTTATTTTTCTTCTCGTCTCTGAGGTTCTTACTATGTTGTTTATTAAAGCTGAAATGGAAGGTATGCTTGGGGGTTTTTGTTCTTCTTCTTCTGATAATGTTGTGAAAGTCAGCCATCTCCAATTCGCAGACGCCACTTTAGTGTTTATGGATGATAACATAGATCAAGTTTGAAATCTTAAATATATCCTTCTTTGGTTCCAATGTATTTCAGGACTTAAAACGAATTTTTCAAAGTGCAGTTTGTTTGGTGTTGGCGATGTTCAAGATATTGAGGGGTTGGCTGAAATTTTAGGTTGTTCTTGCGATAGTTTTCCTACTCAGTACCTTGGCATGCCATTAGGGGACAAAACCAACTCTAATGCCAAATGTGATAGAATCATTGAGATTTTTAAGGTCAGACTTGCCTCGTGGAAGCGCAAAACTCTTACAAGAGCTGGTAAGCTTACTCTTATCAAAAGTGTCCTCCAAAGCATTCTAATTTATTATTTTTCTCTGTTCATGGCTCCTGCCAAGGTGATTAAAGCTATTGAGAAAATTATTAGAAACTTTTTATGGGATGAATCATCTGATACTAAGAAGCATCACTAGGTAGGTTGGAAAAGTGTGAGTAAATCTCTCAAGGTTGGAGGTCTGGGTATTAGAAGCCTAAAGTTCTTAAACATATTTCTTCTTCAAAAATGGTGGTGGAGACTAGGCCGAGAATCTAAAGCTCTATGGTCGAGGGTGGTTTTTGACAAGTACGGTGTTGTTGACTTAGGGTGGAGAACTATGAAGCCTAAGGAAAAGCACGGTGTCAGTCTTTGGAGGAACATTTACTCAACTGCGGAAGACTTTTTCAAGAACTGTCAATTCAAGATAGGAAAAGGAGACAAAATCAGATTATGGGAAGACAAATGGTGTATTCAAGGTCCTTTATCCTCTCTCTGTCCTAACCTCTATAACATGTCTAGCACCAAGAATAAGTCTATATTTCAGACTCATATTTCCGAAGATGCTGGGTTAAACTGGGATTTAGGTCTGCACCACAGAAGAAGACTTTATGACTCGGAGATTGCTGAACTTTGTGTTATTATTCCATTACTAGAGTCAATTGTTTTATCCCCAAATCAGAAGGACCAACTTATATGGCTTGGCGACAAGAAAGGCATCTTCTCAATAAAGGCGGCATATCTTAATTATTCGCAAGGTGATATCCCTGTCATTCCTTTTCCGAGTTCAAAGGTCTGGTCCATAGCTTGGCCTCATAGGGTAGGATTTTTTATTTGGCAAGTGTGATTGAATAGGCTGCCAACATTAACTAATCTTCATTATAGACATACTGCCCTTGATACTCCTAATCAGTGATACTTTTGTGGAAGTATGGATGAAACCAAAGACCACTTACTGTTACAATGCCCTTTAGCATCCCGAGTCTGGAATTACTTCATCAATGTTGCATTGGGGCCATCTGTTGCTCTTAATACTATTAGAGAGAGTATGTTGGAGTGGACAAGTTCTCCTTTTTCTGCTCAAGGGAATCAGCTGTGGAAACGTCTTCCGGCAGCTATTCCATGGGGTCTATGGAAAGCTCGAAACGCTATAGCTTTCTCCGGTAAAACTTTAAACTTCATGAAGTTATTGGAGATATCAAAATAGATGCTTTTAATTGGTCAAAAAGCCCGGATTGCTTCAAGGGAATTAACACTTCAAATGTAATTGTGGGTTGGGAACAATTTTTCTTAAACCCCCATACTGATGTAATTTTTCTTTGGGTCGCTTTGGGTTGTTTTCTTTTTGGGCTGTGTTCCAATTTGTAAGGGTTTCAGTTTTCTTCTCTAGCCTCTTTGGCTGGTGATTTTTCTTTTGTATTCTTTCATTCTTTTAATCATTGTTTCTTCTTTGCTGAGCAACAAAAAAAAAAGGAAAAAAAAAAATCTATGTTGTTAAGGTTTTTTCTTTTATTTTTCCTTCTTTTTTTCTTAATAAAAATATATTAAATAAAAACTGAAGTACTGTTTACACAAGCAAAATTAATGCCCAACAAAAATCTTCCAACTATGGAAAACATAGACAGTTGGTACATGTTTTAAACTATCCAAGCTTGAGCACCACAACGTTAAGGAAGACTATTTTCCTTTTTGTGGTATATATATTACATAGATTATTCTCCGAAGCAAGGTAGTGATGCTCTTTCTTCTCCAGGAAAGGTCGTAGATAATAATATTTAGCAAGGCCATACTATTAGTAGATGCCATGTTTTGTTGTTTTGGGGTATTGTTCTTTAATTTTAATGCTCAATGTGGAAATTAAACTCCCGAACTTTAAAGCTAATCTAAAATGCTAATTTTATTTCGGAATGTTGAGTAGTAGGATGACCAAGAATAAACAAGAATTTTGTTATATCTGACTTCTATTTGAGGGAACCATGTCCTCTTAGAGATGAACAAAGACTCTGATGTCCTGATTTCCCTTGAGATGAATAATGAAGCAACTACATTTTATATCTCGCAATTTTTATAACCACGACATAAGATGCGCCGTGACTTCTCCAACAACCACATTAGATGTCTCGTGGCTTTTGAAGCGACAATCTTTTATCACCTAAGCGCGGAATGGAGACCCGAAAATGGATCTCCAAAAAGTTGAAATCTTCAGTTATATCTTCTTTGAAAGGAAGGTTATTTCATTTACTCTTGAATACAGTCAAAATCACCAAAATGTTCTTTGTGGACTAGTGTAAGTCGAATTTGGTATTGCATGCACATTCGTTATGGGTCCCAGAAATTTCTGGAAACAAGAATCATTGGCTTGTAAATTTTCTAGCCGCGTGCATGAGGTGCATACACAAATTTGCACAAGTATGTTTGATTTTAGCGACGCGAGATGGAGGTCGAACAAACCAAATAACTTGTTACAAATTTGCACAAGTCTCGTCATTGAGGTTTTCTAGCCGCGTCCCCACCAATGTAATTTGTCTATAGACCCCCACTTGTTTTCAAGTTCTAGTATTAATATGTTTTATTTTCTTATAAATTTAGATATTGGTGAGGACAAATTAGGTACGAAGAAATAAAAAATATTACCTCTATTTTAGAAAAAGAGATATTTTCATTTTTTTTTCATTCTAGCTTAAAAATAGGTTAAATTGAAAAAGTGAAAATATCTCTTTTCCATAAATGGAGGGAATATCTGTTTAATTGATTTTAACCCGGTGACTAGTAAATATTTCCTCCTGGTTAGTTCATATTAATATCTTAAGAACATTAGTACTCGGTTAGACAAGCATACGTAAATTCAAGTTATTAATCCGGTAAGAAAAACAAAAAGGAAAAATGGATGTCAATTGAGTATTTTTTACATTTGATTTGTGACTCCACTTTGACCTGTGGGTGGCAGCGATTGTAGGCAACGATTTTGTATTGCTTATTGATGACATATTTTTTATGCAATTATATTGGATAAATATTTTTGGCAAACCTACTGTGTTTTTATTTTTTTTTGGAAATCCTAGTGTGAAAATCAACACCAAAGTTATTGTGGACATGAATCAGAAGTGTATCCTTTCTCATCGAAAATGTGTGTGTGCCTTTCATTTCAATTTGATCCATGATTTTTTTTACTCGGCAAAATTAAGAATGTTATTGAAAAAGCTTACAAAAGCAAGCAGGGAGCAGAGGAATAAAGAGACACAAAGAAGGGAGGAAGTACAAACACAACCAACCCACGCCCAAGAAAAAGAAAAAAGTTACAACAAAACAACGGGAAAAGCAAAAACAACCCAGTCTTCAAACCAAAAAACCAACAGACCCTATGTTATGAAAAGCATACCCCAATTAGCCATAATATAGTCTAGCCCGATGCCCTTTACGGAATCCAGGTTCCTGCACCAGTAGAAAGCCTGTGTCTTTACCATTTCTATGGTTTTGGTAAAGGTCGTTGTTTCGTTATTAAAAACGATGTCGTTTCTGACATTCCAAATGGTCCATGTAATAGCGGCGGGTAGCACTTGCCATAGCGATCTAGCTATAGAATGTAGATTCTTCACTCGCAAACTTTTGATAATCGTGTCAATACAGTTGGGCATAACCCATTCAAGCTTCACAAAAGACAGAAAATGCAACCAAATGTCTCTCGCAAAGGTGCAGTGGAAAAGAAGATGGGAGGTGGATTCTCCCTCTTGACAGCACAAGAGGCAACCATTGATTAGAAGCTTACCTTTTCGATAGAGAACATCCATGGTGGCTAGCTTTTTATGATAAACTGCTGAGAAAGAAACCTATCTTATGAGGCCAAGCTCTCGACCACATACTTACATTATTAGGGTCCAATTGGTGCTCTTTTTGAACCAGAATAAGCGATTTCACTTTGTGAATAGGCCACTTTGTCGACTGACCAAACGAGAGTGTCTTGTTCGGAACCAACTGTTAAGTCATCTAATAAGACAATAAGAGCGAAAACTTCCCTGTATTTGGGTTTGAGAGAGCCTTGTCAAGACCAAAGTTCCACGATCCACCATTAAGTAATGATTCGGCACATTTTTGCACCGTCCATTTCTTAGTATAGGTTATAGAATAGATGTGAGGAAAAACAAAATTCAATGGTTGGTCGCCGAGTCAAGTATCTTCCCAGAATCTGATAGTAGCCCCATCACCTAAACGAAGCCTTGAACACCTGTTTGAATGTCTTCAAATGAGCAAAGATATTCTTCCAAACTCCGCACTTGTTTCCTGATTTTGGCTTTTAGTCTCTCTATCCGAAAGAGTTGAGTTATATTTAGAAACTATACCATTCCGCCACAAGGAATTTTTTCTTTGTTAAAGCGCCACCACCACTTTGAGATAAGAGCTTTGTTCATACTCTTGACTGATTTGATACCTGGACCTCCGGCTTTCGGAGGTTTACGACAATTCTTCCAACCCACATAGTGATAACCTTTCTTAGTATCCGAAGAATCCCATAAAGAAATCCCCGATAACTTGTTCAATTGCTTTAATAACCTTGGGAGGGCTATAAAGAGGAGAGCATATAAATTGGAATGCTAGACAAGACACTCTTAATGAGAGTTAACTTACACCTTTGTTGAGGCAAGAACGTTTCCGGGAACAAAGTCTATTTTTACATCTTTCGATAATCAAATCCCAACTCTTGGCTCCCATTGAAGTATCATCAAGAGGAAGACCCAAATAAGAAGAGGGAAGAGTTTCCGACTTGCAGGCCAACATTGAAGCCATAGTGTCCAGTTAGAAGCTCCACCCACCCCGAAGATCTTTGCATTTGGCGAAGTTTATATGAACGCCGGATAGCATCTCAAAACCAAGGAGATAATATCTCAGAAAGTTCATTTGATCCGTAGAATCGTCGAGAAAAACTAACGTGTCGTCGGCAAACTGAAGATGAGTAATCACGATCCCATTTTGACTCATCGCAAAACCACCTATATGACCATGTTCTTTCTCGGTTTGCAGCAACAGATGCAAGGCTTCAAAGAACAATAATAAAAAGAAAGGGTGAGAGAGGGTCACCTTGTGTCAATCCTTTGCCAGTGGTGAACTTTGTGTGAGCCGAGCCATTGATTAACACCGAGATAGGAGTGTCTGAGATACAACCTTGGATCCACTTTCTCCACAATTCTCAAAACCCATTTTAGCCAAACGTCGTCAACGAAATCCCAAGAGACGTGGTCAAAAGCCTTCTCAAAATCTATCTTGCATATTACCCCTGGTATACCACTCTTGATTCTAGAGTCAATGCATTCGTTTGCCAAAAGAGCACAGTCAAGAATTTGTCTATGTTTTATGAAAGCAGATTGTTGATCTGAAATGATGCACGGAATGGCAGATTTTAATATTTCTACTAACACTTTAGAAATCATCTTGTAGACGCTGCTCATGAGGCCTATAGGGCGGAAGTCCTTGGGATCTTCTACAGTTTCTATCTTGGGGATGTGAGAGAGAAAAGTAGTCTTAAGAATATATTCTTTCAATTTGATCCATGATACAACGTGACTTGGGTTCATGTATTCTTTGATGAAAGATTGTTTTTCATTTATCAATTTTTCATTCATCAAAAGAATATATGACTAGTTAGGGAACCTGTTTGACATTTAATTGTCATGAAGGTCCATCTATAGTACACACGTATTGGAACTTAAATGTACGTGGGTTTGTTTATTTTGAAGCAGATGGATAGCTGAAAATATGAAAGAGTGATTCAGCCAGGGAAAGAAAGAAAGAAAGCAGTGAGATATAGGAGGAAATCGTAAAATGAAAGAAACAATGGATGAGAGTAGTTACCAATTGTTGTTGTGTTCCTTACACTGAAACATGCTCTTTATAGGTTAATTTGCTTTAAATTTAATAAACTTTGATTCCCTTTGTTTCTCTGCAAATGAGTTATCATTGCTTTTGATATTTGTACTACTTATAGGCTAAAACTAAAAAGTAATAGTAAATTTTTTTTTTCTAGAAGCAGAGCAAGAAATGAACGATACATCACATTGATTTTTGAGGTTGTTCTCATCTGATATGTTTTTTCATGAATATCATTGCCACCTGTAAATTTTTTAGAGATTAATGTGGCACATATACTCAAGTTTTTTTATATTAGTAGTTCATACATGTCAAATCAAGGCACACGAGTTAAAGATATATAAACGACTTTAGTACAAATTAGCTTTTGTGGCGCCTTCGAGACTGTCGGTGAAGTAAACAAGTTGATGGTAAATTTCTTAAATAATTATGCTCCATATTTTGATAGCCTAGTGTGAAAATCTATACCGAATTATTAAAAACCCCAATGTTGTTTACAACATGAAAATCAACGTCGATAAAAGTCTTCTATAGAGCATTAAGGAGGACTCAATGACTAGAATAATTTCCTGAGATTTTAGTCTCCCTATACAAACAATTTTATTCCATTCCTTCCATATATTAATAAACCTTCGGATGATGAAATTATTATTTTCATGCTTGTTGTACGCCAGATAAACTTTTTTTTATTGCAGATACAATAAAACTTCGATAAACTAATAACCGTCTGACCAAATAAAAATTTAATTTTAGAGAAATCATTAATTTATCAAGTTAAAATTAGCCTACGCAATTTCCTTGAGCCAAACAACCTAATTTGACATGTGAATGTGATAAATAATTCATGTAAGACAATGTCCAAGCTTCGTAAAGGATTGGTAACGAAGTACAACATTATGGTACAAACCACAAGGATTTGTCCGATAAAAAAATTTCCCATGATTTATTGCGTGTTTGGATACACATCAGAAGCACCTTTTGACTTCTAGAAATCAAAAAGCAAGAAGTTAGTTTGAATGTAAAATTTTGGAACGACTTCTAGAAGCAAAAAAGTCACCTTGTTGCGAAGCAAAATATCTTTATTTTTGACTTCTGTTTTTGGTATCCAAACGCGCTATTAGTTTAAAAGAATTTACTTTTTTTTTTTTGAAGCATGAAAAAAGAATTTACTATCTGTATTCATACTGAATTTGTTTCCATCAATTATTTTCACTAAACTCTGTGTGGCACTTCATAGTCAACTTATAAAGCAACGCAGACTCACAATTAACAGATGAAACTATTCCAAGTGACAACAAAAACGTAATGGAAGATCGCTTTAGAGAATAGTGGTTTTCAAAGTAAATGTGGATTTAAGAGTAGTGTGGGTCAAGCAATCACTTAGCTATAGGGGGTTAGTCAAATGAGATTTCAAATGACTTTCAGAGAGTTCTCAAATCCACTGTTAGTCCATTGAGACTTTTGATGAGTCTCCTAATGTCTCTTGTTATTGGTTAGAGATTTTTTTCAAGTCATTTAAATTCTCTGAAACTCCATGTTATTGGATTAGGATTGCATAAGAGTCACTACAACATCCATGTTATTCGAATGAGAATTGAAAGTCATCGATTTATTGTTTTCATAGATTTGGAGAGATTTTTTTAGGAAAATAGGCATGGTAGAAATCTCTCCTCAAGAGGTGATATTTCTGGAGACTTGGAAACTTGGGGAATATTTGTTTTTAAGAGTAGGACCAATTTTTTTGTTTGAGATGATGACAAAGTAAAAGACCATTTGCAGAGTAAATCAGTGGAGAGATTGCATAAAAATAAAATGAATGTGGGACGAGAGAAATAAAAAAAAATGAAAACATAGGCATAATAAGGCAACAACGAGATTATTTAAATTATAATGAACATAATAAAGTAAAATTATTTTGGCAACGAACACGTATTTTACCAGGTATTCATGGGACTTTTATTTAGATTATAATGTGCATAATAAAGTAACCGTTAAATGTTTTGAATTTTTGATTAGATATTGTACATTTTTTTGTCTCTACAAATCACAGAGACTCTTTACGAATATCATTTTTTTGTCTCTACAAGTCACAAAGACTCTCTAATATACTCTCAGGGAATCACTAGAAATCTCTATATTTTTAGAGAATCTTCGGGAGTCACTGAAATATAAAATCTATGAAAGTCTATTTATATCTCAATTGACTACCTCCTTGTAAATGTATTTTCTGATTTTCCGTAAAGTGTTAGACTTTAATTAATTTAATAGAGCAAGAGGAAAGTCAATGATGTTGAGCTCTATTAAAACCCCATCGTTACAAGGCATATCTAGAATTTCTCCACCACAACCAGTTTCACCTTGGGTGGTTCCACCTAAAGATTGGACCAAGATAAATACCGATGGTGCTTGGAACCTAAATTCTACGAATGCAGGAATTGGTTTCATCTTTAGAAACTCGAACCATATATTTGTGTATGCTCAGTCAACTTACTTGGTTTGTTTTTCTGCAGAAGAAGCAGAAACTCCAGCAATTAGAGATGCTTTGATGGTGGCTTTGGAGAAGAGACTTTATCGGATTATTGTTGAGAGTGACGCTTTAGCTATTTTGGAGCAAATTAACAAGAAGGCCTTCATGGGAGGTCAGAGAACCCATTGTCAGTTGCAAGATATTAAAACTTTGATTTCCAAGTTTAAGTTTATATCTTTGTATTTGTTAACCGTTTTGCAAATGGAGTTACTCACGATCTAGCTCAATGGACTAAAACAAATGTATGACATATGGCTTGTCTGTACCCTATCTGGCTCTGTGCCTTCTCTATGTAAGGACCATAGGGATGGACATATATAATTCTTTGTTTATTGCTTATAAAAAAATATTAATTTAATAGAGTGCACATTGTTCTGGTTCGTAATTGCAAATGAATGTACGAACACAAAGTATGAGCGTTCGACTAAACTATTTCTTTCTTTCTTTGTTTAACTAGCAGTTTAGTATCAGAGGAAGGATCCATGGACACTCTTAGATAGACAAGGTCGGACAAGATTTGCACCATTTTCTCCGTAAAACCCAAACTATAATGAATTTAAGTATAATATTTTGATGGTATATTCTTTTTATAGGACTCTACATTCCTACAAAAAAATATCACAATTCGAGATGTATAAAACCACCATCTACCCCTTTGAATATCAGCCGTTCAAAATTAATTAATGGTTGACATTAAGATCAATAGATGGTCAGGTTGTTATTTCGAATAGCATTCATTTTTGGTGGGAATGTAAAGTCTGATAATAGGAACATGTAAGTAAAGTATTAGACTTAAATTCATTGTCGTTTGAGTTTTCCGGAGAAAATGGCGTAAATCTTGTCCGACCTTGTCCATTTAAGAGTGTCCATGGATCCTCCCTCTTAGTATCAATAGCCTACATAGTACAAAATATAGCTAGATACTTTCTGCTATGTCCGATAACAATGATTAACACGTTTTTATGTTTCAATTTTTTATTGACTTAATGCTGGAAAAAACTTTAGGCAGTTATGTCGCATTTTTTTCAGCATCGGTTATTAAGGGGACCACAATTCATATAAAATATTTTGTCTTATGTGGATTTTGGCACCCTCCCAACAAATTAGTATTAAGTGTTGTATCATCTTGCAATGGCGTCTTCCCTTGTAACTTGAACATTCTTTGCACTGAAAATTGAAGATAAGAATTTTGTGGTTCATAGCAAGGTTGACAGCTTAATGTGGTGATTGTCTGACTACTGTCATTTGAATACTTTGTTGTTGTTGTTTTTGTTGTTGTTGTTGATCGCTTTTCCCCGTTATTTCCACAAGTATATATAGGTTAATTAGGCAAGATAACCATACTTTAATCATTTTTCTCATCTATAAGGATTTATAAATCCACCTCTGGTGCTTACCAATAGGTCCTAAGACTCCCGGGAAAAACAACACAAGACATAAACTAATCCTAAAACCTTAAATGTTGCCTTCAAAAATAACCATTTTTCTTCATTATTATTTATTTTTATTTTTTTCACATACGAAGAATACCATTTCTTTAAAAAAAATAAAAAATACGGATAATAACAAATGTATATCTTAAGACAAAAATCAAGACATTTTTTTAACGAGAAGAGAGTAATTAAAACTGAAAATATCCTTCAAACTTGATATCAAACCAATTGTTAATAACCTCGGGTGATCAGGAATAAAGTGTTTCTAACTTCGCTAATGATCATTTCTAACACAATTATACCACTTTTATTTTCGTTAACTAAGTTTTTATTTACATTTTTAAATAAATTTCACTAGTTCATTTTATGTGCAAACAATTAGAGTCAAAACTCAAAATTTGCAACTTTTGTGAATTTATGATATTTTTTCTAGACTGAAACTCTATTTTGACATAATAGTTAACTCCATTTGATCAATTTAGTAGAACGCGTTGTTTGATTTGATTATTGAATTTGTATTTGCTGATTTGGACTAGTTATTTCAATAAAATCATGCATAACCGGTCAAAGGAAGATATACTCTTTTACCAACAAAGAAAGTTAGTGAAAACACTAGTGGTACCAAAATACACCACCAACTTTTTCGTAAGCAATCTGTATGGACAAACTCGACACAACTCCGAGATTAAAAACTCAATTAAGGAAAGTATCTGAGTTATTGTAATGACCCTCCCTCCACCGATACTGTCCCCACTTAGCCAATGCGGTCATCCGGCAGTGTGGGGTTTTCAACGGGTGCGGTAATCCAGCAGAAACTTCCCGGGAGGTCACCCATCCCTGGATTATTCCTTCCCGAGCACGCTTAACTGCAGAGTTTTCTGCCAACTCTAGATCCAATTGTGCTGAAAAGGCCTCGGTATATAATATTGTGCTGAAAAGGCCTCGGTATAATGTGGACGTTCCTTGCCTCTTGTGAGACCAATATCTAGCTCAACGGCCTAGCATACTCTCCCATCTGAGCACAAGCGAACCGTCTGTAGTTGTGTCCACCGATATTGTTCCCACTTATCCACTGCGGTTATTCAGTTCCCACTTATCCACTGCGGATTTAAACGACACTACTACTGGTAATCAAAGAACATGACTTCGAGAGAGGTCACCCATCATGTGACTACTCCCGGCCGAGCACGCTTAATTGAGAAGTTTTTCCCCACAACTCAATCAAGTGACAAGTATACTCATCAGGCCTCGAAGTTAGGAAAGGACAAGTCATTATATAATTTCATTCGGCCAACCACTCCCAATATCGGGGTATTACATTTATATATCCATCTTTCTTGTAATTAGAACGTTTACAATCCGTGAACCTAATCTCAAAGAGAGTTCTTGGACGGTACCAAAGACCAATATTCAAGGATCAATCAAATCTTATCCAACAAACAAGGTCGGACCTGTCTATTGTGATTGATCAACGCATAACCTGTGATATTTCAATTATAAAGATAAACAATAGAATGCGGAAAAAGAAAATAACACCGTCGCCAGAAATTTTATTAACGAGGGAACCGCAAATGTAGAAAAACCCCGAGACCTAGTCCGGATTGAACACCAAACCGTATTAAGCGCTACGGACACTAGACTACTACCAATTAACCCGATGCAGGAATGTAGTTGAGCCCGAACTCAGTATCCTACTGATTCATGTACAATCGCGCTCCTTACGCCTCTTCAATATAAGCAGGACTCCGTGCAATTGATTATCTTAGATGACGTTGCTTCAACTCAATTGAAGACTTTAAATCAAATCTTCCTCCCACAGACTAAGCCTATATAATTGATTTCTTTATTTACGATCAAAACGGATGATTATATCAAACGTAAGATCTAGGTGATGGTAATAGATAGCAACTTGACAAAAGTTTGTCTATCCTAAAAATCCGGACTTATGCAACCCGAAGTGCAGCCTAGATTATTATTCACCTCACAAGTATTAAACTTATGGAATCACTAAGTTGAGACGAAGAGCACTTTGTAATTTCTATCTATCTTGTTCAAGTGATAAATCAACAATCGAACAAGATCAGAATACTCAAGTTATCAAGATAAAAGATAATTGGTCCTGACTTCACGAATCCCAATGAAGTCTTTGATAGTCGTTAAAACCTAAAAGGGTTTTTAGAGAGGACAACTCTAGATACAACTAGGACACACCAAAAAGTAGTGTAAGGATTAAAAGATCTCAGTTGCCAAGAGTTCCCCTTTGTTAGATCACTGCTTGGTCGAACTCGCAAGCTTTGCTATCTCAAGCTTGTTGTCAAGTTTAGTTGCCAAAACTATAAGTCTTTATTTTTTGTCTACATATATCTAAGTCTCGGATTAGGATAGAAAGTGTATTTGATCATTAAACTTCACGGCGTTCATCGATTGAAGACGAATATCTACTAAGGGGATCTTGTGGAACTTCATCAACAAAAGGTATGTGGAGACTTGAACTCATCTATCACTCAAAAGTTTATCTACTCAATATCCTATTTGAGACAAAAGTCGTATAGCTATATAGACTTCAATTATAAACATTTGATATTTCGAGTTGAGTTTAACTCGCTTACATATTTCTCGAAATATGTGTTGGTAAGCTTTAAGCTTTAACCTAGTTCATCTTATATTCTTGACGAAATTCAAAATATGA
The DNA here is from genome assembly GCA_023531295.1 of Papaver armeniacum. NCBI lineage: Eukaryota > Viridiplantae > Streptophyta > Magnoliopsida > Ranunculales > Papaveraceae > Papaver > Papaver armeniacum. The sequence continues at coordinate 256,365 of JAJJWW010007737.1, read as the reverse complement.
TCATGTGAAAATCTCCTGGTAACATCTTACATGATTTGTGTGAGACAGTCATTTGATGTAGACTCGTAATGTTTCGTATTGATAATTCGATCACTTGAAAATTGCTTTGAAGCTAATAGTTTGCGTGAGACAGCTATTGTCGTCTTCCGAGAATGTTTCAATGGTTAAAATGAGAGTTTAGAACAGTTAAATATAAGCACAGTATGCGTACTTGCATATGTCTAATCCAAGTCCGGGAACCATGGTATGCATACCCGTATGCGTACTATTTGGTTAGTCAAGGTCCGAGAACTCAGTACGCATACCGTTACACGTACTGGCGTGAGGTTCAAGTTCCAGGACTTTACTGAGTTTGAGGAATGCGTACCAGTTCGCGTACTGGCGAACCCAAACTTAGTCCGACGACTAAGGTATGCGTACACGTTTTTATACTTGAGTGGATTATGTTCTAAAATCGGTTTGTTCATGAACTAATACATTTATATAATAAGGAATGTAATCTTTTGAAAACCGTGGCTATAATGTTCGTGACTTGATTCGAGTGAATCAAAACCGATTTTGCTTCAATTGTGTCTTGTATACTTCTATGAGAATATAAATAATTGAACAACACTAGAACTGGTTTCATTTGAGTCATTGAACTAGTTATGGTTAAGATGAATATTGTTGATATGAAAGTGTTCATATGGCTATCTTCGGTTAACTATTGTTGAACCAACAAAGGTGTACACGTTTATGTACGGTTACCCATATCTAAATGAAGTCACTTTTCATTTTTGTGTAACAAGCTAAGTTCGATCTAACGGTTGAAAGATATTAGCTTGAGTCTAATCAAGTTTTCATCTAACGGTGAATATTGAATGCTTTGTTACCAAGGTAACATTGACTGCAAACCCTCATTTGAAGACTATATGAAGGAGAACTCTAGCAACTGGGAAACTACCCACACCTCCTATGTGATACTAGTTGCGACTAGAGTCGATTCTCCTTTAACCTTAGGTTTTTCCAAAACCTGTGAGGTTGACGACTTGAAGACTTCATTGGGATTGTGAAGCCAGACCCAACTATTTTTTCTGTAGTTGCATGTTCTGATCTTGATGTTTTCTATCGTGATTGAGTACTATCTTCTCTAAGATTTGCTCGGTAGGCAAGATAAAAAGTACTCACAAACATCTTCGTCCTATTGTTTGTGATTATGCAATATCTTGTTTCGCTGCCATACAATTAAGATTATTGTGAGGTGATTGATATCTCTAGGATGTTCTTCGGGAATATAAGTCTGGTATATCAATTGGTTCATGTTCACCTTGATTTATCAAAAGACGGAACAAAACTCACAGGTTTATCTGTGGGATACATATTTATCAATTCAATAGACTTTTCTGTGTGAGACATATTGGTTTATCAAGTCTTCGACTTAGGGTCGTAGCAACTCTTAATTGTGGGTGAGATTATCTAAGGGAATCAGGTGCATAGAGTCTTGCTGGGATTCATAGACGTAAGGAGCGCAACTGTACCTTGATCAGTGTGAGATTGGTTAGGTCTCGAATACATTGCAGTACGAAGTTAACTTGGAGTAGGCTAGTATCTGTAGCGGTTTAATACAGTGTGGTGTTCAAATCTGGACTAGGTCCCATGGTTTTTCTGTATTTGCGGTTTCCTCGTTAACAAAATTTCTGGTGTCTGTGTTATTTCTTTTCCGCATTATATTTGTTTATATAATTCAAATATCACAGGTTGTGCGTAATTCCAATCAATTGTGAATCCAAACTTTGGTTGTTGATTATATTGATTGACACTTGAACATTGGTCTTTGGTACCGTTCAAGTTGTTTCACATAACAATCAGGCTCGTGGATCTCTATCTGTTTTATTTGATGATTACATTGTGAAACAGAGATATAACTGTTTGATATACTTTTCTTAAGATTGATTCTGACTGTATAGTTGATTCTCTTAAAAGTATATTGGAGTTAGTCCATACAGATTGCTAAGCGAAATATTGGGTGTGGTTGTTAGACCCCCGCTTTGTTGATCGGAAAGTTAATGTTCTAACTCATGAACATGGTGTCTTTACGGTCAAAAGAATCAAGGATATCAGTGATACCTTTTATGATGGATCCTTTCAAAGGTATGATGTTATCAAAGAAACTTGATTTATGTCTAGGAAACTTCTTATGAGAATTCCTTCTTGTGTTTTATGGAGGATAACTAGGGTTTGGAATATCCATTCTTGTGAGTACACATAGCTATTTCCAACGATTTTCATCTTGCAATGTTTTTAGATTTATTTATTTAAGTTCTAAAGTTTATTTGGAAGATGATTTTGCAGTATTAATCTTTATGGTTTTGTATATTGCAACTTGTTATGGGATGTGTGTGTTTGCGTCCATGAACTATGATTGTCCCATATTTGTCAAAAATTAAGTCTATCATATGTCATTATGCAAATATTGATAAAAGATTGAATAACAAAAGTTAAGCCTATTATGTCATTATGCAAATATTGATGGAAGATAAAATGAACTTTTGTCTACAAAGACTAAGTATATTACATATGTCTTTATTGATGAAAAATAGAATGAATCTTTGAATATTCCGCAGTATTGGTCTTTCCCTGATCCACATCTTTGTGTATGTACTGTGCGGTTCCGTAAGTTTTCTTATTTCAAGCATTTACGATTAAATTAATCAGGGTTCTCTTATGGTTAATTTAATTGAGTATTTTGGATACAAATTCATGTTTCATGTATTTTGTTAATGTCCAAATAAATCCTTCTTTTCTCGTGAAAGTAAGGTCGCTCTTGTTGTTCTTTCGGGAATGACATTTTATGGGGGAGAGTTCTTATTTGAACTTGTGCTTAATTGCCAAATCTTTGTGGGGAGTGCGGCTGTGGAATATTATAGGATTTTTCTTGTATCTTTAGTAACTCCTTGATAAATGCATTTAGTTTCGGCTATATGATTGCATATAAACAAAGTTTATATGTTTTCTTCTGGTTATGAAGTATCTCTATGGAAATTTTATTAGGATCCCACTAGTTTTCGTACCTTTGCCAATTTTAATTGACAAAAAAGGGGAGAATTAATGTGTAGTTCACACTACAAATACATATGGTTTACGAATCATTATGTAAGGGGGGGTGGTTTTCATGTGAGATAAAGTATTGACTAAGGGGGAGTGATACATATCACCATAGTATTGTTGTCAAAGTTGTGATACAATTGGACTTTGATGTTGTGTAATAATACTATGACACTGTATAACAATGATTGAGAGCTACTGTTTTCCAATTATACACATTTGATATTTCGAGCTGAGTTTAACTCGCTTACATATTTCTCGAAATATGTGTTGGTAAGCTTTCTCCTTAACCAAGTTCATCTTATATTCTTGACGAAAGTCAAAAGATGATCATGTGAAAATCGCCTGGTAACATCTTACATGATTTGTGTGAGACAATCATTTGATGTAGACTCGGAATGTTTCGTATTGATCATTCGATCACTTGAAAATTTCTTTGAAGCTAATAGTTTATGTGAGACAGCTATTGTCGTCTTCACAGAATGTTTAAATGGTTAAAATGAGAGTTTAGAACAATTGGGTATAAGCACATTATGCGTACTTGCATATGGAACCATGGTATGCATACCCGTATGCGTAATGTTTGGTTTAGTCAAGGTCCGAGAACTCCGTACGCATACCGGTACGCAACCTGGCGTGAGGTTCAAGTTCCGGGACTTTACTGAGTTTGTGGTATGCATAACAGTTCGCGTACTGGCGAACCCAAACTTAGTCCGGCCACTAAGGTATCTGTACCCGTTTGCATACTTGAGTGGATTATGTTCTAAAATAGGTTTTTTTATGAACTAATACATTTATATAATAAGGAATGCAATCTTTTGCAAACCGTGGCTATAATGTTCATGACTTGATTCGAGTGAATCAAAATCGATTTTGATTCAATTGTGTCTAGTATACTTCAATGAGAATATAAACAATTGAACAACTCTAGAACTAGTTTCATTTGAGTCATTTGAACTAGTTATGGTTAAGATGAATATGGTTGAGATGAAAGTGTTCATATGGCTAACTTCGGTTAACTATTGTTGAGCCAACAAATGTGTACATATTTAGGTACGATTGTCCATATCTAAATGAAGTCACTTTTCATTTGTGTGTAACAAGCTAAGTTCGATCTAACGGTTGAAAGATATTAGCTTGAGTTTAATTAGGTTTTCATCTAACGGTGAATATTGAATGCTTTGTTACCAAGGTAACATTGATTACAAACCCTGATTTGAAGACTATATAAAGGAGAACTCTAGCATCTGGGAAACCTAATCCCCACACCTCTTGTGTGATACTAGTTGTGACTAGAGTCGATTCTCCTTTAACCTTAGGTTTTTCCAAAACCCTGTAGGTTAACGACTTGAAGACTTCATTGGGATTGTGAAACCAAACCCAACTATTTTCTCTGTAGTTATGTGTTCTGATCTTGCTGTTTTCTATCGTGATTGAGTATTATCTTCTCTAAGATTTGCTCGAGATTTAATATCCGATAGGCAAGACAAAAAGTAGTCACAAACATATTCGTCTCATTATTTGTGATTCCACAATATCTTGTTTCGCTACCATACGATTAAGATTATTGTAAGGTGATTGATATTTCTAGGCTGTTCTTTGGGAATATAAGTCTGGTATATCAATTGGTTCTTGTTCACCTTGATTTATCAAAAGACGGAACAAAACTCATAGGTTTATCTGTGGGAGACATATTTATCTATTCAATAGACTTTTCTGTGTGAGACAGATTGTTTTATCAAGTCTTCGACTTTGGGTCGTAGAAACTCTTAGTTGTGGGTGAGATCAGCTACGGGAATCAAGTGCGTAGAGTCCTGTTGGGATTCAGAGACGTAAGGAGCGCAACTGTACCTTGATCAGTGTAATATTGGTTAGGGCTCAATTACATTACAGTCTGAAGTTAACTTGGATTAGGATAGTGTTTGTAGCGGCTTAATACAGTGTGGTGTTTAAATCTGGACTAGGTCCCGTGGTTTTTCTGCTTTTGCGGTTTCCTCGTTAACAAAATTTCTGGTGTCTGTGTTATTTCTTTTCTGCATTATATTTTTTTTATATAATTGAAATATCAGAGGTTGTGCATAAGTTCAATCAATTGTGAATACAACCTTTGGTTGTTGATTATATTGATTGACACTTGAACATTGGTCTTTGGTACCGTTCAAGTTGTTTCACATAATAATCAGGCTCGCGGATCTCTATCTGTTTGATTTGTTGATTACATTGTGAAACAGAGATATAACTCTTTGATATATTTTTCTTAAGATTGAGTCTGACTGTCTAATTGATTCTCTTAAAAATGAGAATAGTTATTCACATAATCATGATGACGAGGTTAGAATTGGTAACACTACCTGTTTAGAAGAGGTTCAACCATTTTCATGTTATGATGATTACGATGAGGATAGTGTGATCAAGAATCTGATAGGCATAGTAATCAGGAATTTGTTACTCCAATTGAGCTTTATCATGATAATATTTCTAGTTCAAATCCAATTAATTTTAATAATTATTCACCTATTCAAAAGGACGAGGATTTGACTAGAGATACTCCGTTTTAGACGATGTAGTATTTCCTTTTGATTACAAAGCCGATATTGGTTTAGAGGAACGAGTTTATTCTAAGAATAATATTTTAGAGTCTACTGATTTAGAAACAACGAGTCTTAGGCGAAGAAGATGAACTCGTAGAGCTTTTAAATATGTATGAGGATGTGTCACCTGAATATGACCTACAAGAAGCAATCAACCATTTTCAGGATTCTGATGATCTAGAAATTAGGGAAATTGTAGCTAGTCTATCTAGAGACACCCAAAACTCTAAGTTTGGGGGTGACTATCATTCTCCATGTGCCTTACCTTTAGCTCTTATAGAGATCCCTCACTTGGGACTTGATATATGTGCCTCAACCATTGTGCCAGATTGCCTTCATACTAGTTCATCAGAACCTAATAATGTCCAGAAGAAATTCGGTTGTTAGAAACCCATCCTCAAGGTTGATGTGGTTTACTCGGGCTATGATACCAAGATTGATTTTGTTTTCCCACCAAATATTTTTCAACCAATTGTGGGAATGTATATGTTTTGAGATGTGTCAATTATTAAGTTACGAGACTAAACCTAATTATTTTAGGAAAATAGAATTGACACATTTGCTTAAGAATGACCACCACTCTCATTATGGTCAACTTTGTAAGTCAAATCTGATTGACTTAGAGGATCCTCAATTATTCAGGTTATTATTGTGTGCTTCTAAATTTTTCAGGACCTTAGAACCCGATATTTCGGATCTTACTTATGAGGAGGTGCAACCCATGAAAATATTTTATTTAGACCCCTTTATTGAACTGAACTCGTACCACAACTAGATGTAGTTGTCTTAAACAGAAACTAGGCAAGGGTGTGCTATGTTTATTCTTGGTTTGTTGCGCTTCCTTTTATCTGTGTTAACACTTTTTGATGCAGATGATCCACAATTGTTTCGGTTATTGCTTTATGATATGAAGTGATTAATTCTTTCTTATGTCTGGCTGAAGTCGTTAAACTTAGCACTTCTTGGGAGGTAACCCAATATTCATGCAACACGGTAATATCTTTCCTTATATCTTTTGCTTCAAATGGTAACAATTTCTCATTGTTCATGCTTTTAATTTTATCTTTAGAACATTGAGGACAATGTTAGATTTAAGTTTGGGGGTATGGGAGAAACTTTTTAGTTGCAATAAATAAACTCCAGAGCCTAGAAATTTATGCTTATTAAGGATGGCACTAACTAATCTAAGTGAATGGAAGCATTTTGGTTGTAGGAGTTGAGGAACCAATGGATTAGATGGAAACATCTAAAGAGTCTATTCATAAAAGCACAGAGCTCAGGTGTTAGAAATAACATGATAGTTTCACCATATCTCGTTGAGTCCTTTTCACTTCTGTTTTTATTTTGTTTTGTTTTTAAATTATGTTTCTCTAAGTGATTGGGTGGGGCTCACGATTCAAGTTGTTACCAATGCTAGGGTGAATAAGAGTGATTGAGATTAAAAAAAAAAAAAAAAAAAAAAAAGTTAACACTTGGATAGCAATATGTGTGTGTTCTCCCTGTCTCCGTCGCCTAAACAAGCGTGGAACGCAGGATCCACGGGAATTACCATGTAATCTGCTGACAAGAAGCATGCGCTTGGATCCACAAGATCTAATCATGTTGTTGAAAAAAAAAATGAAGAAAGTGAAAAAGAAAAGGAAAAAAAAAAGTATTATGAAAAAAAAAAAAAAAAAAAAAAAAGAAAGAAAAGTGAGACTAGACCATCAGACCAACCGGAATAAATTCAATAAAGTCGACCACTGGAACCCTTGTATATGCCAGTTCTGTTGACCTAGAGTTAGGATTATCGACCACTGGTTCCCTTGTATATGCCAGTGTGTTGATATTAGTCAGACCCGTATCTCAGTCCATTAGGATAGGTTCATCTTGGCGGAGGCATTCAGACAGATATGGGAAACACCGTTCACTTGGTAAACATCAAAACCATCTATGTTTTTCTCTATATCCATCTTATTGATCTATCCATGTGATTAGTTTTGACTCCGGGTATTGATGTCCATAGTGAGACTATCTGAGTAGAGCTCTGTGACTTATATATGAATTTTAGTATGCTTGAGTGCAAACTCGTGTACATCAATTGGAATTTTGCATCAGGGTACTTCCTCCTGTAGTCAATAAGTATGCCAACCAAGGAGATTCTTTAGTGCCTTCCAAGATTCTGCGTAGATAGTTAGGGTCTGGAGTAAAGGTTTTGTGGGTATATCTCTTGTAAACCCTCCCGAGACTATAACTCGGCCACTAGGGCCACCTAGGGGTTTAAAGGCTTATTGCATACGCTAAATGCAATCGACGATGCCTGCGACAGTGAGTTAGGATTTTATTTTGAAGATTTGATTTGCTCGGGACTAGCAAATAATAAGTTTGGGGGCATTTGATAGACGCATTTATGTGTCTATTTTGATCTCAATTCTCTGTAATGTTAGCACTCGATTTTGTACTTATTTGGTTATTTTATGTCTTTGTAGGTGTTTTTGGAGAAATAAGCTTGTGCGGTGAAATTGGCTCGAAAAGTGGTTTTTGCGCTCCTGGGAGAAAATTACTAAAGGCACCCAGAAGACGCACTACGGGCACCCCTAAGTATCTTTGGAGACTCCCCAGAAAAGTCATAATTATACCTCAGAAGAATTGCTAAAAGGACTCCCGGTTTGGATAAGGGGCAACCTCAGGGCACCTGCTATCGGCACCCCATCAGAGGATAAGGGGAGGTCATCTTCAACATTTCAAATGGAAATTTTGGCGGGAAATTTTTTAAACAGCGAGAACATATTAGGGTTTGGATTTCGGGGATTTCTGAAGAGATTCAATCAGCGGAAATAGTTTGGATGGATGATATGACTCAATAATGTTGTAGAAAATGGTAGTAAGGTTGTCGTTCACTCGGACTTGACGAGATCGATTTTAAGTTTTAATAAAAGAAAAATAATAAATATAAAGAATATATACAATTTATGTCACAAGATGGAGAGAGTTCTTGGGACTCGGGATTCCGCAAATTCTTACATTCATGCGGTTCATCTATTAATTCCGGACAATTAAGGCTCATAAAGTAACAAATATCGACTCTAATTCTTTGCCAAGGTAGATTTTATAAAGAATTATATGTAACTCACAAGCATGGCGCATCTAAAGTACCTAAGACTAAGCATGCGACATCTAACGAATTCACAAATAATCAATAAAAATCATAAATCAATTATATTAGTGCAAATAGTCATAAAGGAATTAAATAGAATTACCACATGGGTGCAAAACAGCTTCCTCCGTCGTCCCAGTGATGGAGTCTAGCTCATCATGTTGGAAACACGCTCAAATGGTGATTTTATTGCTCAAAAAATGGTTTACAAATGATGAACAAAGGAGAATAAGATGAAAATCGGGTTTGCAACAGTTATAGATGTTGCAAACACTGTTACAAAGAATGATAAAGATGAAATGCTGCTGTTCTTTTAAGTCTGCCCTATAAACTACGACCCACGATTGTGAGTCTTTACCACTGTAGCGAAAACGACGGTCTATGGCCGTCTGTTCTTCGTGTTCTTGAGGTTCTTCAGCAGCAGCAATGCATTCTCTGCAAATCGATTTTCTAAGCTCTGTGGTCGCTCAAACTATCCCCAAACTCTCCATCACTTCTCTACTCGACCCCAGCACCTATTTATATCCCAACTGAAGAAGAATATCACGTCAATTAATCCGGAATCATCCTCACTTACTCGCTGATACGGAATATTTTCTTCCCTTTTTCTTCTCCTGCACGCGTCTTCCAGATGAAAACTCTCCATAATTAATTCCTACACGCTCTTGGTTGATGCTCGAGTCACAAAACACGTTAAAAATCTCATGCAGACCCGTGAAAAACTCCCCTCGACTCTCCCGTGTACGTGCTGCTCTGATTTATTCTCTAGGATTATCCAGCCAATTTTAGCTGAATAAATCGACCACACCACGCCTGTTATGCTCAAACAAGTCCATACAATAAGTTTCAGCGATTGATTCTCATTAAAACGCCTTGAATTCTCGAACCCTAAACTGCCAGGGAAGAACTCTTTTTTCCCGCCAAAACTGTTTTTGAAATGTTGAAGATGGTGTCCCCCTAGCCAAACCAGGGTGCGAATAGCAGGTGCCCAACTGAGGTGCCCCTTAGTAATTGGGTTACCCCTTATCCAAAGTGGGAGTCCGAATAGCAAATGTCCTCCGGGGTGTTCCGCGCAACTTTTCGAGCCGATTTTTCCAAAAAATATTTATTTCCAAAAATACCTAAAAATACATAAAAACACAATATTAGTACAAAAATCGAGTTCCAACAATACCAACACTGAGGACAATTCAGACACAAAAATTGTGTCTATCAATGGACTCATAAGGGCTAAAAAGGCTTGGTATACATGTTGGATTAGGAAAACTTGGGCTGGATCATCGGTTTTCAGAAAAACAGGGGAGGATGGTTTTACCGAGTTTCTGGTTTGAGTTTTGGACAAGAATTACTCGGGTTTTCTCGCTGGATTAGATTCTAATTGGCCTGTTAGGACAACACAAGGATGGTAAGAGATTTGTAAACATAAAAAGGGAAGATTTCACGTAATCTCGTTAACACAGTGAAGGAACAATATTCTCGGAAGTTTGATTCTATATTACGGGAAGTTACGTGTAATACAGGGGAAGATATTGTCCCTGTTGATTTGCTTCTATCAGAGTGGATACGTTTTTGGGAAATAATACAACTAAGACGCGTAAAGAAATCCTAAAAAGGGATTATTCCCGGAACTTGGAAAAGAAGAAAAACAGGGGTGTTCTCGGGATTCAAGGACCCTGTTGTGTATAAAAAGGTATATACGAGTTCTAGAAATGAGGTCGGAGAGTTTTGGGGTCGATTGGAAGCTCTGGTGCGAAGATATCACGCTGCAGAGAAAGTTGCAGCAGCAGGTGAAGAAGACGAAGAACTGACACTTCAGAAGTGTCGTTCTCAAGAACACGAAGAACAGACCATCTAGAGCAGTCGTTTATTCTCTTTTGCACTTTGAACTTACCGGATTTCTTAATCGTTCATCTCGCAACACCCGTATTGTAACGGTGCTTAGTCAGAAACACTATTACAGCGTTGCGAAACTCTCTTTTTCATATATATCTTCAATAAAAACACCTTTTGAGCCATGTTTCTATCTTTTGAGAGTGTTTTCATCATGAAGAGCTAAACCCCATCGCTGGGATGACGGAGGAAGCCTTATCACAATTGTTTGGTAACTATAATTGATTCTTTATGACTTTTTGCACTTATTTTAATTGATTTATGATTTTCATTGATTATTTGTGATTTTGTTTGATAGTGTATGCTTAGTCTAAGAACTTTTGATGCACTATGCTTACGATTTACATCTAATGCTTTAAAAAATCTACTTTTGGCAAAGAAAAGAGTCAACAAAAGAGCTAGAATGGTTATGAGTCATTATATGAACCAATTGAATGTGATTAATGGTGGAATCCGAAGTCCCAGTCCTCTCGATATTTGTGACATCTTTTGTATATAATTTTGTTATTAAGTCTTAAAATCAACCTCAACGAGTCCGAGCGAACGATACTCTACTTACCACAATTAAAACTGCATTCAGGAACCAAGCAAACAATATTCACCGTTAGATGAAAGCTTAGAATCTTATTCACATAAAAAAGATATACAATCTGGTTAGGTAAACCGTAACCGAACTGCGTACAAAGATTATGTTCAACAAGGTTAGCCGAAACTAGATGTTTTGAACTTAAAAGCTTAACACTCATTTCCATGAACACAAAGACATTGATCTTGAGTCACAATCATGTGATCAAATAAGTCTAGTGTTAATTAGAGAATTGATCAAATGCAAATTATCTCAGAGAAATAATTTAATTGCAATTAAATTATAATCGACGTATTTGGTAAATACACAAAGTAAAAATACTTGTGTAGTTCGTGAATCGGCTGAGTCAAGGTACACGCACCGGTTTGCAAACTTATAAGCAAACCCGAGTTTGGAGTTGATGAACTTTTTCGATTCATGGACCGGTTTTGCAAACTTAGGCGCAAAACTAAGTTCCGGAGTTGACAAAACTTTTTCAGTTCACGTACTGGTTTGCAAACTTAATACCTTCACGGGTTCCGGAGTTCACAAAACCTTTTCAGTTGCGTAACGATTTGGATACTAAACTGGTTCTAGAATATATAACTATATTAGTTCGCATACCGATTTGAATACTTTAACCCGGTTCCCTTAACACCGTTCCAATATGGTTTGCATAGAAATATGGACACCTATTCGGATCACGAAACAAACAGATTTTCCCATTATGTGTATACGAATATGCGTATCCCACAAATATGAAAGTCGATATATAGATACTCCGCTACGTGTATGAGTACATGTAATACAGCTTCAGACATATAACAATTTTCCCAGTTTGTAAGATTGATAACACTGTCTTGTATTCCGAATATAATAGTTCTATATTTCTTTAAATCAATTTGAAACATTCCAGAATAACATCAGTGACACATATCACTGTTTCAGGCTATTTTCGAATGATAAACTTGAATCATGATTTGGTTCCGAACAATAAATTGTTCTCCAACGAAATTGATCAAGTATGAACAAATGTTCATTAAACTTAGTCATTATATTTCGAGAATTTCGTAAACTAAATAATTAGTTCTCGATTCGAAATTCTTGTCTATGCAATCTAGTCTAATTAGTTATGCGACAATCGTCTCAAGGATATAAAGGTGACTATAACGTGAGAAATAGGTGGTTCAGTCTTCACTTACCTTTTGTTGATGAAGTTCTCCAAAAGCTTCAGTTGATCTTCTCCTTCAAACGGTAGAACGTAAATGATGACTGGTTCATTTCTCAACTACCTCTATCCTAGACCGAGACTTGACTAATTGTAGACTAGAAATCAAGATATAGTTTTGACAACTAAATTTGACAATAGGCTTGATATATCAACACTTGTGAGTTCGACCGAGCAATGCTCTAACAGTAAGCATCTTTAGAAATTAAGAGTAATTATTTTTTTTTTAAAGTGTGCACCATAGCATAAAGTCTCTAGTGTAGATACAAAGTGATAGGCATAAGCAGAAAATATATTCTGACTTTATATCCTACCGATAAAATATAAGCCCACATAAATGACAAGAGCAAAAAAAAAGGGTTAATTTGGAATTAGAAGAGAATATAAAGAACAACAACAAAAAAATAGGCGAACGTCTGGAGAAAAATAAAGTCTTCTTTTTGTCTTTTAAAGTGGAAAGGCTACATATTAAAGAAAAAGAAAATATTTAGGGACAAAAACCATTGTTGTACCAAAAACATTATTTCGAGCCGTAAATAATAGACAGTATCCCCAAAGTCCAAGGTATTATCTCCTATTTATCTTTTTCTGTTGGTATGCCAATAAATGACGTACCCATGATAGAAACAGTAGCATTCCTAAGTTAATATGACAGCTTTTATTGTGATTTAGAGTCTAGAGAATCTCCAAAAATCCTTTCCAGTTTCCTCCACCTTCTCAATCAACTTTTTCCTCAAATATTTAAAAAAGAATTGTAAATTCAACATTGTTAAAAGGCACGGGTATGAGGTCGAAACATTAATCGGATTTTTGCTTATGAATACATGCATTTTTGAGAGTTTTCTTGTATAAAAGAAAACTGATCCCAACAAATATTTTGTGAATCATGCAAAAATAATGCCCCGGTAGGAAATTTTTTATTTCATTTCTTACTTCATTTGGTTTCTGATTTGGTTGGTCGTCCGCTTCATCCAATATATATCGTCTTTCACAAGTCCCACAAGGAATTTTGAAGATTTTTATGGGCCCTATGTTATGCTTAAAAATTTGTGCACCAGTATATACTCGAGGTTTACTTTGGGAGGATCCGAAGTTTTCATCGATAGAGACAAACAAAATGGACCCCACTTGCCACGCACCCATTCCATCATAGAGCTGCCCACAACTATTAAATTTTTCTTTGGGAGAAATTTCAATGTGTCTAGCACCACTTGCATGAAGCGGAAAGTATATGGATGCCAAATATTGTAAATGAAAGCATAAAAGTAAAGCTCAAAGGATTGTTCATCATCACTCGCTCACTTGTTTTTTTTTTTTTTACCATAAGTTTCACTGTTAACAAATTCATTTCATTTTGGCCCTAGCACTATTATTAAATTATTGAAGTAATCTGCGGTTGATGGACTATCTTCCCATGATGGGAAGATGAATATCGCGTGATGGATCATCTCTAGGCAGGTCCATCGTATTTCGTTTAGTTGTTGCTAATTTTTGTCTCGTATCGACGAATTTGCATACAAATTTCAAGTTTCACTTTTTATGTTAGGTATGTTCCATTTATTAACCAAACTTGAGTATTTCACTTTGGAACCAACTTTCTGATAAAGTAAGTTGAAGATAATTCTCTAGTTTCACTAAACAAATATATTCGTATGGATTGCATTTAGATAATCAACAACTCTTCTGCAAATCTTTTTCAATGAAAAGGCTTGAAAAGATCCTTCCTTTTCGCGCATCTACCCACACGCAAATCTTCCTAGTTTACTCAACCTATCAATCTATTTTATGCTCATTATGGTAGAGATTTGAAAGTTGCATGTGTTCCTTAATTAAACCAGAAACTTTAAGCTGAATTTTGCTTCCAATAATGGTTCCATCATCCATGGATGTTCTCCAAATTGGCCTACATTATCTTCGTATTTGTAACAGAACTGATGGCAAATGTTCTGTGAATATTGCAAATATAATGTAAAAACAAGATATCGATCAATTTTTTTTTTCCAACTAGAAATGTTGAAATCGCAACACGGCTTGGATTTTATGGTTCCACTGGGGATTAAAGAGTTGGGTCATGCTTTAGTGAAAAATTGTGTGCGCCTCCTTCAGTGTAAAGAAAGTGTTGTACTGTACATAATATCTTGATATCACTATTCACATTATCATTCGACCATTAGAATAATCTTTTAATGTGTATTCGCAATGAAAACTTTTATCTTAAACATATTTATTTTAGTTGAATAAAACACTTGAAATCATCAATTTTTTTGGAAACTCTAATTTATTGATTATATATATTCGTTACAAATTCTAAAAAAATAAAAATAATGTTGTTGAAAGGTAGTAATTTGAGTATCATGATTTCATAAACCCCATGTAGATGTAGAAAAAATGATAATTGTGAATACAGTCACTAGTTTTAATAGGATTTGACTAAACTATCAGATTCATTCTTGGCATATGTGCTTATAAGTCTTCTTAGTTTACTCCAACATCTGAGTATCTCCTCAAAATTCTTCTTAATTTTCTCAACCATAATCATTGATGAAAAAAATATTGTCCAAAATAATGCACAACTTCCATATTTATCATATATATGTCATTCTGAAACACTAATGAAAATGTCGTGATCACACTTTAAAAGAATGTTCTAAACTGTTGGAAAATGAATAGAATCTTTTATCCAAGTTGAAGCCTTTCTCCAACAAACCTAAAATAACACTCATTTAATATCAGTTCAAATAAACACAAAATCAAACTTAAAATCAGGCGTCCTATCAAAATTATAATAAAACTCATTTAAGGAATCAAACGGTTCTAGGTTAGGCTTCCTCTTGGCATATGTAATGGTTTGGAGTTTTTGGATCTTCAATTTCTTCATTCATGGCGGTTAGTCAGTAATAGTTAGTGACTATTGTTTTTCATTCAATTTTATTTTTTGATCTTGTTAGATTTTGTGAAGTAAATGACAAAATAAGAAGATAATGACATCACATGATCACGTAAAACATAGAAACCCTAATAAATTTTATTCATAAGATAGATAATTAGAGTGATAATGATGTTACAACAATAATCACCATGATCACTTACAAACAAAGAAACCCTAACAGAAACCCTAATAATGAAATATATCCTAAGACACACAAACCCTAATATTGAAATAAACCTAGACTAGATGAAACAAACAACAATATTGAGAAACATAAAACTTCAGACAAACAAACCCTCAACTAGTCTTTCCATGATACTTGAATTTTCATCAGCAACCCTTACACACCACCATTTTCATCCCCTTGCGGAACACCACCATTTCCACCAGCCGCCTTGCACCACCATTTCCAGGCACTTGCGGACCACCATTTCCAGGCACTACCACCCTCTCAGTAAACCAAATAAACACAAAGATGAAAAAACATGCAGTGGTGAAGGAAAGTTGGATAATCTTAGATTTCAAATTTGGATCATCTTTTAAATGCCTTTTGTAAGTTAATTCATTCAACATTAGAAGGAAAAACCCGTTTCTACAACCTTGGCAAAACCCACTTCTGTCTTTCAAATTTTTAGTAGCTATGAAACATGAAACAGAAATCAAAAGTGCCATTGCAGTAAGGTAGATATAATGATCTGACAACCCACATAGATAGAGACCATATGTGAGGATTTGCTCTGTTAAGTAACTCAAGCTAATATCAGGAAGTTTAGCATTCAAACTGCTGATCAGATGAATGAAAGGATTTGGATTTTGGAGTTAATTAGAATTGGTACAATTAAATTCCTGGTCCGGTTAGTTAGTGTAGTTTTAATTTGGAAACCGAAAGAAACGTATCTAGAAACATGAAATAATATAACCTTCCATGGGAAACCCTTGAAAGGTCTTCATGAAGCATCGTGATGTAACATGAAAAATTATTCAAATAATTATATTTCTTTTTCCTCTTTAACTTACTATCAATCAGTTGAGTTTCATTTTGGATGCGGCAAAAAATATTACTTTTAGCTGCACTTGATAGGAGGTGCTGCAAAAAACTTTTTTTTGACGCATATATTGTTGAGATGTGGCAATGTGGTATAGCAATACATAGTTTTTCCTTTAAAGTTAATATTTGTCTATTTCTAATAATTACAAATATTTTTTTACCTAATTATTTCATTTTATCATGTTTTTGATACATGTATTGTAATCTTTTATTTAAAAGGCGAGCGACATTTTCATATGTAACTTCGTATTAATACGGAAAGTAAATACTTTAAGATATTATTATGAAATTTTTTTCAAATATCTTAAAGTAAACCCTTGAAAGGTCTTCATGAAGCATCGTGATGTAACATGAAAAATTATTCAAATATTTATATTTCTTTTTCCTCTTTAACTTACTATCAATCATTTGAGTTTCATTTTGGATGCGGCAAAAAATATTACTTTTAGCTGCACTTGATAGGAGGTGCTGCAAAAAACTTTTTTTTTGCCGTATATATTGTTGAGATGTGGCAATGTGGTATAGAAATAGATAGTTTTTCTTGTAGATTTAATATTTGTCTATTTTTAATAATTACGAATATTTTTTACCTAATTATTTCATTTTATCATGTTTTTGATACATGTATTGTAATCTTTTATTTAAAAAGGCGAGTGACATTTTCATATGTAAGTTCGTATTAATACGGAAAGTAAATACTTTAAGATATTATTATGAATACGTCATCATATTCTGTCATGATTATCTTTTAAAATATCTTTTAAAACGCTTATATAATGACACATATACTACTATCAAATAATCATATGTGAAAAGAAAACTTTATATATCAATGTAACCTGATATCAGAAGAAAAAAAATGTTCATTTGTAAATAATTGGACGCAAAAAGGAGTATTCATTCATATCATAAACTTCGTACGTATTAACTAACTTAGTATATCATTTTTCATCATAAGTTCACATCCAGCTGGACAAAACAAAAAAGATTATGATAAAAAAAATTTTTTTTGTGTTTTTGTAGATAATGATGGAATTTTTTTCTTTGAATTTTTATGTATAAATTTCAACCTATATCTCTCTATAGTTCCTAGGTGTTTTTCTTTGTTTTCATTAGTTGATCAAGAAAATGAGTTGCACTTAGCACCAACTATCGACACATATGGGTGTTTTGAATGTACCGGTAATAACCCTAAAAGAGCACAAGAGTGTCAACTATCGTCGGATGTGGGTATTTTGCATCTGGTGATAATATTAAAAAAAAAAACAGTACATAAAAAAGTGTGTTTTAAGTTATAATTATCGACATTTGTGAAGGAGTTATTTATGCCGATAGTAGCTGGACGAGAGAAACTTCTTGGATGTATTTTTGACTTCTAAATCATCGAAACATAATCCCATTAGGAGTTTAACACCAAGATTTGGTGAGCACTATATAAGAAGACTCACAAGAAAATATCTTTATCATCTTTTATCACATCTTAGAAGTCAACACCCAATATTCTACGGAAGAAATCTAGGGTTTTCCTTTTATAGGGAAACTATTTTTCCTCTACTTTTGTATATTTTTCATGGGTTTTAACAAACTCATCACTGGATAATTTTTCATATTGATTGGGAATATAGTTGGAAGTCCTTAACATGTGAATTAATTTGTCTGGTTGTTATTGATGTTCATGATCTCTTTTATCGTTCACGTTCTACTTTTGATATTTCCATGTATGATTGAAGGTGTGTTTGTTGATGATGTATACTAAGTGGACATGTATTCATATCTAAGGCTAAACTATGGTTTGGAGATACAAAATAGTCGATAGACCTGGTTGCAAGTAGCATAGTGTGATTATTGATTGTACTCGAAATGTTCTTCTAATTATATGTGGAAGTGACCAATTTTACATAGATTACTTATAAGTACTTTTATTGTATTGACTAACCCAATTTAAAGAACCTAACGCTCTTAGAGGATTAAACTTGATACCATGTTGCTTTAGGTTGTCCACTGAATAGTATTTTTATATTATCGTCATGGTATGTGATGACATAAAGAATTTACCAGAATATGCTCTTAATGTAGTGCTTTAGGACTATTAGGATGAAGAGATAGTGAATTTTTATTTTAATCGATCGAGGAGCATGACTGGCAATGAAAGATGAAATTATCAACTAGTATTTTCTCACCTTGATCTCAATCTTTACTTATTTCATTTTTATTTTATTAGTTTCGTTTAATTAATTTAGTTAAGTAATTATATTATCCCATAGGTTACATAAGAAAAACAAATACAGTAACAATTACACAACTCCTCGTGGAAACATATGGATTTATTGAATCTATTTATATTCAACACTAACCCTACTGAAAGCATATGAATTTAATAACCCTCACATTTCTAAACTAATTATGAAATTTATGTTCATCCTACTGAAAGTATACGGATTTACTGAATCTCACATTTAAATTTAAGTTTTTATGTAGAAGCAGTAATAGCTTCATATTCAGACAACGCACGTGAATTAAGCGGATAAGAAACTACAACTGAATAGAAGAATCAGAATAAGTAATATTAATAGAAATAAGTGCCAAAAGAGGTGTTCTTTTTTTGGGGTTAATCTGCCTATCCTCAAGTTGGCTAACTCAAAATATGGAATGACGAGGGTACCAAGTACACCATAATCTTTCGATATCAACCTATATGACAAATACCTTGCGTGATCTAATACATAGACAAGGACTTTCAAGAAGATAACAACCACAAGGTATACACTTGGTATATAGACTAGATGATCTAGTAAACGGCGGTGGGGGGCCGAAAATCGATCTAATTATTACTAAAATTCATGTGACTCGTCTGGATTTGATTTGCCTGGATCCGACAGAAATGAATCTGACTTAATATGTTTGTTTCTTCCGAGTCATATCTGACTCAAAAATATGAGTCAGTGGTTTGTTCCGATGAGTCCCTATATTTTATTACCTGATTCAAACCGGTCTGAGTCTTACATTCTAGTGTTTGTAAATTATATCAAAAGTTTACGAATAAATCAGATATATTTCCTAACACAATTAGTTCGCAAAAAAAAACACACCCACTATTCACTCCGTGTTTGAACATTTGTTCACCTCCCACGTGTCGTGTAATCCAACGCATGTGGTTGTGGTTGACTTTAGTAATGTTGTGAAAGGAAATATGGTCATATAATTTTGTTACATGAAACCCTAAAATAATAGTCTTGTATCTTTTTTTCTCTTTTACTTTCTTTTACCGTCTTTAGGTACTTAATTCAAATGGCAACGCTTCTCTTGGTTCTCTCTTTCTTTAGACACACATAAAAAGAGAAACCTACTAATCAATTTTCAAAGGTGGTGATGCTTTTATTTCGATGCTGAATGGATGGGTTTCGTTTTTATACTTTTCATCATATTTTGATGCTGAATTGGTCGACCAGACTTCATCTTCTTCGCCTTATCTTCTGTTACCGATTTTTTTTTGATTTCATTCTCTGCTACTGCAATTGAACGAATTAGATCTCTCATTCTACAAATTGAAAAATTTGTTTGCTGTAATTGTATGAAACTGAAGTGAAAATGGTTCTGATTTGCTCAATTTGAGTTCGGATGTGCTCAATTTGATGAAATTGGAAAAATATTGGTTTTGAAATTATCTGATTTGATCAAATATACATTTTATTCGAATAATTTCTGTAAAATTTTGTGAAATTGGAGTGACATTGTTGGTAATTTAGAAGAAACATAAAAGAATTGGAAGAAAATTCGATGAATTTAGAAGAAATCTGGATTGAAAAAAGAAAAGAAAAAAGAGGACCATGAAAGTGTGATGGACAAAATCCAAATAGTCACCATATAGAAGGCCTCCTAAAGTCGGCCAAATAGGTATTGAAACCAAACCTAACTATACACTTGGTATATATGGACTACGCTTTGCTTGCTTTGGCCTTGAAATACGAGTTGGCATTAGTTGCTAGTCCCGACGCGGATGAACTACGATCGGTACTTCATCTCTTTGAGCTACATATGCATCCACAATGGGTTATATCATTTGTGGTCCAACACCTTATCGTTCATATCATATAATTTCGAGTTCATTGCGACATTTTGGTTACTCATATAATCTAGGATCGACAATGCGATGCAAGAGATGATTATTTACATACTTGATGATGTAGTTTCCTTCAATTCCTTGGATGATCATACTTCCTATTAATCCATTCAACGTAGGCATGCAACAACTTTAAATTGGGCTTTTCTATGAGGGAAGCTTAACCAAGATTTCAAGTTAGGGGATCTTACAGAAGCCACTCGCATCACAAAGATGATGTAGCAAGAATGCCATGATCCCAAATGGTACACCCTTGGCATGAGCAATATCAGTGCATGTTTTCAGTTCGATACCGAAGCAAAGTAATTAAGGAAGTTTGTACTAAGATTGCAATGGCCTATGCGCGACTCAAGTCATGCCCTTTTCCTAAACATGACTCGGAAGTTAGTGATGCATGTAATATACCTTAGCTTTAGTCTTTATACCTTGATGCATCACAAAGGTAAGTTAAATGCTGATGAGCTACATAAGGAAACTACGTTGAAGGAATCACGCTTTGAAAGGCAAATCATCGGTGCATTTTTCAGTTGAGAAGTGAAGTTTTATGGCCCGATTACTGCATTTATGAATGAAGCGTTAGGGAGTTTCGACTTGTGCGGCTTGGCTTCAGAGGCATAATTTTCCGGTACGTCACAATATGTTAGAGATTTGTGAATGTCTTATGTAGAAATAAGTCA
Source organism: Papaver armeniacum (assembly GCA_023531295.1). Classification (NCBI taxonomy): domain Eukaryota; kingdom Viridiplantae; phylum Streptophyta; class Magnoliopsida; order Ranunculales; family Papaveraceae; genus Papaver; species Papaver armeniacum. The sequence continues at coordinate 235,097 of JAJJWW010007737.1, read as the reverse complement.
CATGTGATGTGGCCGGTGAATATCAAGTTAACAACTAAGGTTGAGTCTATAAATGCAGGTTTTACACTTCCATTTACAATAAATAGATATGTTTTTTTTTATAATAAAAAAAATAATAATATTTACATTTAGAGTTTACAAATATTAGAAAAAAGTATTAATCCCTCTTGATAATCTAAGTAATATATATAAAGGGAGATTAATAGATAAGAAATGGTTGTTACTGAAAGTTCCAGTACAACATTATTCTCTCTACTTATCCAAGGGTGTTCATATATATATATCATATATTGTGGCTCAGAACATTAAACAAAAGGAAGTTAATTCGATTACGGTGAAGAAGCAATCCAGTTCTTTCTAAAATTATCGTAGGCGCAAAAAATATTTATGCACGTGGATACATCGTAACATGAGGGCTACAAAAGTAGAATAAAGTTAAACACCAGATCTAACCTACAAGTCCAACACTGTAACCAAAATGTCTACCACATTTGGTCAAGATGACGACACATGCAAAGAAAGTGAGAATATCAATGATCAAGTTTAAAGGATTGGACCAGGCATTTAGTGAAATTGGTAAAGGACATAATAGGTGAACAAAGCGTCATTACAAGGCGGGAACCGGTCGTTTGGATGCTTGCGATACGAACTGTGCGTTGGTCCATAATAAGGAGCTTATCAGGATACAACAAAGAATATACCGGAAACATCCCCTACATCAAATCTGTCCACCTTCATCGTTGAGGATATAAAAACTCATATACACATGCTCAACACTGTAATTTTAGTTGCATCATGGCTATAAAAATTCAGCATTGAGTTATCAGAAAAGAGGTTAAGTTCTTTGAATGAGAAGCAATTGTATAATGAGATTGAGAGGGTTGTTGAGTTTAATAGCTTAGACCTTGATCTTTGTGACCATAAAAACAATTCTTATCACTGTGGACGTAGTAATCATGTTAAACCACTAAACCACGAGTGTTGTTATTATTATTTTTTTACAGTTAGTTGTGTTGTTTGAGTTCATTAGTCCATGATGCGTTTAAAGGTTTTATTGTATAGTTAGATTGTTAGCTACTACAACTATAATTATACTTTATTTTTTTCATTTTTCTAAAGTTTCTCCCCTCATGATACCTCTCACTCTTCCTCCTTAGTTGAGTAAAATTTTTTCAGACACTTCAATCTCATATCTAATTCTACCATACCAAGTTACCAACACTATCTTGGTCAGGCAGGCTGATAATATTTTGAGCCAAATTAAGATCGTCGGAAATAAAAAAATATCTTCTTATTACTATAATAAAGAAAAGGGGTCTTTTCAACCGCGGCAGAGAAAAAATCGAAAATGCCACTTCCGTGTTTTCTCACGCTGTCTTGGATTTTAAACGGAGAGAGGACAAATACGTAACTGAAGTTTCTTATTTCTGAAAACTCAAAATCAAAAGAATAACTTCATTCTGAAACCCAAATATCAAACAGTAAATCACACAATCGAATCCCAAAACCCAAAATCCAATCGGTTGATGTTTTGATCAGAAAGCCGATCGATATTCCCTCATTCAAAAAACCTAAAACGAATCATTCTTCTCCTCTCAAAATCATAATTCCCTATTCTTTTCCTATACCTGAGGTGAAGAAGAAGTTTGTAATGGAGGTGATGCTGATGAGAAAGTGATGGATGTGGTAGTACGTGAGGTGAAGAAGAGGAGTCAAAAAGGAAGCAAACAACAGAATGAGGATGAATCAAAAGGAAATTGTAAGTATACTGTTAAATTGGTATCGTGTTGAATAATGGATCCTTTATATTCCGAAATTTGGTTCGATTTATTAATGTTTTGGGAAATGTTGGAACCCTCATTTGTTATGAAATTTATCAATTTCAATTAGTACTAAAGATTCAGTGATGTTTGATTTATCAATTTCGTTATTTGTATAAATGCCTAACAGAACATTGGTAGTAGTAGTAGGACCGTTAGTTAAGAATTTAGTCATCTTTACCGTTTGAATGAACAATGACAACAAATGCCTCAGGGAACAAATTCTAACTCCACGTATTTGAATGCAGCATGGGTTTTTAGTCTCTTTTTCAATTCCTTCGATCAAATAACGGTAAATTTAAATTGAATTTGTATACATTGGCTATTGGGCGATACCGACATGGATTAGCGGTGAGTGGTGAGGCTTCTGTACCATTAAAATAGCAATCCAAGTATGTATACTAGCAACTCTCTCATGAAGATTCATGACCATTGATGCATGAGATTATTGCATACGTAGTGGGTAAAAAATGACCCTTCTCGAGCTCTAGGATTGCAATGAACTCCCAACTATGTACAACCAGAATTAATATTATTGCATAGATATCTCTCTTATGTTGATGGATTAACATCACACCATCTATCGACATCTGAATTTCTGTCTGTCTACATCAATTAGTAATTGTAAATAAACACTGCCATGAATTACAAGAAAAATAAAGTATTGTCAATGCTAAATATCGTGCAACATTTGTATGTCGCCAATATGCAATTTTATCAATATCAGAATCATTTGTCAAAATATATATTGCTTTCGTCCTGTTTGGAAGATTATATATACCCTTTCAAAGCTCATAAAACGATTATTTCTTCTTCTGTAAGAGTGTATCCAGAAAAAAATAGAAGTCATATTACAACTCCTTCAATGGTATCGACCATGCCTCTAGGAAGACATCATGTGAAAGTTTGGCACTTATTGATGCTTCAATGGAGGGAAACCAGGCCACCAAGATCCCAAAACTTATCGACTAGACATATATCCCCTTAATTTGACTGTCTATTAGACTATTCGAAAGTCCGTAATGGTGAACTGATTGCAAGTTGCAACTTTTGATGAGATTAAGGTACAATTGGAGTGCAGGAATGAAGATACATTATTGGAGGTTAATTGGGGGTCTTTTGGTGCATGAGAACATACAACTATGCTGTTTTTCAAAGTAGAGTTTTCTACAAGAAGTATTTTTGTTTTTTACTCCTAAATTTTGTAACGGAGAGGCATGTCGGCAGGTGCATCGCGCATGCGTCTTTGATAGTATTGTATTAAGAAAAATTTAATTAAGGCAAATCAGTAGTCATACCCCATCGCTGATCAAATTAGAAATCCTTATTCAATTTCATCAAAACTACTTACACTTCCATGATCATATAAATCAGATGGATCATAATTTGGAAGAGTATATATATCCAAGTCCAAGACATTTTATAGGTCGAATATCATATAAAATGTCGAGTGCCGTCTTTCAAAATTAATAATCTAATTCAACGATATACTCCATCTTTCACTAATTGAATCAATGATTCTTTTCCTTGGCCAGAAATCTATTATTTAGTTTGGCTTAGTGGAAATGTGCATAATATCCTTGTCTTTAAGGTATCCTAGGGTGTCAGCGTCAGGGATCCCCTTGCCAGGGATAAGAAGAATTGGATGACCATTTGAATACAAATACCACACCTTTATTAGAATGTTTATTTGCAAAGCTGCCAATTCTATTCTCCTAACAAGGGAAAGAGTTGGAAGAATTCTAAATTACATTGATGGCATTTACGAAATTCCAAATGCCAGCATCAATGGTTTCAAAATTCATTGTTTGTTTCTTATTATTTCCGGAAATTTTAGTTTCAATAGTAGTAAATATTTGCCTCAATGGTTTAATCCAACAAACTTTTAATCAGAGTGGATTCTATAAGAACTAATAATGTGCTAGACACCGGTAGAAAGTAGTACTCATCATATGTACACATAGTTTGAGATTTGTTTTATCAATAACTCTAGGTACACATCAAGAATTTTCCAAAAAAATTTCTCAAGTTCCATTGGATCCTCTTTTTTTTCTTCTTCATGATGAGTCCTATCGGCTGTGTTTCTCGGATTTTTTCTTGAAAAATTCTCACAGAGGACCTAACATTACTCTTGTTTTACCTCTTCTTGGTCCAGATTTGGGACAAGACGTGACACAATCTCTGAGAGTGACGTAGAGGAAAATGATTTTAACATCGGGATTGATACCGGGGGTGGAGAGGGGAATGATCAAAGATCGGGATTGATTTTCCCAAATTTAGCCCAAATTTGGCCCATATATTTGTCCCATCTTTAGCATTTTCGCTTTTAAATTTTTAAAGTCGTACTTTGCTTTATCGTTTCCGTCGCCCCCGATTTGATTAGAAATACTGAGAGACAACATTTCTTTTTAACCACCACCACCACCACCACCACCTATGAGGAGAAAGAAGAAGACTGAAGAAGGAGGAGGAGAGATTTTGGATAGGTAGATCGATCTTTTCACCACCACCACCACCACCACCTATGACCAATTTTCTCATCTGGTAAACTCCTTTTCTCTTGAAATTTCTCGTTATCTTAATGAAATAACGATTCAATTTTTAGAATAAAAAAACCCTAAATCGGTTCTCTCTTCTTAATACTGATTCAATTGGTTGGATGTTTCAGCAGGAGGATTACAAGGTTGATATTACAAGGCCTTCCCTCATCGGAAAGAGACGAAACATCTGGTTAATTTTCCCTCTTTTCATATGCTTAGGTAAAACAACTTCAGGAGTTCTGTAACAAAATCAGTAGATTGCTTAAACGACATTTCGAATCTGCATGTTGAATTTTGTAGCGGCTAATGGTGCATTTCTCTAGGGCCGGCAACACATGCTGTCTTTGTCACTTCAATTGCTTGTTGTACTTTTGGCTTTGGGTTAATTATGCCTGTTTATGTTAATCAGCTGATGATATTTATATTATTTTGATTCAAGGCAACTACATAACAGACAGATCATTGCCAGGTTATTCAGCCAATGCAAACAAACAAACATATCGACGGGCTGGAAGAAACCCAGATAGCACGGATACAGACAGAGATGGAGACGTGACATATGGCAACTTAGGAAACATCTGGTTTGTATACTTGGATTGCTTAAACGGCATTATGAAGTTTCCACTTGATTGAATGCACCTGTGTGAATTTCAGCTTTGCTTTTGTTGAATTTTATGGTGCATGACTAGGATCTCATGCATTATCATATGCTCTCTTTGTCACTTCTGTATGCCCGATTATCAACTGATGAATTTTTTTTTATTGAAGATCCTGCAAGTAAAAGTTTTCCATGTTAATTTCATCATTAGTATGTTTATTAGGGATTTGGACACGCAGTAGGTGGAACAAAACATATGGACTCTTTTTCTAAGACTTGCTTGAAGCGATAAAGAGAGCAGACGTTTAGTTTTCTTACAAATTTATTCTTTGGTATTTAGCAGCAGCTTATTTACGCATTATTAAGAGGTATGAGGCTAGGAATGAGTACAGAAGAAAATTCTATGAAGAGCAACAACTTAAGAAACTAGAGGAGAATTAGCAATCTGAATGTTGAAATGGATGCGAATGTAAGAGATCAGCATCATGGGGTCAGGGTAGATGACAACAAACAAATTAGTACGTATTCTCACCAAGTATTGAGCTTCTTCTCATTTCAATAAACTGTTCATGGTTTATCGATTACTATGTGGATGAACTGAATGGCAAATTAGATACCCAATGTGTGGGTTTATAGGTCTAAATTTTGGCTTCTTCGTTGTTTTTGCTGAATTTTGGTGGTTAGGGTGTGATGATCCTGATCTAGGACTTTCAGATGTCCTTGTCTGATGACATCAAAATTTAATGCATCTATTTAGCACTATGACATTTTGGTTTAGTCATAATGATCACTCCCTCGTGACTTGAAAATTTTCCACGTATTTACTTGTTTACCTTCATTTGGTTCTGTCATTAGTTTTTTTTGTAAGGGTTTCAACCGTTTCTTACACATTGTGCAGAACTGTGACTCTTTTTGCATGAAACATATACTACAAGATATGTTTGACTTTTAAGCACCTACACACACACATTAAACCCGCTTATCAAGCAAGCTCAGCTAAATATAGTTTTTCAGTTCTCATTCATTTTCTTCGTTCATTACTGTACTATTAATGTGAAATCTCCCGAGGGATTTGTGAGCGAGAAATCCTGTAAAGTTGAGCTTGAACCAACTGAGGATGCTGCAGATGATATTCCAAAGGTCTATGTGTCACCTGTACCTTGGTTTACCCAGGCTCTGAAGGCTACCCGTGCTCTCTCTGTCACTTCAATTACTTGTTGTACTTTTGGCTTTGGGTTAAGTATGCCTGTTTATCAGCTGATGAATATCTATATTATTTTGCTGTACTTGAGTCCTCCTCCGTCTTGGAATCGTACGTCCCCTCCATTGGAGAATGGAGATTGTGAGTCATTGTGTGTAACTCGGCAGGCGTGCAAGTTGGGGAATTTCTTATCAATTAAGTGAATAAGAAATTTGTTACTTATAAGAGTATTAAAATTGATTGTTTACATTCCGACCATTGTGCAGGTTATTTAGCCAATGCAAACAAACATATTGACCGACGGGAAGAAGCCCAGGTAGCACGGAGTCAGATAGAGATGGAGCCATGAAATATGGCAACCTTGGGAACATCTGGTTAGTACCCTTGGATTGCTTAAACGGCATTATGAAGAATCCGCTTGATTGAATGCACCTGTGTGAATTTCAGCTTCTGTTTATTTACTTTTGTTAAATATTGTGTTACTGGTGCATGGCTAGGATCTAGTGCATTATTCTCTTGGCCAGCAGCATATGCTCTCTTTGTCACCTCAATTAAGTGTTGCACTTTTAGCTTTGAGTTTTCTGTATGCTCGATTATCAACTGATGATTTTTTTATTTTTATTGATGACCCTGGATGTAAAAGTTTTCCATGTTGATTTTCATTGTTAGTATGTTTATCAAGGTTTTTGACACACAGTAGGTGGAACTAAAGATATGGACACTTTTTTCTGAAAACTTGCTTGAACCAATAAAGAGAGCATAAGTTTATTTTTCTCATTCTTTCTTTAGTTTTCTTACGAATTTATTCTTTGGTATTTTGCAACAGCTTATTTACGCGTTATTAAGTGGTATGAGGCTAGGAATGAGTACAGAAGAAAATTCTATGAAGAGCAAACAACTTAAGAAACTAGAGGGGAATTAGCATTCTGGATGCTGAAGTGGATGCGAATGTAAGAGATCAGCATGATGGCAGAGTAGATGACGGCAAACAAATTAGTGTATTGAGCTTCTTTTCATTTCAATGAATTGTTCATGGTTTATCGATTACTACGTGGATGAACTGAATGGCAAAATAGATATCCAATATGTGGGTTTACAGGTATTTTGGCTTCTTCACTGCTTTTGCTGAACTTTGGTGGTTAGGGTGTGATGGTCTTGGTCTAGGACTTTCTGATATCCTTGTCTGACGGCCTCAAAATTTATTGCATCTATTTAACACTATGACATAGGGTTTCAGTGATGATGACGACTCCCTTGTGACTTGAAATTTTTCCACCTATTAACTCGTTAACCTTCATCTGGTTTTGTCATTAGTTTGTTTGTTTGTAAGGGTTTCACATGTTTCTTACACTTGTAGAAAACTGTGACTCTTTCTGCTTGAAACAAATACAAGATTTGATTGACTATTATATATATCTATATACACACACATTAAACCCCCTTATCAAGCTCAGCTAGTTTTAGTTTTTCCATTCTCATTCATTTTATTTGTTCTGTGAAATTTCCAGAGGGATTTGTGAGCGAGGAATCCTGTAAAGTTGAGCTTGGACCAACTGAGGTAGTTGCTGCAGGTGATAATCCTAAGGACTATATGTCACATGCACCTTGGTTTATCCAGGCTCCGAAGACTACCTCGGTACCTTGTACACTACATGGTAGTTTGGGAAATCGAAGAAGACATTCGGAAAGAGCTGCTTTTTGATGCGAGATTTACTGGAACCCTCTTTTCATGGGTAGACGCAGACCTCGCAATAAAAATCATGGAATTAGGTATTTGGTTATGACCTTCAGCAATTATTAACGGCGGCAAGAAACACTCGAACAAACAATCCTTGACAGGTCAGCCAAAACTTCATTAAAACCTTTAAATTTTCTTTTCTACTGAAACCCTAACTCACAAACAGAAGAGTAAACTAGGCGGCCAGGAGGATGGCATCATGGAGGTAAAGACTTTCAGGCATCTTTTTGTATTCGCTTCTAGATGGGTTTCAAAAATTGTAAGAGCCTGCTTTGAGAGAGATTCTCTGTTTTTGAAACACATCTAGAAGCGAATACAAGAAAGAACAGCCTTTATCAAAAGGCACTTGGGAGATTTTGTATGCTGAAACCTGGTGGCGGGATGGGCTACGAGGAAGATAAAAACCAACCAAGAGGTAAGATAGCCAACTTAATGGTATTTTAGCCCCTCAATTTGTTATCCGCTGTTTGTATTTGAAATCATAGGTTTTAGTTGGATAGTACATGGGTGTTAACACTTACACAATTTCATGAAAATGTTGAATAAGTATGCTAAATTTCTTATATTATGAAAACCTAGAGTAGGTAGCAACCATCTCTTCATTGGTAATATGAACTGCCTTGGCTATGACATATCTGATCTTGTCATTAACAACGAAACACAGACCCAGAAACTCGGATATCTCATAATACTTATCTTTGCAACAGATACACAAGAGGATATATACAACATTACCTTATAGACTTATAGTATACAGATAAAATAGCGTCAACATAATCTACCTCAAGTTTGTTAATAAAAGCAAGAATTGGGGCAGAACTACCATCCAAAGGACTAAAATGCAACTCCAAACCCCCAGTTCCGCTGATAAAGTAAGATCGCCTAAACATACTTCTACGGGTCCAGAGAAATTGAAATTAGTAAACCAGTATTTGTTTTGGTGGTGTTAGACAAATCTTTAAACCGAAACATAGATCTGGGTGTTGACTAGATAAATTCTGGTCTGTGCTTCCCGAAATTTAATTTGGAGCTTGCTTTAGAATGTTATGGGTTCTTGAAGAAACATAAAGACAGACAAGAGTTCCCAAGGATGAAATTTTGTAAGAATCAGTATTATAAATGATATATTAGGTTTACAGACTTAGCAATTATCATAACTGCCGTGTCAAGTATGGCTTTTATGAAATGGAACAACAACCTACAACATATACTGCGACACAAACACACACACATACAAACTTGGATCATCTCCTTGAATGAGCAACACATTAAAATTGTAGTAAGAAAGCAAAATGATAGATACATTCCCATTGCACAAGTTTATTAGCATCGTACTTTGCCTTTGTCTTGACAAGCTGGGAAAGTGAAATTTTCTGCAAATCTGGCAGTGCACAAAAGTCCGACATCATCTTTTAAATAAATTAGGTGCACCTAGAGAAAAGCCGATGAATAAAGAGAAATATATATAGGTTGTTACCAATGAGAATTTATTGGTTTTGATGAGAATATCGCGACCTTGATAGCTTGACCAAACAATCTGTTGAAGCCCATTTAAACTTTAAGAACTGTCTCATAATTTTCTTATTGAAATCTTCTACATCTTTTGCGGTATGTGTGTTTTTCTTTGAGTAAATTTCAATAGTTACTGTCTGGAGAACCCCTGCGTTCTGCAAAAATAATTTAACCAAATCCAGCTCGTTCCGTTGTCCTTTAAAGTTTTGAAACTTAATTGACTTGAGGTTCATCAACAAACTATGAGGCACTACATCTACTGCCAAAGCATCCTTATTAGCTTTATCAATAATCAAAACCTGTGACCCATGCATGTTGTTAGTTCAACATCAAATGATTAGTACAACTGTCCAAAATAGTTTGAATTATACTCCCTCCGTCCCTATTATATAGGCGGAATATTGGATTTTCCTAGTCCCACTAGATAGGCGGAATTCTAATTCCAAGATGTTTTTCGACATACATACCCTTATTTATGTTGTATGGGAAATTGTACTGAGAATAAGACAAGGGGCATAGACAAGAAAAAACATAAAAGTTGTAAAAACCATTCATTTTCTTATTCTAAGAGATTTCATCTTCTCCGCCTATATATTAGGGACGGAGGGAGTATTAGTAGAGCTAGCATATCAAAGAAACTTCATCTTCTTATTAAAAATTAACGACATTATAAAAATAAAAAAGGTGAGATAGTTTGAATTATAGTAGAGCTAGCACGAAGTTTACGTACCTCGCCAAAGATTAGCGACTCCAAATTTGGTGAGAATTGTAAAAAGGTGAATAATGGTCTAACTTGCTCAGGCTTGATAATAGACACTTCCAAAGTGATCAAATTAGTAAAGGCAAGTAAACTTGTAGATAGAAGACTTGCCGTCTCCAGATCCTAGTGATATGACATTCAAAGTACAATAATCAACTTACTTTAAATTGTTAGAAAAAATAATCATCCAAAAAATGGAAGCAACCACCATACCTCAAAAATGTAACCTGTTACTCTCAAGCGATTTACATTAGAGAGCTTGTTCAAAAATTTTAGAACAACATCCATCCCTTCATCATCCATAGTATGCGCGAGGCGTATATCTGCCTCCACTAGTGATGGAAAGCTATGCACCACTAAAGTATTTTCTAGATTATCGTCGATTTTGAGAGACATTAGATTTGGTGCATCAATCTTGGTTATGACAGGAAAATCAGATTTAAAATCAGATCTGTTTAAACAGCCGACCAGAGTTAATTCCTTCAATGTAGACGATACGAAATCTAAATCCTTCCAGGCACAATATTTCAAACTCAATTCCTCGAGAACAGGACAGCCAGAAAAGAGTTGTTGAGTGAACTCCTCATCAGAAAAAGAAATTTCAGATAGCTGGAGTATCTTAAGTCTTGGAAAGAGTATTTTTTGTGGAAGATGAAGAAGTGTATCCGAGTCTTCAAAATTAATGTCTAACAAAGTCAGTGATTCACAAGTGTAAAGTTCGACAGGGATTATATCCGAGCCTCCATCAAAGACATACCTACTGAGAACGAGCTCTTCAACTCTACACTTAATTGCTATAGTAATCCAATCTTTTATCCGCTGGTCATGAAAGTAGTCACCGTCACAGGTGATACAAAATCTCTTAATATCTGACATGCTACTACGAAGAAGCAATACCCTATCAACGAAATCCATGAAGCTCTCAGTAGAAGATTGTTTTGGATAGGTCTTGGGAGATTTCCATTTGCGAAAATCAAGAGCGGGAACAGATATCCAGAGATTCTTCCATCTTTTAGACAAAATTGTTGTTGAAACCGCACATTTGGTGGGAAGCAAAGAGAGAATGTGATGGATTAGGAATTCAGGTAACCTGCTGATTTTATCCTCCTCCTCCTCCATGGTGGTGGTCGTTCCTCTGAAGCAACCAAGAAAATTTTTAAGGATATGTTGAACAAGTATTTCACGTAAACACTAAGAAAATAGAGAAGATTTAGAAGACGTCGACTCTAGTTCTATATCAGTTTGCAAATGGGAAACATGATCTCCAAGAGTACAACCATCTTACTTTCCTTGTCGTTGATCATCTCTAATTATTTGATGAACAAAAATTTTAAAGAAATTCTTAAGAACGAAAAACTGATTTCAAAGGTTGTCTCCGGATCCCAAGGGTATGTTCATGATCCTAAAAAGATGAGTTCAAACTAGTTGCAAATTCCTTTGCACTTGCAGAAAATGTTAGTACAAACAAAGAAATTAGTGGTACTTACCTACCAGCAGCAGGCAGGAATATGCAATGGAAGCCGAAGAATTTGGAGTGCAGCAGACTGAAGATCAATAACCAACACCACCCATATTCTTAAATGGGCGCAGTCGAAGAATCAACTAGTATAATTTAATTTTGTTTCTCTCCTTCCTTGCTGGTTCTATGCCGGTTGTCAATTATTATGGGTAAAACGTGGAGGCATGATGCATGTATTATTAAGGACTAATCAATGCCTCGACAGACAGACAGACAGCTGCCCGGCCACCCTTTCACAACTTCAATAATTCATTCATGATTCTTCATTTAAAAAACAAAAGATACCCAGAGAGGAGGAGACTTAATGAGATTGATTGACACAGAGACAGATAAACATGCGATTACTGTTGCTGAAAAAATAAGTAAGTAATCACCCCTTGTATAAAACTTTTAGTATACTGTTTGCTAAATCAACACGATTAACTGATTATTATTAAATTTTTTTTTATAACTCAATTAATTCGTCTAATTCTGACTCATTATATCTGTACAGTGGTGGCTCTAATTCATGTGACTGATTAGAAAGTCACTATGTCCCAAGTTTGTTTCGGGGCCTGCACAAGGGGATGTGCCTTCCTAAAAGGAATGAACGAGCTTTTCTTGTATATACCATACCACAATAAAACTTCAATAAATTAATAATGTTGGACTGACAATTTCTACGAATTTAGCGAAGTATTAATTTATCGATAAATTAATAAGTTATTATATTATCAAAACACTCTAAATTTAAGTTTCAAAAATAAAATAAAAGAAAATATTTAAATTAAACTTAATGGTTTCCTATAATAACAAATATCTTGAGATATTATTTTCAATTCAAATTGATGTGTAATAAATTTTTAGCATAATATAATATAATATAGTATAGTATATTGATGTTAAAAGAAACAAAAAACAACACACAAAAGAAGAGTGTAACAATAGCTCATACTTCTCATCTCAAAGGTGTAAAAAAATCCACGATGACAAACGAGATTCGAAAAACATTGTGTGAGTATAGTCATTCCAATCCAAATTTGGCTCAAAGAGAAACACAAAAATGGTTTTTTGAAAAATTTAGCATACAAGTGTGTCAAGGAACCATATCAAATACAATTAAGCTGCATCGGAATACATCTCAAGTGAATCCAGTTTCTCGGAAATAAGCTAAATGATTTCGTCCTACAATTTGAAAAAGGAACTTCTGAACTCCTGAAGGGACTACAAAAAAATCAGAGATGAAGTCCAGTGTTGCATAAATGTGAACAAGAAACAAATAACTTTGGAATCTTATTTTAGTGACGCACCAGTAATGTAATGCTATTATAATGATTATTAATTTATATTTCAGTTCGGCCCTGTTGGATACTTAAAATTTTTATTATCTTATAAATTTAGCGAGGTTATTAATTTAATACACTGGCCCAAATCGGGACTGACAAAAAATATTATCTTAGAGAAGTTATTAATTTAACGCGGATTAATTTATCGAAGTTTTACTATAGATTTGTCCACTTTATCGGTTCTGTGTAATGAAAGGAATGAATGGTTTATGAGCTCTAAAGAACCCTCAATATTCTTTGTTACCCTGAATTTTTATTTCCTTTCCCTAACGATAAGGAGAAAAAAAACAGAAAATGCCATTTTGAAATTCTAAAAATAGTTTGCTTGTGTCAGCAGGGATCCGATGTTTAGAAACCTAGCATAGGAGCTTCACATTCCAATGGAGGGGATTCACTAATAGAACAAAAACAAGTCACTCGTTAGTAATTTCAAAAATCTTTTATCTAAAATATTTTAATAATGGCTAAACAGGCCTCGTGTAATTAGTGTTAATAATTTAATTAGCTAATAATTAGTTAATAATTTTTTTTTGTACAATTAGTGATAAAAGAAAGTAGTGTAGTATTTTGGTGGGATGAAAAAGTTTAAAAAAAAAAGAGAAATTTTGGAGATGTTTTTCCAACTAAAACCCTAGATTTTAAATTACCTAACCAGTGTCTTTTTTATTTCTCAAAATTGGTAAATATAAGTAAAAATAATTGAATTTTTTAGCTTTTTAGAACGGTTTATGGTTGGGTTTTTCCATCGTATTCAACCTTAAGGCAAATATACGATTAGGTATTGATGAATTCCTAAACGTAATTGTGATGCCCCAATCTAATCAACTGCTTAGCTAATAGGATTACAACCTAATTGAAGCATCAAACCTATATTACCGATCTTAAGAAACTCATTTACATAAGCTAATTCCAAAAACAGACCCATATACTCTGATATTTTATAAAAGAAGAACTCTCTTAGGATATGAATATATTAATGTGTTGTTTTACAGAATAAATAACGAATAAAGATATATGAAAGATTCATAATATCTCTAACATCGCAAAAAGCTTTAAGCTACGATAACGGATATCTTCACGCGCACAATTTCTTCTTATTACTGAAACTAAAGTGGGAACGAGTGAGCACATCATCCCAAAGGGGTGCCCAATGGAAACATATAACCTAGAAGTAATCACTAAGATGCTTCTCAGTTCTAAAACATAATGAAATTAAAACAGAATAATAAAAGAAAACATATAACACCTTTTACACACAACACGAAGCGGAAGATTGCTTCAACTCTTTTCCCCGGATATTGCATCCATTGTGGCAATATCCATGAAAGATCTACCACCGGATGAATCTACGAGAATAGAGTTAAACAACCTAGACATATGTTATCCTAACCTCATCTCACTCAATGGAGAAGAAGATGCTAGGAATAATTCCAGTCTCAAATGATAGCATTAATCCAGGTACTGTAAGATATTATTGTGGAATGCGTACACCTCATAAATCCAAATGCCACCATCTAAGTCTAGAATATAATAAGGTTTTGATTACTATGATCTGACCCCGCATAGCAGGTTCACAAAAGGCCCAATCATTATTCGTAGGCCGAAGTCTCCAAAGAATGACCATATCCAGTCATGAACCTAGAATTTCTTCCTAAGTCAAGGTCATAGTAACCCAGTCATATTACTAAGACTGCACAATCAAATATAATATGCACATGAGTGACTTCCCCAAATAAAACAATATATATAATAATCAACCGTGGTAAAGCCGGACTACTAGGTAATAATCAACCGGGGTAAAGCTGGACTACTATCTTAAGACAATAAAATGTAATAATAATCAACCGGGGTAAAGCCGGACTACTAGGTAGTATTCAAAAAAGTAGCATTGCCCTACTAAACTTAGCCAAGAGCTATTGGGAAACACAAACACTCTTCGCGGAAACCACCCAACACATATTACACAACATACCCATTGAATTACAAACAATATGCTTACAGAAATTAAAGACTCATCATGCTCGCAGATAAAGTAAACTTAATGATTACAAGAAGGTTACAGAGTTCCCACCTATTTTGATGACAAGCCACGCCTACCTTGTATTCCTCAATCCACCGGTTTATCCTTTGAATCGATCGTTGTTAATAAAGATTAATTATTCATCACACAAGCACTCTAATAATTTATCCAATAGGCTCATACAAGTTTCATGACATAATTTCAAACAAATCTCCAGTTATAGTCTAAATCAAATAACTAACGATTCTATTTCTATCTATGGTTCCAAAATATGGAAATATGTATTTATGGCACAAACCAATATCTACTTATCAAATGAGGTCAAATTGGGTATCATCGGAAAGATATCAAAAAACCCTACAATTTCGCAGAAGAAACCGAAAGCTCATTCGGAACAAAAGTGATCCAAAAACCCAAAATAAGAAATATGGCTCTAACCCAAACCCACGGTTTGACTCGGCTCGGGAAGCCAACCCGGACCTCTAATCCTATGTAGACCTAACCCTAACTAACTCGATCAAACTGGGCCTGACTTGCTGAGTTGGTCTAACTAGGTTGACTGACTGAGTTGACTCAGTCCAACTCACTTCATCTTCTCCTCTCTTCTTCTGAAATTTTACCAAGTGTTTTACCCAAAACTCAGTTTAAATGGTCAAATTCTAAGGTCTCTATAATATTCAATACAAATCCAAAAGGATTAAACTCAGTCTTTATAGAATCTAGGGATAACGATATACAAGTTTTGTGTACTAATTATATACCAGTTCCTACTAAAACCTATCAACAATCGCTCATACTTGTCAGCACTTGCGACTGATTACACACAGGTTCAGTCGTGACTAGCTATTTTATGTCGTCTATATCTCACTCTTTACTTACCCAAAATGAACTAACTTTATAAACACGAAAAGATCACAGAACGAACTATAATTAACGTTTATAGAGCTATGCCAAATTCTCAACCTATGATACCTATAAATATCTTTGCATATTAAGCAGTAAAACAAGTACCATGCATAAAAAGATGATTTTCATTCAATTAGAAGTTAATTGTTTTTGATGTATTCATGTAACTAAAAGGTACCCAAACCATAATAAACTTACAAGAATGATTCTAAGTCTCACCCTTATTGGTTTACAAAGTGTCCACCAATATTCATCATCACAAACAAAGATCATTAAGAGCACTCCATTCTCTTTTCTTCTTCTTCCTCTTCTTTATTTCCTTTCCTCAAATTAGTCATTGCTTCCTCCTTTTACTTACATCTAATCTCTCTATACATTTGTTATGTGCTAGAGCCTGCACAATATCTATATGTACATTAAGTATTTGAATAATTGTCTGAGTCAGACATCAGTTAGGATATTTGTAACTTCTTACTTGCAGTTACGGATTGGTTTAGGAAGTTATTATGTTTGCAATATATAGTGTGATCTTCCTGTGAGGATGGATTAGGAAATTGATATTATTGAATCTCTTATTAAGAACTTGTTCTTAATTGATCTTTTCTTCTTGAAAGCATGAATTCTAAAACAAAGAAGGGTAACAATGGTAACAACAGGATTTCGACTTTCGAAGAGGTTTAAGAACATAATGTTTGTATGGTAAAATTTCTTCTACCCCAAACACGAATTTGTATGATGTTTTTGCTGGAAATCGATCACTGCTTCAATCTTCAATTGAACAGAGTAGGGAGGGTACCTGCAAAAAACCCTCTGATGCCTAAGTTAGCAAAGAGATTTTTCACAGGAGTTTTAGTGGGGAAGATTGCTTACCTTTTTGGTTGTCAAACCATCCATTTATAGTTATCAATTTCCGTTCTAGATGCATGCAAGAATTGCAGTAAATGGTCCTGCATGCCAGCTGTTATAACTGGCCCTTGCATGCCTCTTGTAGTAACTGGCCCTGCATGCCTCCCTACCATTATTCTCCTGCATGAATGCATGGTTGCATGGCTCTGGCATTGATCCCCTGTATGGCTCCCAAAATATTCCAGAAACTTCCATTATGGTTAAGGAACTACAATGGGGTGTGGATAACCAGAGGTGTTAGAGAAGTGGGTGTAATCATCCAAGGGCCGCGGAATTAAGCTGCGTCGTGCCACACCGAATCGAGACTACAGATTTAAGTTGCATCGACGTACACCAAAACTTCTCCTGCTGCCGATTAATTGTCGATTAATCGGCAATTTCCAATTACTCGCCGATTGCCGCTCGCTTGGGCCGCCGGTTCGGTCCGCCGGCTGCCACTGACGTGGCACTCACATTGCTGACGTGGCACTTGCCACGTCATCTTGCCCGCTGACGTGGCATTCGATCTTCTGGCGTGGCACCTACCACGTCATCTTGTCTGCTGACTTGGCCCTCGATCTGCTGTCGTGGCACATGCCACGTCATCTTGTATGTTGAAATGGCTCTTGAATTGCTGACGTGGCAGCTGCCACGTCATCACTTTGCAGACATGGCTTTATGGGGGTCTGTGTTGCGCTGACGTGGCACCTGCCACGTCATCACCTGTGCTGGCGTGGCACCTGTTTTGCTGACACGTCATCTTCCACGTCATCACTTCTTCTGACGTGGCACTGTAGAACTCTGTACAATGCTGACGTGTCACCCACTTTGCTGACGTGGCTGTGATGACGTGGCGCTTCTGATGACTTTACAATGGTGACGTGGAGCGCTTGTGTGAAACTTTTTAGCCCATGGGCTTGTACATGGGGTGTTTGTTAGGCCTAGTCAGCCATACTTGGGTAAACAAGGGAAGCACCTTAAGCCTAATGAACCCTCCTTTGCTAGTAGTATGAGTTTTGTAGGCCTAGGTTAGCCCATTTATTTGTGTAGAATATTAGGGATACAAACATCGCCCCCTCTTAACCCATAACCCGTTATGGGTTAAGAAGTTCGGTTTTCCCTCTGAATTTTCATTTTTCTGGAGTGTTACATAACCCGCCCCCGAACATGGGGTGTTTGCAGATTTGATCATCCGCAGCAGCATATAATTAACACAAACAATTTTGATAAAGTATGGAATACCAAAATAATGATGAATTAAATTTCTGAATAGAAGTAACAAGATAAATACCTACTGCTTCGACAACAGCTGCCTCATAAAAACCTTTACGTGGAAAACCCAATGGGATAAAACCATCATAAAGGAAAAAGAGTGCAACACAACAGGATTTGAAACTACTTCTAATGATAGAACTTCTTCAAGTGGAACGAATTCCACGGTTTCCATGGCTTTGAATCCTCAGTTCCATCGAGGTTCCTTAAGTAGTAGGATCCACGAGATGATGGCCTATCGACTATGTATGGACCTTCCCAGTTTGCTCAGAGATTCCCACAGTTTGGTTCCATTGTGGCTGCTCGGGTTTTCTTCAAGACATATTCCCCTGGATTGAATGACCGTTCTCTGACTTTACGATCATATCTCAGCTTGATTGCCTGCTGGTATCGGACTAACTGCTGCAAGGCTGTTTTTCTTTGTTCTTCCAGCAACTCTTTGTCTAAAGCATTTATGCTGTCGTTTTTCCCAGATTTGAGAGCACGAGTTTTGGTTGTCTTGAGATGTATCTCGGTGGGTATGAATGCTTCTGTCCCATAAGCCAGTGTAAATGGTGAAAATCCAGTGGATCTTTTTGGGGTTGTTCGATAGGACCACAAGACTCCAAAGAATTCTTCAGTCCACTTTCCCTTCGCCTTCTCCAGCCATTTCTTGAGATTGTCCATAATAACGCGATTGGTCGCTTCTGCCTGCCCGTTGCTCTGAGCATAGTAAGGAGATGAGAAATTGTGGCGAATATTCAGGCTCTTGCAAAAATCTTTGATCACTCCTGAATCGAACTGCTTCCCATTGTCTGATATTATTGTGTCTGGGATTCCGAATCTGCAGACGATATTCTCCCATATGAACCTTTTCACATCATGTCTGGTAACGTGTACCAGTGCCACTGCTTCGACCCATTTGGTGAAATAATCAGTAGCGGCTAGTACGAAACTAACGCCTCCAGGAGCTTTGGGAAGTTGTCCGACGATGTCTAGTCCCCACATAGAGAATGGCCAAGGACTAAAAACTGGATGCAATTCGTTGGCAGGCCTTTTTGGAATTAGAGCGTGCTCTTGGCATGGTACGCATTTCTGCGCGTATTCTTTAGCATCTTTCTTCATGTGGCCAGAAGTATTCCTGGGTCAGTATCTTGTGCGCGAGACTGTGCCCACTAGAATGGTTGCCACATATTCCTTCATGAGCCTCTGCCAGTATCTGTTGTCCTTCCTCGGCTGATATGCATCGCAAAAATGGCTCCAAAGCTACATGTTTGCGGTATAACAGCCCTTCGATCATTGAGTATCTCCATGAATTCTTTTTCACCTTTGCAGCTAGTTTCTCATCTTCTGGTAGTTCACCGGTTGTCAGATATACTGGATGTAAGGTTGACGCCAGTCAGCAATGTTTTCGACATGATTGCCTGAATTATCTGTTACTGGACTGTCAACATCCATATTGCTGTCGATGTTCTTAGTATCTCCCTGTGCTGATGTAGCTGCCCTCTCACCCCCACTAGTGTGTTCGAGAGCCAGAACAAATGGGCTACCGAGATGCTAGGTAACTCTTGGAAATCTACTACAACGAAACGAGTGGTATCAGTTTCGACCGCGGAAGAAAGATATGCTAAAGCATCTGCGTGCCTGTTTTCCAACCGCGGTCGCTGCCCAATAGAAAATCGGTCGAACTCATTTGCCAGCTCTCTCATATGATCTAAATATAGGGCCATTCTCTCTTCCTTGGCTCTGTAGGTCCCAAGAAATTAGTTAACTACTAGCATGGAATCAGTCACCAGCTTCACGTTCTTCGCATCTAACTGTTTGACAGCTTTTAAACTGATAATTGCAACTTCATATTCAGCTTCATTGTTTGATGCTTGAAAACCCAGCATTGTCGCTTTCTCGATCCTCGAACCTTCGGGAGTAAGGATGACGCATCCAACTCCTTTACCACCGATGTTTGATGATCCATCAGTAAATACGGTCCATAATGGTTCTGGTGTATCGATCTCCATCACAGACTCGCCCCCAGTCTGATCAGTGACTGGCTCTATGGGTTTTAACAACTCCTCTTTTTCGCCAGCAACCGTCTCTATATCGTCCACAGGAAAATCTGCTAGTAGTGCAGCCAGGGCGTGTCCCTTCTCTGCGGTTCTGGTTTCGTACTTGATCTCATACGCCCCCAGAAAATTTGACCATATGGCTAGTCGACTGGAATCATCAGCACGTTCCAGGATTCTCTTCAGTGGGTATTCTGAGTGGACTACGATCTGCCTCCCTTGGAAATAAGACTTGAGGAGACGAGATGCGTGGAAAAGTGCAAGTGCTATCTTCTCAATATTCTTATACCGTGTTTCCGCCCCCGTCAAGGATTTACTGACGAAGTAAACAGGTTTTTCATGTGGGTCCGTAACAAACAACATTGCACTCACAACGTTCTCCGTTGCAGCCAGATAAACTCCGACAGGTTGTCCAGTTTTTGGACTAACCAAAACTGGGGGAGTTGACAAATACTGCTTGATCTCATCAAAAGCCTTTTCGCACTCATCCGTCCAACCAAAATTCACTGCTTTCTTCAAAACGTCAAAGAATGGCTTGAATCGATCCTACGAGCGTGAAATGAAACGGTTTAGAGCTGCTAATCGTCCCGCTAGCTTCTGGACCTCCTTCTTCGTCCTTGAGGATGGCATTTCTCTCGATGGCTCGATTTGTTCCGATTCGCCTCGATTCCTCCGTGGTCATCAAGTATCCGAGGAACTTTCCCAATGACAGACCGAATGAACATTTTGCCGGATTGAGCTTCATACGATATTGTCTTAAGATATCGAACGTCTTCTGCAGATCAATAAAATGCGATTCCTTTTGCTCAGATTTCACTACCATATCATCGATATATACTTCCATCGACTTCCCAATTATATCCTTAAACATATGGTCCACCAAGTGCTGGTAGGTCGCCCCTGCGTTCTTTAGCCCGAACGACATCACAAAGATAACAAAGAACTCCTCTTTTCATCCACGACGAACGCATTATGCTCTTGATCGTCCTCGAACAAAGGTATTTGGTTATACCCGAAAAACCGTCCATGAATGACGCAGTCTCCCATACCACTGCGGTTTGCATCCAAATCTCTTATCTCGTGGCAGCGGGTACGGATCACTCGGACATGCTTTATTCAAATCAAGAAAATCGATCTGATTACGAATTTTACCATTCTTCTTCTAACAGTGCGACATTTGACAACCGAGCGTGGATATTGCACTTTGGTCGAATAAAGCCTCGCTTCCAATAGCTTTTCAACTTCTCGCAGAACTCCATCTTTTTCTTTGCGCCATATTCCTGATTTTCTGTCGAACAGGATGGAACTTCTCATCGATATTTATCCTGTGACAGGCTACATTCGGATGTATCCCAGGCATCTCAGCAAAAATCCATGCGAAAACGTCGGCATTTGACCTTAGCAATGTAATCAAACCATCCCGTTCATGTGCAGGAAGATCTGCCCCTACGAACGTTGTTTTGTGCTCCTCATCTCTAATCTGGACCTCGATTAGTTTCTCGACCGTTGGGGGTTCAGCTGCGTCCTCTCCCCTATACGATTCTGGAGAGAGAGGATTCTGTAATTGCTATTTCTGCTCGACTCGCATGATCTGGTTCCCGCTGACTTCTGACTTCTTGTACTCATCCATTGCACTCTCGTCACACTTGTGGGCGGCCATATGGTCGCCTATAACTTTCACGACTCCTTCTAGGGTAATAAACTTCAGGCATTGATGATTAGATGATATGACTGCACCGATCTCATTCAGCCAGTCTCGTCCTACAATCGCATTGTAGGGTGCTCGGCAATCCACCAACAAGAAGGTGCCCAAAATGGACTTTTCAGCCACTGTTATAGGTATCTTCACCTTTCCAATCGCCTTTGTAACTTCGCCGCTGAACCCGATAATTGGATTTTCATCCTCCTCGATCAAGTCGTGCGGGAGATTGATTCATAGAGGAATAAGCTCCTGAAAACAACACGCTCACTGAGCTTCCTGTATCCACTAGAATCCTGTACATGAAACATGCCAATCCAAGCAGTTATAACGATAACATCATTATGTGGAGCATATACACCTATCATGTCTGCTTCAGAGAACTCGATCTTTGTGCACCCCAGCTCCCTAGTTTCTGCTCTAATACCATTGATCGATGTGGTTTGTCAAGTACCATTCTTTCAACTATCTGAGCTTTCTCCTGGTCTCATCTTCTGATGCCCGCCTAGTCATTGAATGGATCCTGGCGTGATTGACGTTAATCACATGAGCGTTAATCACATGTGTTGTGCCAAAACCGTCCAGGACCCTTCCCAAAGTCCTTTTTCACGTACTCTTGCAGCTTTCCAACGTCGATCATTCGCTGGACCTCGATCTGTAAGGAGCGGCAATTGTTGGTCTTGTGGCCATGGTCTTTATGGAACTTGCAGTATTTGCTCCTGTCACGTTTATCACGTGTCTCTGCTGGCAAAGGACGAGGGGGGGCTCAAATCCTTGCTGATTTTCTCATACAACTCTGCAAGTTGTATGTTCAATGGCGTCATCTTCATATCATGAAATTTCTGATATCCAGTTTCCATTTATTCACTTTGGTTCTTCTCTCGGCCTTCACCTCGATCATTGTGCTGGCCGCTGGAACGGTTCTTCGACTTGTCCTTCCTCCCATCATTTGGATGATTGGATGATTTGCTAACATATCTTGTCTCTCGAGCTTTGGAATCATCCTCCACTCGAGCATATTCTTCCACTCGATCATACAGTCCTTCCAGAGTCTTTGGTGGTCTCTTGACTAAGGAACCGTACACACCTCTTTGATCATGCTGGTACGCATGCTTGTAAGCTTCGATGGAGATTTAATTGTTGGAACCATCTACATCTGCTAACTCTTGCTTGAAGCGTCGAGTAAACTGTCTGATGCTTTCCTCCTTCCGAATTCCTAGAAGGAATAAATCGTGGCATCCCTTCTGATCACGTCTGTTGTACTTGTAGTGGGAGCAGAATTCTCCAACCAATTCTTGGTAAGTACCGATCGACCGTGCCAGGAGTTTATTGAACCACTTTATTGCTCCTCCATCCAGTGACTGTGGAAACATGTTGCACATCAACTCATCACTGTGCTGCCACAGAGTCATGGCAGTTTCATAGTGAAAAACATGCTGATCTGGGTCACCTATCTTCTCGTCGAACTCTGGCAGTTTCGGAATTTGAAAATTCATTGGCGGTCGGAATTCTATGATATTCAGCTTAAAAGGGGCTCCAGCAGATCGATGCAACCGGTCTATCTTTTCTTCTCTGGATTGCTTTTTCGACATCATTTTCTCGATCATCTTGCAAAGGCGAGATTTGGTTATTGCGCCCACATCGCCTTCCGAGGAACTGTCTCCCTGCTCATAATCTTGGTCCTCTGGAATATGAGTTTTAGATCTCATTCTTTTCATTTGCGGTCCAGTAGGTTCTTTTCCATCTCTGCCTTGCTCCGAACGAGCATTGTAATCATGCGAAAATTCTCATCATCGTGTCAATCTCGAGCCTCATCTTTGTCATTCCTGAGGTGTTTTGAACGGGAGGTAGTTCTGGCCGCACTCTGCAGAGTTGCAGTTGGCCGGTCCTGCTCGACCGGGTCGTAGAGGCCTTCGTTTAGGCAAATCTCCAGTGGGAAGTAGATTTCTCTCTAGTCGATCAAGATCGATCACCTCTCTGTTTGGGTTTGCAGCCTGAGGGTTAATGCGACTTCCAAGCCGCTGCCATACCGAACGACCTTTTCGTTTGTTCAGGTCGAGATTGGTTCTAACGTTCCAGTCTCAGGAGTGCATTCTCCTTCTCTAACTCATCCAACCGATTGCGCAACGATTCTTCCTCAGTACTAGAAGTCGCGATACGTCCATCTCGCAGGTCCTGTCCATCGTTCTTCCTCCTAGACGGGCTGCCGAACACACGCCCTCTGTTTCCTCGAACTTGTGGGTTATCCCCATCAACATCCATTCCTTCGTTATCGATCACTGGTTGTTTTTCTCTTCTCCGATTTAGATCAGTAGTTCTGTCACGGAAACGATCTCGATCTCGTCTTCGATCCAGTGATCTGTTATGAGCATGTTCTTGATCTCGATCACGATCCGGGGTTCTATCATGCGAACGATTTTGACCCTGCCAGTTTCTAGTGGGTACTGCTGGAGCTAATTGAACCTCGATTTCGTGCCTTTTAGCATTGCTTCTCCCGTGCTGTTGGGAATCGCTATCAGAATCGGCCCTTCGTACAGTCCGCTTGATTACTGCCATAACTCAATTTGGTAAAACACGATTATATTTTCTCGAAACCCTTGGTCGGCGCCAATGTTTGTATGGTAAAATTTCTTCTACCCCAAACACGAATTTGTATGATGTTTTTGCTGGAAATCGATCACTGCTTCAATCTTCAATTGAACAGAGTAGGGGGGTACCTGCAAAAAACCCTCCGATGCCTAAGTTAGCAAGAGATTTTTCACAGGAGTTTTAGTGGGGAAGATTGCTTACCTTTTTGGTTGTCAAATCATCCATTTATAGGTTATCAATTTCCGTTCTAGATGCAGGCATGAATTGCAGTAAACGTCGACGGCTGTAGATTGAAAAATAAGAAATTGTAGGCATGGGTTCCAAGTTCAGTTTTAATTGTATTACAGGCCTGTAAACTGGAAGTCCAGGTCCATGAAAATGATCTGGGCTACCCATTTTTTTTTTTAATTGTAAGAGAAAGAATTGTCCCGGTTATAACTGTGACACAAATTGTGAAGAAAAAATAACACGCGTCATCATAAGCCGTGACAAAAGGACGACACGTGTCCTATGAGTAACTGTTACAAATTAATGGCAACACTAATATGTGTTACTTCAACCGTGACAAAAAAATACACGTGTCGCCGAAGCAATCGTTGCAAGGATAAAGTAACGATTATAAGTGTTGTCAAATGTGACTCTTTAAGACACGTGTCATACTCGAATTGTGGTTAATAGAGAGTAACGATTAAAAACGTTAAGATAAATGTGACAAATATGACACGTGCGCTATCATAAAATTAGGTCAATTGTGGCTATTAATTATTGTAACACTTTTTATATGTGACTGTATCTGCCTTTTTTCACAGATAAAACCGTTACAAAACACCATCACAATTATTAATAACGTCCCATTTAGTACAGTTATTAACCGTTACAAATTCAATAAGTAACAGGTATAGCCTGTGACAAAATCCTGGAAATGGTGTATTGGAGCCAAATCTTAAACTTTCTCCATGCTACAATACCATGTCCACTGGCATGCCACCATGCCACAACTACTAGCATGTCGCTAGGCTACGACCACTGGCATGCCACCATGCCACAACTACTAGCATGTCGTTATGCCACGGCCACTGGCATGCCACCATGCCACATCTACTGGCATGCCACCATGCCACAACTACTAGCATGTCGCTCGGCCACAGCCACTAGCATGCCACCATGCCACAACTACTAGCATGTCGCTAGGCCACGACCACTGGCATGCCACCATACCACGGCTACTAGCATGTCGCTATGCCACAGCCACTGGCATGACACCATGCCACATCTACTGGCATGCCACCATTCCACAGCTACTGGCATGCCACCATGCCACATCTACTAGCATGTTGATATGCCACGGCCACTGGTCATTCCACCATGCCACATCTACTAGCACGCCGCTATGTCACGACTACTAGCATGTCGCTATGCCACGACCACTGGCATGCCACCATGCCACATCTACTAGCATGTCGATATGCCACGGCTACTAGCATGTCACTATGCCACGGTCACTGGCATGCCACCATGACACAACTACTAGCATGTCGTTATGCCACGGCCAGTGGCATGCCACCATGCCACAACTACTAGCATGCCGCTAGTCCACGGCCACTAGCATGCCACCATGCCACATCTACTAGCATGCCGCTAAGCCACGGCTACTAGCATGTCACTATGCCACGGCCACTGGCATGCCACCATGACACAGCTACTAGCATGCCGCTATGCCGCAGCTATGCCGTTGGCATGCCACTACGCCATGGCTACGCCACTAGCATGCCACTAGCATGTCGTTATGCCATGGCTCCACCAGGCGCTACTAT
Organism: Papaver armeniacum; assembly: GCA_023531295.1. Taxonomy (NCBI): domain Eukaryota; kingdom Viridiplantae; phylum Streptophyta; class Magnoliopsida; order Ranunculales; family Papaveraceae; genus Papaver; species Papaver armeniacum. Next base: position 208,860 of record JAJJWW010007737.1, on the reverse strand, counting down.
GCAATGGCGCCACTTCGCTATACAATAAGATGCAGCCATAATCAATGGACACCCTTCCTCATGAGATGTAATCTCAGCCATCAAAATTTGTCACCGAGTCGTTCAGCTCGTGACAAGTTTTAGGTGACTAGCCAAACACATATGCTATTTACCTATGGCAAGCCTCTCAATTTTAAACTTGCCACACGTAGCGAACTGCTACATGTTTTCCACGAAAACACTCGATACATCAAAACATGTCACAAACTGGGGGATACTCATCAGGATATTAGTCTGGCGGTTTACAGCTTGCGGCGTGCAATACGACCGTTACAGAAAGTGTCATAAAGCGGGGCGGTTAGTAACGGCAAGAAGTAATGGTGTAAACATATCCTTCATTATGGAAACATAAATTCCAGGCTTTACTCCTTACTCCCATCTTCCACCACTCAATCGTTTCCACTTCCTAAGAGACCAAGGTACGTTTTGTTGTGACTTGTATAAATAGGTCTCACTTATTTTCCACCAAACAACAAGTTTTGGTTAGGAGAACAATACACCATCCAGAAATCATCTGATAGCTTTCCATTCAGCTAGCCAGTTCAACTTTTGGATACAAGTCACGAAACACCCATACTTCCAGAATCAACTATTCTGGTCTCAACACTTTCTTCCCTTCCCTCCCTAAGATCAACCCTCCTCCTTCACTTTGTGACCGAAGCAAGCCTGAAACGGCCATTTCTTGGTTTAGGCCAGGATTGTACAGATTGATCTTTCGAATCAAAAGTACTCCCGTGCAGTACATTGTTTAGGGTTTAAATTTGTTTCTCACCCACACGCCCAAAATTACCAAAATCGGCAGAAACCGTTTTCACCCACAAATAATTGGCGACCACAGTGGGAGATTAATCTCTCGGTTGCAATTCCTATTTTAAAAAGATGGTCGATCTTAGAACAGATTTCGCAAATCCAAGTTCCGTTCAGAACCTGGCGAATGGCGGCATCCCTCCTCCCAACGCTATACCTAATGGTGCAGCCAATGAAGAAATTCCAAGATTGGTCGAGTTGGCACGAGTCCATGAGATCCACACAAGGAACATGAACCCGATGAAGGAAACAATAAACAACATACTCAGTTTTCTTGTCAGATTAATATCAGATTAGAGCGGCTCACCTGTTTCAAAAATTCTAGCGCTGGGGACTGACGCCCCGGATGGTCATCCTCAGATCAACAATTTCACCACCAACCAGAGGCCGGTGGACTAGGAAGCAGACTCTTTGGTAGAAAGCTTATGTGAACTTCTACACCTTTCAAAAGATCAGCGAGCAGAGACGTTTGTTGCAATCAAATAGCCCTAGACGCACGATTTCCTCCTTCACAACCAGAGACTTCAAGAATCTCAGAGATGGCACAAAATGTTGAATCCTTGTCTGAGGTCTGTGCCCCTCCAACGACGATACAGACAGAGTATGTGGATGTATCCAATGAGAGCAAAAGCGAATGATCAACACCAGCGGCGTAAGGAACGTTTCCTCAGGCGTTACATCTCCAATCACCAGAGCCAGAGCCGCTGACGCCAACCCCAACGTTTCTCCAAGTGTGACGCCCCCGGTTGTCACCAGAGCTCCTGCCACTCCCCATCAGGACGAGAGACTGGAGGAGCCATAGAAATCCAACCCCCTATTACCATTGCTGATTTGATGGAAAGAAAAGAAGTTCTCGCTAAGGCTTAGACGGACATGACTTCAACTCAGAAAGAGTACCTCAGCAGGACGCACCTTTATGGATGAAGAGGTCCGTTTTGCTCCTGAACGTTCGTTGGAGAGCAATCATCAATCCAATTTCATCATACGTGAGGATCAGGAACGACTTCTCCAAAATCAAGGAAAAGGAAATCAGCAATCCTCCTGAGTTCACAGAGACCCTCTTCCCGTCAGGAGCTGCATGATTTCTGTGGACTACGTCCACAAAATCAAAAGCAGATGTTTCCAGACAGGGAAGCTGTTCCCAAACCCCAACCTCTCCTGAACGAGTGATGGATGGAACTGGGGACTCCTAACCGCTGATCACTTGAAGGATGTCGAGTTTGACATCAGCTGATTGACGCGGCCTCCGACTTCAACATTGTAACCGTCAAGACTCTGAGAGTTGCAAGGGAAAATCAAACAGAAGAAACGTATTCTTTCCCATGAGGAGAAAACACGACTTGCCGACCAGCACTATTGGAGCCGCTTCAATGTCTCAACTCCAGAAGCCACTCCGCTTCAATGTGTCACTCCAAGAGCCTCTTCAATGTTATCTCTAGAAGCCGCTCCGCTTCAATGTTATCTCCAGAACCCGCTTTACTTCAATGTTTCGCTCCAAGAGCCACTTCAACGTTCTCTCTATAAGTCGCCACTCCTCCATGTCAAGGCTCACAATCACAACCAGCCAAGGTTCGTAGTTGTGGCCACTTTTTGATCCATCTCTCCAAAGCCCGTGGCCGTGGACAGTTTACTCGCTTACGCATCCATCCAATCCCTTTGCTTCCATGGACGCTCATGCAATTCCTGCCAACCCATTTTGTTTCCACGGCAATGTAGTCTCTTCGGTTCACATCTACTGCCAAGAACTAATGCTTTTGATACCAGCCAGAGGTTTACCATAACAACAACCGCTACAAAGAAGACACGGTCAACCCAAAAGTAGTATATGCCTAAAAATATCATTCCAACATAAAAAAGATGCATAACAGTTTATATGATCCTATTTTGGTTCATGCATCCGCTAACTTGGTTATGCAACCCCAAAAACGATGTATATGCCTCAAAAATAACATTCCAAAAAAAAAAAATGATGTATAATGCGTTATGGAATCAGTTGTGTTTCGGTTTTTTTTCGGTCGGCCTCCCCACCGTTGTAGCGGAGTTTTAGTAATACATTAATTTTTGTAACCTTCACACATCGGATCTACTACCATCAATCAACAACTATTTGGCTAGTTGTAACTATTGTGCTCTACACCAGTAGTAGCAGGTTTTCCCACACTACACCCCTTACTCGATTTTGCTTAATTAGTTCATTGAAAGTTGTATAATTGAGAATGTTTATTGATTAATTTCATGGGTTGTCTACACAGGAAAAGTAGAATTACACTTAGCAAGTAAAACGCTCTTAAACTTTCTCTCTCCTAATGACTTGCCCAACAATTCCAAAAAGATCCCCCCTTACAACAGACTCACTTAGCCCTTTATATAGGGTAATACACAGTGGATGACAGCTAATCTATCCTTTTATTTCGGAAATGTTCATGAAGTGTCATGAGATGTATAAACATTTATTCTCGCGACACTTCTTAACCCTCGCCAAGTTCCATGTCTTTCTGGCTGTTTTGTGTGTCGTTATTCATCGCGTCGTTTATTTTAGGCATGCCACACTACCTCGCGACATCGTTGTTTATTAACCCCATGAGCCCTGTACGTTGCGATATTATGATCCTACATCTTGCCTCTTTTTCCTTGAATATTGCTTGGAGAGCGATCTTTAAGGAAAAATCCGTTAATCGTAGTAATCTTTGATCTTTGTTGATGGAGGAACGAGCAGAAGAATACTGTTCTTGAAAAGTACGTACTTGCCTCTATTCTTTTGCGATGTTCCGCAGTTTTGCATCTCCTGTCTCTCCTCATACTTTTCGTGCGAAGGGAAGAATATCATGAGAGCGATTCTTTTGATTTGCCGCGACTGCTTATCTTTATCTGTTTCAGCTCCGTACACAGTTTTTAATCATTAAAGCCCTTTTTCGACACGTCTCTTCCAACCGTTTATTCTTGACCGTTCATGTCTCTTCTCGCATTAAATGACCTCGTTTTTCTCGAGGATCTTTTTTCCTATATATAGTTTTCTTTTCCCCTCCTTTTCATTCTTTAGTTTCTCTCTGCAACTTCTTTGATTTTCTCCTTCCGCAATTTGCGCTCCTGCTACTGCAAATCTTCTCTTCGTCCTTTCATCGATCTTAACCTTTAACCTCTCATCCATTCCCATATTGATAATGGCTTCCATTAGTCGTGCATACAAAGCTTCTTTTGATGAAGTTCAACAGAAGTTGCTCGAGAAGGGTTTCACTCTATCGACCATTCCTAATCAAGAATCTTCATCCATTCTTTCTGCAAAATTATTTTCTGATCATCAATGTGATGATCAAAGGATTATAGTCTCGCTAGGTCAGCTTCTCGCGGGACTTCCCATTCCCTTATACGATCCAGAGTTGCCTCTATTTTATGAAATCTTGGCCCATGAAAAATTCTCTCGGGCTGTTTATCAATTGAGTGGCGATTGCATTCGCCTAATGCTTGAATTCGCGAATCGCGGTGCTGGCAAAGGATCTTTATACGCTGCTACTGTTAGACACCCCGATTTCAAAGACTTGGAAATAGCTGCTGAGAAGTACACTGTAGAGAACTTTTTTGAAAACTATTCAGTGATAAAGATGGTTAATGCGAAGTCTCATTTGGGGCATTCGCACAAAAAGAAGGATAATGTCCACGAGGATAAATTGCTCATGCGGGATATTGACTGGCACCCCGGGCAATAATACTACTCCTCGCCACTCCAAAGATGAGAAATGGTGGGTTGTACCCTTATTTTTAAATGGTCCTTATATCGCGGGCCCTTTGCGTTCTTCTGCGAATCTCGCGAGTATCATCCTTAGAATTCAAATGGCCTGAGAGAAAGCAAATGAGGTATGTTTCCCATTTTAAATCTTGCCTTTGCAATTTTCTTTTTACATATGTTGAGTTTGTATAATTTTTCAGATCGCCAAATTGAGAAGAAAGTACAAGGATAATCCATTGGAGAGTACTCTGACCATACTTCGATCGCTTACGAGTGAAGTAAGAAACACTTCCTTTATTATTTGAAACAATATTGTTGCCTCTGTTTCTTATCTTTAACCGTATGCGAAGGTTGGAGTTGAAGAAGCTTTAACCGCGAAGACTAAAGGTAAAGGCAAAACTATCATTCGCAAGGGTAAATCTTCTACTCCATTAACTAAGAAGCGAAAGGTTCAATCTTCTTCTCGTCTTAACTCAAGCTCCGAATCTTCTGATGAGGATAACCATGATTCGAATCTCTCTCTTGCTAAGGAGATTCCGTTGGCTCGCTCTCATATGGATCGATTATCTAGCATCTTCTCAGACTCTTTCCAAGGAATGGGAGATGCTCCCCTAGCTTCCCTTTGCGGTACTCTCGCAAATGTGTGTAACGCTACTTTATTAGAAGGCAATGATTCTTTCAATGGAGCCTCTAGAATCGTGTCTCCTGACTTCTTGAACGCCCTTGGGTCTTTGGTATGTATGCAGTCACATTTCCCTGTTAATTTTAAATTTTTAAATATATATGTACTGACAATTTTTCTGTCTTCTTTCATAGGTTGGAAGAACTTCTTTTGTAATTGCCTCAGATCTCGAGAGAAGACGCAACAATCTTGAAAACAAGAACTCGCAGTTGAGCAAGAAGATTCGAGAATTAGAGACTGAAGCTGCGTCATCTCGCGATAAAGACGAGAGAATTCAAAAGTTAAATACTGAGCTTGATTCCCAAAGGGATAGGGTGTCCTCTCTTCAGAACGCTAATCAGCAACTTTATGGTATAAGATTTTACTTCCTTTTATTATTTCTATCTTATCGGTCGCATACTATTACCTAACTTATTACCTTCGCAGATGTATATAATCTCTCCGATGAGGCTATTCTTCTCCATACGTTTCCTGAACCCATGGATAATGACCTTCTTCTCGCACACCTCAATCAATCTCTAAGTAGTTCCTCAGATAAAACTAACCTCCTTTCATTAAAGGATCTTCAATCCAAACATCAGCTTTTAAAGATCGAACACAGATCTAGTTTAAATTTAACTAACCGCTTTAAACGAATGTACCTTGATTCCGAGAAGAAAATCAAGACTTTAAGGAAGAAAATTAGTGACCTCATAGATGAGAACGATCGCATTACTAACGAGAGGTGCACGGGCATTAGCGAGAATTCCACAAATCTCTTCTTGGTGTGCAAATTGAACGAGATGAACTCCTTCATCAAAATACTATGCTTAAGCAGCGAGAAGAACAAGTTCGTTCTCTTCTTGTTATTAGTAGTGATGATGAATTCGCACGAGGCTGCGAAAGTTTTAGATAATGCCAGGAATAACCTAGGTGTTGATGTTAGTCTTCATGCCGAGCATACTTCCTTGATTAAAGATATGATATCTGATAGAGAAGGTTACTTATTATACCTTATTGCTTCTTATTTACATGGTATTGCTTGTAAATTATTAACTTGTTGTTTCTTATTTGCGAGAATCGAGAAGAGGCTTCAAGTTAGAATTAGGGAACTTGAATCGAAAAGAATATTTCATGAATTTTCCAAATGAGAATTGAAGAACTCGAAACGAAAAACAACAACTCGCCAAGAGTCTCTCCTTCGTAATAACAAGTATTCCAAGTTGAAGAAACAATTTGAAACAACGGTGGAGAACTTTAATAATGATCTTTGTTCGTTTTCGCAATGGAGCCATGGAGTATGTTTGTAAGCACCAGAACATCCTCTGCATACATATCCTGGCTTCTTGAAAAGGTTCTGAGAATCTACCTCTCTCGATGTTTCGATAGTGAAGGCGGCGAAGAAGAAAATTCGGCGATGAGAATAATAAAGCTGAAGAATCGGATGAAGAAGAAGAATCACCAAAGATATAATTCTTTTTGTTTTCTTTTGTTGCGTGTAATATCGTACATTCTCTGTATCTTTGTTAAAGTGAACTCTTTTTTCATGAATTCAATCTTCACTCCCCTTTTTTGGTAGTTCTTCCTTGTAATATAATTGGCTAACATTATTGATGTATAACTCTTTCGTCAGAAGATGAATAACAATGTTCCATCTTTTCCATTCCCATACTTGCCTCTGTTATTTATCTTCAGATGGAAGATTTTAGTTGTCTTCTTGTATTTGATAATAATCTTATTGTGAATTGAAATGGATCATCGCGACGGAATCGCGGGTATCCTCATGAATTGAGAATTCTATCTCTTTTTGTTGCGACAAGGTCGCAGACCGCCTTTACATTTTCATGTGATGGCTCATTGACCACTGCCTTATCATTTTTGTGTGGTCTTAGAGTTAGACCTCCCTAATTAGAGGTCCTCCCACACTGCCACCTTTTATGGCGACAAAATCGCAGGGACGTCCTTACACTTGCATGTAAAGACCCATTGATCTTGTCTTATCATTTTCCAAGTATTTTTGCCTGCTGCGGGATGTTTTAGTTGCGACAATATGACAGGCCTAGATATCCTTGCGAACATAAAGCCCCATGACATTGCCGTCGTGCGACGAAATCGCAGGACGTCCGTACACTTTCGTTTAAAGACCCATTGATCTCGCCTTACCCTCGCGTTAGTATTATTGCCTCTGCAGGATCATTGCACAAATATGACGAGCCTACGTTATCTTGCGAAAACATAGCCTTATGACATTTGCGTCTGTTTTGACACCCCCCCTAATGGAGAGCGTCGCCCTTATCATCTCCCCGGTTGCCCCTTCAAGGAGGCGAAACATCGGCCATACAAGACTAGCTCCTCCCATACGGTCTTAACAACAACCGGTTGTTTTTCGCGACCCTCTTATCCCTTATACCTATATGGTTTATGGTTACGAGACGCACCCTAAGTGGAGTTTTCTTCGGGCGAGTGCAACGCATGCCAAGACTTGCCAAGAATGGCCGGGGTAGGTTCATCCATCCGGGCACTCCGGCTCAACCGTGTACCTCGGCGCCTTGAGCATACATCGACTCCTAGGAAGAGACCCTCGGTCGCCCAACCGGTATAACCTACATATATAGTTGGGAATCCAAGGTACCTCTTCCTGATAGGCTTTCATGGGCCCCAAATTTTCATGGTTCGAGGCTTCGGGAGCGGTGTAACCTTCCCCGAACCATGGCGAGAGATACCCCCCTTATATGACGCACTTTAGGTCTTACATTTGCCTCTTACGAAATGTTATTCGCGAACTAGGGTGTACGCCATAAAGGTTCGTCCCATTCTTTTGCGCATTCATATTTGTTAAATCATTCAATCATTCATGTTTCATTATTTGCTGATATTTATTTGCGAAGTATTCGCACAGTTCTGTTTCACTTGTTGTATTTCACTTTTCTTTCTTAGTCGAATTCTCATTTTACTCTTAGCTGCGAGATTTTCGCACATCATTACTTCAGCTTTTACTTTGCATCCTGCTTTTATTGATTACTCACTTCTTATGCCTTTTGTTCCTCATATCTTTTGCTTCTTCATTGTCATAATATTGAGTGCTGTCTCCAGGCATTCACCTCGCGAGATATGTTCAGCCCTCACTTCTATAGCATCTACCATCGGTTTTTCCTTTCTCTGTTCATTTCTCACGTGTTGCTTCCAACCCTTTCTTTTGGAATTTCTTTCCTCGCAGACTTTATATCGACCTCATGACATTGTTGCGACTCCTTCCAATCTCCCTGTATGATACCAATGCCACTTGGGTGTGGAAATTTTATGCATTGATGGTATGTTGAGGCGACCCCCAAGATTTCATGAAGCCATGGCCTCCCAATTAGTGCATTATACGGGGATTCCACATCAACCACACGAGAATAAAATATCGCTTGATAATCCTTGTAGAGGTATGCCCATGTGAACTTCTCCCTTTGGTTTGTTTGCGGTGCCATTAAAGCCATATATCTTGTATGTCGAGGGAATCAAATCCTCATCTTTTCCGCCCATCGTCTTGTAAGTATGGTAGAAGAGAATATTCACCGAACTTAGGTGTCGATTAGAATTCGGTTGATCGCCCAACAAAGCACGCCTCATCATCTTCTCCATCGGCTGGTTTCGGGTTAATCTCTAGTTTCACAACCAACGGGCTATCGTGTGTTTCTCTTCCTTTTGGTACTTCATCTGCGAGAGAAAGAAATAGTCTTCAATGCCACTTTTCTAATCTGCGTCGTTCTCGCCGGACTCATTATTTCTTTATCATTAGCATCTCTCGCAAAGACTCTCATGAGTACGTTGTCATGGAAATCTTCGATGGTGCGATAGGAGTGGACGATAGAGTTGCGATTCAAATTCTTAGCTTTTGTTCCTACCTCTATCACAAATGTTTCCTTTCCTTTCGCCAACATTACGTTACGTGCATCTGCGGTGGTGGTGGTAATGCACGACTGTTTCTTCTCCCTTTAGAAAGTGATTCGATTCCCCGATCAATCATCCCGAGAATAATTCTCTTTATGTTTCTACAATCGTTTGTTTGATGCCCATGGAAGCGATGGTAAGAACAAAACTCATGACTTCTATCGCTTTGGCGGTGGTTCCATTCCAACATTCCAAAGGTCTTTGGTACATTTTCCATCACAAGTATAGCTTCCCGGATCTTTTCAACGCTAGCATTCGGTGGAGGCATCTTAATCTGTTCCCATACTATTACTCACAGACTTCTCGCCGCTCCGCGGTTATTTTGCCTTCGTCCACCATAAGTTTCTTGCACATGATCTAGCCTCTGAATCTTATTATTGCTGTTACGGTTGTAGTAGTTTCTTTCTCGCTCAAACTCTTCTTGATCATGGCTTCCCATGGCTACTATCTTCTGCTGTCCCTCATCAGCTTTCCTTGCCTGCTGTCCTTGCGAAGTGCTCGCCACTGTATTTATGAATTGAGGTAACAAGCTTGCGTTCGCGGCGTTAGAGCTTGTGTTCGCGACTGACTTGTTATACATTCTTTCTTCTAAGGCAATATATTCTTCCTGTAATTCTCGCGTTCTGCCATCGTGATTGTATTTTTGATTCTAAAAATTTGAATGTATAACAAGTTAGTCGCGAAGAGAGCATTCACAAATGAGAGGATGAGATATCTTTCCTCAACCCGATCCCGCCATTTCGCTACACATGGTCCTCCATCTTATTGTCAATCGCCTTAAGCTCTCGCCAACCCTTTGTTTCAACCCGAATACATCTTCAATACCTGGTCGCGAAGTGTTATTACTTATGTATGCTCCCAGGAATGTGGCTTGTAAATGGTTAAATGACGTGATTGTGTTCCTTGGCAGACCTTCAAACCATTTTAGTGCTTCTCCTATTAAGCTTGACGCGAAATATTTGCACAATATGGCATCATGATTCTCCCATTGTAACATACATCTCATATAAGCCTTAATATGTTGTATCGCACCGGTTGTTCCATCAAAGATGTTGGTTAATGCAGGTAGATTGCACTTAGGAGGTATTCCTCCCATCTGTACTTCTAGCGTGAAGGGATTCTTCGCGGCTTCTGCGATGGCTTCGTCCGGTTGTCTCCTTCCTCCTTCCCTTCTATTATTCAGTAATCCTCTCATTTCGGCTAGTTCTCTTAAGATTTGTTCATTTGCCTCGGAATTTGATTTTCTTGGTTTTTTAGTTCGCTTCTCTCCTTCTTCGCTCGTGCCTATTTTGACCTTCTTGCTCGTTATTTTCTCCTCTTCTTTCCCCGCGACGCTCTTCTTCGTATCTTTCGTTAATTCGCACGCCATTATATCGGTTGTTCTCTCTTCTTGGTTGCCTCTCAGCTCTCATCATCTGCACCCTCTCATATTCTTCGTTAATATTTCTATTGGTACGATTTTGTTCCCTCCTTCTCTCGCGGTTGTCATGGTTATTCTGCCGGATTGCTTCTTCCATCTCTTGATTTTCCATTTCTGCTCTTATTCTTTCTCTTTCGCGAGCTAGTCGCGCTTGTTCAATGTAGTGTCTCTCAATGTCATCCTCGATCTCTCGGTTTCTTCTCAATTCTTCTCTCCCATGCAAGATTATTCTCCTTCAAAACTGGGTCATTCGGTTCTAAGGGAGTTGCATGTTTCCTTGATTTTCCCTATTCCGCTCATTTTGAAGATTTTCGGGTTGAGGAATATAACGATCTTCTATTTCCCCTCTTCTCTCGCCATGCTCTGTATTCGGATTTTGTGTTTCTTCTTCGGTACTTTCTGTTGGTAGAACCCTCCTTCTTTCTTCTCTATTCGATCTTGAACTTGATCTCACACTACTTCTAGATCTCCTACTTTGCAATCTCATATTTTCCATCCTCAATTCATGATTTTGTCTCGTCAAGTTTGCTCGTTCCTCTGCTTCTAATCGTCTCTCTTCATGTATTTTTTGTCTCAATCTTTCTAACGTTGCCTCTTCTTCGTTTTCTGGATTCATCTCTCCATTCACTCCTTGCTCGCCTCCTCCTTGTCCATTGTTTACCACCGTTGCTCCTCTTCTCTGAATCGGACCTCCAAGTATGTACACTCACTCTATCGTAATCCACCGCCGCGTTTGCTCTTTGGGGAGATCGGTGGGTGTTTTTGATCTTCTCCACCATTTCTCATATTCATCCTTGACGTTTCTCCTGTTTCATTCCTCCTTTCTCCAGCGAGTCTCCCACTTCTTCTTACAATCGTTGGTTGCTCTTGTACACTTCTTCTTCTAGCCATCTTTCTTTTTCAATGAATTCTTGAGTATCTTTTCCAAATCTCTTCTCTTGTTAATCCAAATTCTTTCCAATTTCTACGTCAATCAACTTTGCTCTTCCACTGTTTCTAGCGCATATGTAGTAGCAGGTTTTCCCACACTACACCCCTTACTCGATTTTGCTTAATTAGTTCATTGAAAGTTGTATAATTGAGAATGTTTATTGATTAATTTCATGGGTTGTCTACACAGGAAAAGTAGAATTACACTTAGCAAGTAAAACACTCTTAAACTTTCTCTCTCCTAATGACTTGCCCAACAATTCCAAAAAGATCCCCCCTACAACAGACTCACTTAGCCCTTTATATAGGGTAATACACGGTGGATGACATGACTAATCTATCCTTTTATTTCGGAAATGTTCCGCGAAGTGTCGCAGATGTATAAACATTTATTCTCGCGACACTTCTTAACCCTCGCCCGGGTTCCATGTCTTTCTTTGTTTTGTGTGTCGTTATTCATCGCGTCGTTTATTTTAGGCATCTGCGACTACCTCGCGACATCGTTGTTTATTAACCCATGAGCCACATACGTTGCGATATTATGATCCTACAACACCAGCCGTGGATTCAGACACCAGGATCATGAAATAACCAAGATTGTAACGAAACTATGCAGGTATAACAAGAATCAAAATAGGAATCAAAATAAGCAAAAATATCCACTCTATCAAGGGGATAAGGACTAATCGAACAAGACGGTCAGAAGTTGATGCTTATAATTGATAATTAGTTATGCTAATGTTTTATTTACCCAATTTTAAAGACATGGAATGCTACATTCTATGTAACCCTTGAATATTCGAGCCTTTAAATAAAATTTCCTTTTCAAAAAAAAAAAAAGAAAAAAAGGTGAACAAGAAACGAATAATCATAGATTCACATTTTAATAAACACCATAATAAAGTGTTATTACACTGATTATTATTTTAATATATATTAGTTGAGCCCTATTAAAAACTTGGATTCGATGGGGTTATTAACCCAGCACACTGGCCCAAATCGGGGCCGACAAAAAAGTGTTGTTTTAATACATTTATTAATTTATTGCGAATTAACTTAACGAATTTCTATTATATATATACTAGTATGTAACCCGTGCTACGCACCGGGTCTGGTGGAAATTGTCAATTAGTGTAGCGGGGCTTCGCCCCGCGCCCCGTTATCCAAATGCATTAGAATATCTTAGAAAAATTCTTTAACTATTTTTATTGAATTAGTTTAAAAAGACTTGTATGTGATGAAAGTATGAACTAAATTATTAGTTATGTACGACTTTTGTGTTAGATCCACGCCCGATGATGATCCCAGGCATCTACTCTCAGCAGTTGGTAAATTATATCCTACCAATCAATCTTTCTTAAATTAATTTAAACTCATACCGTAACCAGTAGTTCATGTACCACACATAGAGGAAGCCACATTCAATATGTTAGCTTTTTTGTGTGCTCATAATGATTACCATAAACTATAGTTTCGTGCAAAATTGATGAAATTTTGAAGATCATATGAGAAATACAGAGATAGTACAAAGTACATGGATACGTTATTATGAAAAAAATGTCTTTAGTTCACAAAATGAAAAGAAGCTTGATACTGCATTCCTAGAAAAGAAGCTTAACACTACATTCCCAGACTAATTTCCAAATTTAAGTTTATATCCTTTGTAATTGTTAAATGTTTTGCAAATAGAGTTTCTCATGATCTTGCTCAATAGGCCGAAACTAATGTCATCCATATGGCTTGGTCTATATCCCCTATTTGACTCTTGCCTTCTCCGTGTAACGACCATGGGATGGTCACATGTAACTTTTTTTGTATGTTTTATTACGAAGAAAAAAAAATAATCAATGTGCTTTAGGTGTAAGAAGCACATTGATAGCAGTGGAAGAAGTAAAGAATAGCATATTCTGCTACCTTCAGTTCAATTCAAGCAAGCTATTCGATTACCCCTAAATTTATGTACCCGTAGTCGCCAGTATTTGTATCCTCATCTAATATAGCAGTGGACAATTCTCTTCGCCGGATATAACATACTCCATCTTCATCCACATCATGCTACAGAGGGTTATTCAGTATCTCGTGCACAAAATGAGGGCTATAATTATCTTAATCAAAGACATCAAGTTTCACTTTAAGCAATATATTTTTTTTTTTGATCTGTAATAAGCAATATAGTTTTTTTTTTTTTTTGATCGGTAAAGAATTTTGGTGCTAGCTAGTTTCGAACTCAGGTCACTGGTATCATCACCCAGTGACTTTACCACTGTACTACACTGGCACCGGCTTTAAGCAATATAATTGCCCACATATAATATAAATGATGATTTGGTCCTCCTGTGTGAAATAGATGGGTTTATTTGTAAGCAAATGACTGAGCATGTCAAATTTTATCTTTTCCACAATTAGAAAAATTTCAGATTACTAATTAGCAGTCTGCACTGACAAATAGGAGAAATGACAAAACCTGACTACATGGGGTACACCACTGATATTCTTATAACTGACTTGTTTTCAGTAAGGTAGTGAACCCTCTGAAATTGCTTGCTGCACATGATATCTCCAAAGTAGTCAATTTTATGTTCATGGTGTGTGCTCGAGCTTATTCTAGAAATAAAGGCAATTGTATAAGTACAAACTTCAGAGATCCATATGCCAATGAATTTCCCAGTCGTTGCCGGGGATTGTCATTATTGTCGGGACTGATGGAATAATTATCAACTGCATGTAGTGTGTTTTGAATTATACATTGCGACAGTATTTTCTGCAATTCCATCTAAACTATGAGTTCGCACCCATTATGTACTTGTATTAGAAAGTCATTATGGTGTTGCTAAGTGTCGTCTGAGTTGAGTTGAAACCAACCTCTAAGCTAATAGCCAATGCACATGGACACTGCATCCTAAGATATCAAGGTTACATTTCCATTTTCTTTTTGTCTCCTATAAAAAGTTGATTTACCCAAATATGATGGCCTGCAATTTGGGTTTTGGTCTGATGTCCATACATCTGACCAGATGTCAATATTATGTTCATATGTTCATACAGAATCTTGTGCTAAAAACAGAAATACATATATTCTTCTTATAAATGAATGTCAGAACACTGTAAGGAAAATCGGGGATATGCACCCAAAATCGACTGTCATCTTGGGGATTTGCCCCAGGATTCCAGTTTCCGGAATATGCCCCAAAGTAACGGTATCTGTCAAGGAACCGTTAAATAATCAATTTATCGTAAATGTGTCTGAATTTTCTCTCTAATTTCTTCGAGGTTTTTTCTGTCCGAATATGTTCCTTAACCTTGTAAAGGTGTTAGTATATAGTATATTTGTCTTTTAGTTCACATATGTAATCCCAAGTGAGAATGTTGACTACTTAACGATTTTGGATGGGATTTTGGATAGCCGGGGCATATTCCCGAAAACTGGAATCACGGGGCGGGGTAACTCAATAGTATAACGGATAAGCATATTCAAGAGCTTGGAAAACAACTTCTGCACAATGTGATACACTCTACAACAAATAGGAAAGATATTTACCTTAACTGTTTTACCTTCACTTTAAGTTCAAGCTAGCCGAGCAGCAGTACTATATTAGTACCGACATAGTATTAGTTTTCCTAGATTGAATTGTGTTAGCATTAAGTTCGACGTATGAGAAAGTGTAAAAATACCAACACTAAGTCCAACGTTTGCTCCTCTATGAAATGGCAATCAAGCATGAGTATGCAAAAGTGTCAAAATACCAGTCAGCAAAAAGAAAACATAAATGGATTTTCACTTTTAGTCTTATGTAATCCGTTTTTGCTAGTTTAAGCGTAATACTACTCAAACACCCACAAAAAGGCTATTCCAATACCTATCAAAAATCATGCTGTACAAATGAATGAAGAAACATAAACAAATTTAGAATGTATATACTTTTAATTAAGGCGAATGTGCAAAATCCAGGGAACTAAATTATCTTCAGATCATCATTATGGCGATCCATCAGTAATTTGATCTTTAAAATTTATCTGCAGTACTACTGCGAGTGTAAAGGCTGAACCATGCATCGCCTTTCCACAGAAAGACAAATTTTCCTTCGATTTTTTATATGCTATAAAATTTAGATTCATTTTTATTGGAATCCAGTGTCAGATGGAATAAATTAAAAGAGAAAGAAAAGAAGAGAACTTACTTGATCATCTCTAAGAAACTCATAGCTTCATCAATCCCAGTTATGGCTCAGATGCAAAGTTATCCTTCAACCACCTGCAAGACATAAATCCTCATCATTGAGAAGGATAGAAGCGGAAATAAGAAGTATAGTCAAATGTAATATCAACAATTAAATTCCATGTAATTATACACATACGTCAATCGTTTTATTATACCCATTTTTTCCCATAAATCTACAATGCATCAGTAAAAAGGCAAAACTATACGTCCATGCCCTACACACCTGTTCCTGTTACGTTCCAAGCAATTAAAAAACTCTTTGGCAAGGACAATTAAACCGTAAGAAATTGGCAGCCTAAGCCTAATTTTTGTCATCTATCGCACAAATCCATGACCAAGAAATTTTTGGAATTCTTGAACACCCAAAATGCTTATATCATGTTGCCCACGTTAGTACGAAAAAAATATTAAGTTATCTATCAAAGAATACATATTAAAATTACCTAAACCACACATTTGTCTATTAAATAGTTCATGTTTAGATTGTCTGGTTATCTAGTATAGACAAAATGGTTATACTCAACATATTGCGAGAGTATGAGCAAAATCCAAAGTTATTATCTATTGATAAGAACATGTTACAAATCCCTAAACCACACTGAAATATGAATCCACGGAACTCCAAGACACATGCCCACTCCGTATATTTTACACGTAAACTATGGTATTAAAAACACAGGAAAATACTCGTACATTGCCAACGCTAAGACCCCAGCTCGACACGTAGCCAAATTTAAAAATTTCAAGGAAATTACTCGTACTCGTACATCGCCAACGCTAACACCCCGCTCGACACGTAGCCAAATGGGAAAAAATCAAACGTCTTTGGCTCACCTACCAACTTATCAAGTACAGTGTCAATCTCTATATATTGTAACAATAGTAAAGAAAAGATTATGGAAACATTACAAATTTTCGTCAACTGTAAGCTAAAAAGTTTCCATAAATCACCTCAATAACCTCAAATAGTATAGTTTTCCTTCATCTGGATTTTTCTTTTTTCAACTTTTTGAACCCAGGCTTTAGTAACCACCAAAGGCTACCGAGATCAAAGCGAAAGAAGATCCCGAAAAGGAAAACCAAACAGACTAAATTTAAAAAATGTACAATCACAATTCAAAACGACAACATGTCCTAAGTTTGACTAAACCAGTAGTAACACACGTTATCAGGAACTCCCATTCCTAATTCCTAATAGATTGCCAGGTCTAGAATGAAAATGCAAGACCTGCATAACGACCAAACCTATCAAAATTAATCCGAACGTGAATACTTTCACCAGGAGAACCAAAAAGATAAGCAAACCAATAAGAGTTTCTGTTACATACCCGCTGCAGTCGAACCCAAAAGCCAGTGCGCTGACCATAGCTTTATGAACACGAAATTCCTCTGACTCTTTTCTTTTTTTACCACGTTTGAGCCTTGCCTTACCAAACTCATTGTAGTGGTGGAAGATCCTACTACTACATCCGAAGAATTATAACAAGAAAGTAATATGCGAAAATCATAAAAGAACGCGAAGTTAACGTGGTTCGGCATGATTACCTACGTCCACGGGGGTTAAGGATGATCTTATTACTTGATTCAAGGATACAAGACGAATATCTCTCTCTCAATGCTCTAGGTGTGCCTTTCTCTCTCACTTGTCACTTGAGTTCTACCTCTCTACATGGTCTCTATTTATAGTTACAAGTGATGATACATCCAGTGCTACGATGTTAGGCCTGGTGTAGCTTCCTCGATGTTCCTCTCGGGGGGGTCGGTCGATGTCTCACCGACCGTCCTTATTTGTTCGGGTCGGTGCGTCAAGCCAAGCGATGTCCGCTTCGCTATCTCGCCACTCGATGTCGCCTGATTCGACGGGGCGATCGATGTCGCCCTTGGGATCCTTGGCCGAGTCTTTCCTGACCGAGTCCTCCTTATCTCTTCACCAACTTTGTCAGCGCATTTATGGCTCCAGTGCCCGATGTCCATCGCGTCACAGCTTTTCCCCCTTTTCGTCGACTTTCGGCTCCTCTTTTCTTACGCCCAGATTCGAGAGGCGATCCAGGTACCCTCGGTGCACGCTTGCTCGGTACGCCATGGCTTAGGATCGTTCCACCTGTCCTTGTGGATTATTTACACCTACATTTATGCCCCTTCTTTCACTCGTGTAGTCAACACGTGGGGAAGAATAACCGCCTCGTCTTCCCACGTCCTCGGTCATGCTTTTCACGCATGCTGTTCCCCACTCGCTTTAGTTACTCAACCGGTTCACTTCCTCTGCCGGTTACCATGGGAGGGGTTTATAAGTTCGACGTCTAAACCTCGTTTCCCCCATATTTCCTTTCCTGCAACTCCATTATCTCTCTATCCTCTCTGCAACTTCGTTCTCCATCCTCCTTTTGTTGCTGTTGACTGTTCCCTTAGCAGATTTCATCCCTCTCTTTTCCACTATCCGTTGTCTTCTCCGTCTCCGCTGTTTGTCGCACCTAAGGTTGCGTTGCGTTTGCTTCTCCTGCCGTTTTCTCCTTAGCTTTCATGTCTTCTTCAACTCCTCACATGACGGAAAGAAGGTGTGTGAGTTATGTGTTTTCTACGATGAAGACGGCGTACCGCTTGATTCCTTGTTCGTCGTAGAGAGTCCTTCCAAGTATGATTACCGCGCTCTCGATTCTATCTTTCCTGATAACTCGTCTTCGTTTTCTTGTAGGGCTGAGAAGAGGGCTTCTAAGGATCTGTCGGATGAGCAGTATGTTCAACAGTTGAAGGGCGAGTTCGATCTTCATGGATATGACGTCAGGCTCTTGTCAGGCCAGAAGGGTGTTTTGAGAAAAGATGATGTTACGAGGTTTCCCCATTCGGCCGAGGCGACCATTGTTACCGAGGGCCGCTGGAGCTCGGACTGCGTTTCCCACTATACGATCCTAGTCGTCCATTTTGGTACGAGGCTCTCTCCAAGATTCGTCCGTGTCGCGCTTTGGCTCAGTGGAATGGCAATACCTTCCGCATCTTGTCCGAGTGGGAGAGGCGCAGCCGGGGCGAGTGTTCTCCTACTGCTTGGTCCACCTACGATCCTTCCCAGGCGAGTGACTATACTCCGCCAAATAACCGACAATTATCGGAGCGGGACCACTACTAATGGCGATCTCGCTGGGTTTGCTGCTAGTCCTCATCGCCATAAAACTCTTCCCCGACGGTGTTGGGAGGCTTTTTTAGATGAGGATCCCGAGGGGGGAAGAGCTCCAACAAGCATGCCCGTCATACTAATGACTCGGCTTGGGATCGGGTTCCACCGGTTATTTCCTGGTCCTCTCTTGAGCGGCAAATTCCTCCTCCCGCCCGAGTTTTATCCTTTCTGGGTAATCAATGTTGATCGGGTAAGTATACTTTTCTGTTTTTCTGGTTTGGTTGATCGGCTCGGGCGATTTGTGGGGTGATATTTTGTCTTGGTGTTTTCCAGACCAAGTCCCAGGGTACTCCTTCTGAGGTTTTCGTTCATCGGAAGAGAGATAGGATTGCAGGAGCCGAGGAGGAGACAGGGAAGGTAACAAATATACTTATCATTTTTTATTTGACGTACATGTACGTGCCCCTATTTGTTGCCTTGCATGGTTCTGACGTCGGCTCATGCGCAGAAGCTGAGGGTTGACAAGACTCCTACTACCTCGGCAAAGGATGGTGAGGTTCCCGATGACCATCTACCTTTGTCACGTTTCCGAGGAAGTCGCCTCGAAGCTTTTTTGACGTTTCATCTACCCTTGTAGGTGATAAGTCCAAGGGGAGGGGTAAGGAACCCAAGGAGGGTGTGCCTGCCCCGGAAAAGATTGTGGCCCGGGAAGTAGTTGATGAAGGGGTTGTTCTTGCCGATGGCGTTGTATATGTTGTCTCTGAAGGTGATGATGATGAGGATCTTTTCGGCGATGAGGATGAAACCCTCGGCAATGAGGAGAAGTCGGGACAGGTGGAGAAATCGGGTGGTGGTGGGAACCTTGTGGAGGGCCGTGATGCGGAGGGTGTTGCTGTCAAGGATCAGCCGCCGAAGACTAGTCCTTCCGTGGTCCCGACTTCAGGCAGCAGTACCTCTTTCACCATCTCGGGCCCTATGTGCAACTCGCTTGGTGCACTTATTTCTCCCGATTTTGCCTCTTTGTCTGATGAGGAAAAGATCAGTGCTGTCTCGTTGTATGAGGCCGGTCTGGAGAGTACTTGTGATCTGCTGGTGAGTAGAGTTGTTTGAGTGTTGCTTCTTATGTTTTTGTTAAGTGCTGACCACGTCGGTGTTGTTCGTTAGGAGATCAACCGCTCGCTGTTGAATGCTGCCATCCGGCGCCGAGAGGCCGCCGAGAGGGAGCGTCTTCGTCTCTTGTTGCAGCAAGAACGGGAGCGAGCTCGGAGGTTGGAGAAGGAGCTGGCCGAGGCCCAAGGTAGTTGCTTTACTCTCTTTGGTTATGATTGATCTTGTAGTGCCAATATCCTAAGCTCGGTACTCCCCGCCTAGCCGAATCTTCTAGTGCGAGGCCGATCTTGCCACGAGGTGCCGTTTGTTGAAAAAGGGAAGTTAACATAGAACGGGACCACGTTTCGAACTTACAGAGCAGAGAATAGTTAATAAGGATGCTAAGATTGATCGCTTAGAAACCGATATCGAAGATCTTCGACCAAACTCCATCGCTATGAGACTTTTGAGTATATCCCAGGAAATCGATAATCGAGGCGAACCTAGCTCATTTCCAAGGTATAGCGGGTGATAAACGTTATTAGCCGACAACTTAGAAGTTCAATGTGGTCGGCTAAGACTTGGTCCGAGATCTGCATGCGGATCGCCTTCGGATCTTGGGGGAGAGGGACGCTGCGAGAAGCGTACCGAGAGGCCCTTGAGAAGCTCAAGGAGTTTGGAAAGGTTTCGAGGAGTTGGATTGGGTGCGTGCCCGGTTGTCGGGTTGCAGGCCGCCCACTCTCGACAGAGGGAGGAATGGAGTGATCACAAGAAGTATTGCCCCACTAACGAGTTTAACGAACAACCGATACCTTGAACTTTCTTCGAAGATGTCTTCTCTCGAGTGTAGCCTATCTCGAGTCCGAGGAGTCTATTAGAATAATTGCCCCTTTGTTAGAAGGTGGTGTGCCTTGTGTTGTGCTTTCCGCGTTGCTTTCTTCACATTTGCTATTGTGTGATCGACCGTTCTTGTTGCCTTTGTAGCCGAAGCGTAAGAAGACGTGATCGTTGGAGGAGGAAAACATCCGTCGAAAGGGAGGGAGGCTCAATTGCTCGATCGGTGGCCACCGCTAAAGCGGCGTCGGCGCGCGCTAGCGGAGGACCTTGCTGCCGAGAAGACGAAGTTAAATGACGAACTTGTCTCGAAGGTTAGGGCCGGTGTGAAAGCGGTGCTTGATAAGAAACGAGCCGATGTTGCCGCCAAGAAGACTGCTCGGGTCCTATTTCCTCCAAAGAGTGATTATGTTTTTTGTAGCGCTGCGTCGCTATCTTGCCCTTCCTCGGGTTGTAATTCGTTTGAACACCTTTTTAATTTCTTGCATAACTTGTTATGGGGTGCTGCGTCGCCGGTTTGTTTGCTTTTCTTGCTGCTGATGCTATGATACTACTGACGTTATTATCCTTGTTTATGCTGAGTTGCCCATATGTGGCTTTCTGTCGTGGTCTCGTTATGTATGCACGTATGAACGGATAAGTTAGTCACAAATGCCGTTTCTGTCGAACGCACTCAACAAGGAGGGTCATCGGGCCCGATGCCATGTCCTGACTGAGGCATCTCATCACCGTCTTTTGAGATCTGGTGGAAGGGGAGTTGGTCTCGCCTAATTTCTATGGGATCGACATCCCAAGAAGTTATCGATTAATCTTCTTGGGCAAGTGATTCGGCCACTTGCGAGGAGAGCAATGTTGACTGCTCGACTGTCGAGTACTCGTGCCTCGACAATCGGCCGCTGGTTTCCAACCACCAGGGCCCCTGAACTACCTCGGCACTTGCACAATGCCATCGCCCCGATTCGAATAGTCCGTGTTAGTGTAAGTCGCCCCAGACTTGCACAATGCCATCGCCTCGGTTCGAAACGACCATTCGTAGACGCACTTGTCATATTTCCAACCCCACGCGGCCTTTCACGGAAATAGATGACAAGATATCTTACCTGAGTTCATGGATGGTAGAGCTTTAGTCGTGTTGCGTTCCATGGCCGTGGCTCGGGTTTCCCGTCCGGTTTCAGTATCTTGTATGCCCCTTCTCCGACCTTCTCAACTATTGTGTAAGGTCCTCCCCATATTGGTACAAGTTTGCCGCCTTTCTTGTCACGTTCATAGCTAGGTAAGTGTTTTAGTACCAGCTGCCCTGGTAGGAACTCTCTTGGTCGGACCCGTTTGTTGTATTCTCGTTGATTCTCCCATTGGTAATTTTCCATCTTTTGCGGGGCCATCTCCCTCGTTTCTTCTAGATCGTCAAGTTTAGCCAAGATAAGATCCGCCGAGATGTTTCGCCTCCATGCTCCGGTCCTTGTGGTCGGTATCATCGCCTCTGTTGGCAGGATGGCTTCATCCCATATGTTAACATGAAGGGCGACAATCCGGTTGCTTCCCTCATGAGTTGTCATATACGCCACAAGACGTTGTAAAGCTCTTCACACCATTCCCCATATTCCCCATCGAGTTTCTTCTTCATGTTATCGGCGATGGTCTTGTTTGTGATCTCGGCCTGTCCATTGCTTTGGGGGTATAGTGGCGTGGACTTGCTTTTTCGGATGTTGTAAGTGTTAAATAGCAGGTCTATGTTTTTGCCCTGCAATTGTTTGTCGTTGTCAGAGACAATTGCCGCCGGAACCCCGAAGCGGCATATGATGTGTTCCCAGATGAACCGGAAAACATCCTTATCCCGTGTGTGCCTTAGGCTGGGCGGCCTCAACCCACTTGGTGAAATAGTCGGTGGCTACAATTAAGTACTTCCTTTGTCCTGACCCGACGTGTAGAGGTCCTACGATGTCGATTCCCCATTTAGCAAAGGGCCAAGGACTGATGACGGAGTTCAATGTCACAGCCGGCGCGTGTATCTTCTTCCCGAATTTCTGGCACTCGTCGCAAACTGTGGCCATATGTTTTGCGTCCTCATTCATGTATGGCCAGAAGTATCCCATGGTTTTTGCTCGTGCCGCCAGGCTACGGCCCGAGCTATGGTTTCCCGCTGCCCCATAGTGCAGCTCGTTAAGGATTGTATGCCCCTCTTCTTTACTTAGGCACCTCAACAAGGGTCCTAGGTACGATTTCCTGTAGAGAATTCCGTCTCGAATTTCGTACGCGGCTGCTTTGCTTTTGATCTTGTTGACCTCAGGTCGCCCTTTGGGCAATTTTCCTGTTTCGAGATATTCATGAATCGGCTTCCAATCGTCGGCCCGATACTGGTCGGTAGTGACAGCTGCAATATGTGCGTCGACGTTCTCGATCTCGGGTACTGATGGCATTAAGACCCTCATAACTCTGATGCCTTCAATGCTTGAGTCTGTCAACATGGAAGCAACGTAAGCCAGGGCATCCGAATGCCGATTGTCTTTTCTCGCATGTGTCGGAATTTAATGCTCTGTATTTGCCCCGATGTAGAATTGGGCGAGTTCCCAGTATTTCTGTAACAAGGGGTCATGTATGGCGTACTGCCCGTTGATCTGTCGGACAACTAGCTGAGAGTCGCTCGTGAGTCGTGCCTCCTGGATGCCCATCTCCACTATCAGACGTAAGGCATGTATTACTGCTTCGTATTCTGTGACATTGTTGGTTGCCTTAAACTCAAGCCTAAAGGAGTGGACCATTTTCTTGCCCTTTGGTGTCGTGAAGACCAGTCCTAAACCCGATCCGTCTTTATTGGATGACCCATCGACGAAAACCTCCCATCGTGTCGGGCTGCATGTCTCGAGTAAGTCGGGTGAATCGTCTCGGTCTTCTTCCATTCCGGGGATGTCTTCTACTTCGTCCTCATCACTGAGGGGGAAGTCTGCCAAAAAATCGGCAACTGCCTGTGCTTTCACTGCTGTCCTCATCTCGTAAAAGACATCGAACTGCTTTATTTGCGCGCTCCACTTAGAGATCCGTCCTGACCTAGCTGCGTTGTCGAGTACTGACTCTATGGAGGACTTGGTAAGCACCCGAATCTTGTGGGTTTGGAAATACGTCCGAAGCTTTTGTGTTGCAAATACTAACGCTAGTATGAGCTGCTCGATTCTGGTGTAGTTCTTTTCTGCCGGGTTCATGGTCTTGCTTATGAAATATACCGGCTTTTCTTCTGCTCCCTCGTTCTTGACCAACACGGCGCTGATGGCATGACTGGTTGCCCCGAGATACAGTGTTAATATGTCCTCGGGCTCGGGTCTTTGTAACACCGGTAGGCTCGCCAGGTGTTGCTTGATTCTCTGGAATGCTTCCTCACACTCCTCGGTCCATCTGAACTTCTCCCCTTTCTTAACGTCCCGAAGAAATCCTTTGCACTTGTCGATGATCGAGAGATGAATCGTCCTAAAGCCGCTAAGTTTCCGTTTAGCCGTTGCACGTCTTTGATCATCACAGGTGATGGCATTTCGACTACGGCTTTGATCTTATCCGGATCCGCCTCGATCCCTTTGTCGGTGATTATATATCCTAGAAACTTGCTCGAGGTGACCCGCAAGGTGCATTTGGACGGATTTACCCTCATCTTGTACTCCTCATGGTTTGGAAGATGCCTCTAAGGTCGTCGATGTGGGTATCGGCCACTTTGCTCTTGACCAACATGTCGTCTACATAGACCTCGATGGTGTCGTGTATTTTATCCTCGAACATATCTTCCACCAGCCTTTGATATGTCGCACCCGCATTTCTCAACCCGAATGGCATCTTGGTGTAGCAACACAGTCCTCTTGGTGTGAAAAAGGAGGTGTGCTCCTGATCCTCGGGGGCCAGGGGGATTTGGTTATATCCCGAGTATCCGTCCATGAGTGTTATCGCCTTATACCCGACAATGGATTCCACCACCTGGTCGATCTTGGGAGAGGGAAGTCGTCCTTTGGGCATGCCTTATTCAGTCAGTAATCGACGCAAATTCGGACGCCCCATTCCTCTTGGGGACTATCACCATATTAGATATCCATTGCGGATATTGGGACTTTCGGATGATTCCCGCTGCGTACGCTTCTTCAAATTCTGCTCTACCGTCTGGTTGTAGCTCGGGTGCGATTCTTCTCATCTTTTGTCTAATCGGCTTGAACTTGGGGTCTATCCGCGATGATGTGAGCAAACTTCGGGTCGATTCCTTCCATGTCGTGCATTTGCCAAGCGAATACATCCATATACTCCCTCATGAGAGTTATCACCGCTCTGGACCGTTCGTTCGTTAAGCGTGACCCTATCCTCACCAATCTCGGCTCCTCCTCGGTGCCCGGGTTGATTTGCCGGTCGGTTCTAGGCCGAGAAGTTTTGCTTTGGCTTGCCGACGGTTGTCGGCTCTGGATTGCTATAAGACTTCGTGTGCTTTGTTTCGTAGGTGGCGATGGCTTGTGACATCACCTTTTCCAATTCCTCTCCCGCTTCCATTTCCTTAGACTTCTTCTTTTCTTGGCGTTTCTCGACCGTCTTTCCTCGTTCGTTGGATGTCTATTAGCACACATCGTTTTGCCGCTTGGGGTCGCCTAGTACTTCTACCACTCCACGATAAGAAGGGAAGCGCAGTTTACGATGGTAGGCCGAGGCGACTCCCTTGATCCCCTGCGATCCAAGGTCGTCCCCGTGATCGCCTCATATGGTGAAGCGACATCGACTACGCAAAAGGTGGTCAATGTGTCAAGGAACCCTTCCCCATCCGAGACTCTGAGAGTGACTTCTCCCTTTGGCACTGTCACCGTACCGTTGAAGCCGTAAATTCGGTAAGTCGATGGGATCAGGATGTCATCAGACAATTCCATCCTCTTGAAAGTGTCGTAGAACAAAACTTCGACGAGCTACCACTTGTCCATTAATATTCTCGGACGCCCCATTCCTCAATCATCGTGGTTATTACTAGGGATCTCCATGTGCTTGTCCGTTCAATGGGACATCTTTCGCCTCGAAAACGTGATCGGTTGCATCATCCACGGCTCCATAGGGAGGGTCTTGGCCACGCTAAAGATTTCTCTGCCCGATCTGTCCCTCTTGTGTATTCTCGAGGTGATACCGGTCCCTAAATCGTATCCTTGTGTCGCTGAGTGTGATATGGTGTTACAGGTGAACTGAGCGCCGCGATTGATTCTTATTTGATGTATTGGGACCTCGGGCTGGGCCGGTGTCGATGGTGTTTTGACGAAATGCCGTA
Organism: Papaver armeniacum; assembly: GCA_023531295.1. NCBI lineage: Eukaryota > Viridiplantae > Streptophyta > Magnoliopsida > Ranunculales > Papaveraceae > Papaver > Papaver armeniacum. The sequence goes on along the minus strand of JAJJWW010007737.1, from coordinate 182,826 downwards.
GGTACCATCACGGATCGTCTTTGGACGATGCCCTTCACTTCTCTACAATCGTTGGTCGAGTGGCCGCGGAACTGATGATAATGGCAGAACTCCGGGTGGTTCCTCGTCCCGTCGAATTGGATTCCCCGAGTCTTGGGGTAACGGATATCGTTCCTCTTTTCGACCTCCTTGAACACTTCTTCCAAGGGTGCATTGAGAGGAGTGTACGATCTCGGCTCATGGCGAGGTTTCTTTCCCCTCTCGACCTGCACCTTCTTGTTCTCACCCTGGGACCGGGCACCGGCCTTTTCTCGGATCGTTTCGTGGCTTCTCTGGGGTAGCCTCTTCCGTGGTGCTCGCCTCTTGTATTCCCCCTCTGTCTTGCGCTCCTTCCGGATTTCTTCCAAGGCTATATAGTGCTCCCGCATCTTCCGGATCTCCCTTAGCGTCTTGGGCTTTTCTGTGTACATCGCCACCTGATGGGGTCCGACTTTCTTAAGCGAGTTCTCGAAGCCGAATATTTGCCGGTCGACCTTGCCTTCCCTATATCCGTGCATAACTTCCTCCATCTATCCGTTAAGGAACGCAGCGGTTCCCTCACCTTCGTGCCGGGGGTAAATAACTTGTCGACTGGGCCGAGCTATGTCATTATGCATGTACGTCTCGAGAAAAGTTTCCACCAAAACCGCATAGCTCCCAACGGATTTATCGGGCGGGGTGTAGAACCAACTCTTCGCTTCTCCTTCAAGACTCGGCAGGAAGAACATGCACATGACCACATCGTGATTCTTCCACTGTAGTAAGGACATGCCGTACATCTTGATGTGTTCTCCCGCATCGCCTGTGCCATCGAACCTAGATGGGAAGATTGGCAGTGTGCACTTTGGTGGAAATGGTGTTCGGTCCAGTTCTCTGGTAAATGGTGTCTTCTGGGCTTCATTGATTACTTCTGCTAACTTATCATCCTCGCCATCTCCGGTCAGTTTCTTAACCATCCGCTCAAGCCGTTCGATCTTTTGTTTGGTGGACGCGTCCGTACTTTCGTTGGTTACTTCCTCGTCGGCCGAAGAATCCTCGGAAGGCCCATACCCTTCTCTTGGCCGATTAGGGTCGGGTGCTCTGTCCTCGGCTTGGCGAAGGGGGTGGGTCGTCCCTTGGTGGAGTGTGGTTGCTTTGGAGGCGCCTCGGCTTGATGATCCCTCGACCCCGTCCTCCCGCTTGGAGTTGGTGGTTCTCGTATTCTAGTGCCAAGTTTCTCCTCCGCAATTCTCTCATCGGGATCCTCCTGTCTTCTTTGACTTGCCCGCATGGCGAGTAACATCGGCCGGTGCTCTCGTGACTAGAATGACCGTTCATTTGGTGTCCGTTGTGTTAGTGGGTGCGGTTGGGGGTCCGCAGTGAGAGCGATAGGAGGAACGATCGGGGCCGTAGGGTGATCAACCACTCTGCGGGGAACGAATGGCCGGGGGCGGTTAGCCGTTGCGGGGGACGTCTCGATCGGGGTTCCCTCCCCGCCAAGTGTACTTGCCTAAGTCTTTCAGCCTCTCGTTCCAAATCTATTTGGTGTTCCGTAGGTTGTCTTTCTCTTCTTCGTTCTTCGTGTATCGTTTGGACTTCCTCCTCCTCCGTATCCGATGCAGTCCTCCCGTATTCCATGCCGCCCTCGTTTCTCGGCCATCGACTTGGGTTAATCCTCAATCTCTCGGGTGGGAAGTCGTCATCTCGGCTCGAATCGACCTCTCGTCGACCGTAGTCATGCCTTTGATCAACGCCGGAGTCTCGCCTCGGTCGTTAGGTCGACGATCTCCGTGTTGGGAGTCCGTGAGTCCCTCTTGCCCGCCGGATCCCGCCGTGACTCTTCCTCGGATCCCGCTCGTCCCGGAGGTACTCGCCATTGCCTTTGCTATCGTCCTCGTTCCTCGGCTCGCCTATCCGTTCGTTCCTACGTCGCAAAGTAGACAACACTTACTTCGAACCGTTTCGAAAAGGTTAATGGTGGAGTACGACAGTCCAAAGGCAGAGTGAAAAAGATTTTTTATAGTACGATTCCCTTTTACGCTAGCGTGTTGGTCTCAAAGATCAAATCGTTTTTGCCGCAAAAGGACAAATTTTGAAAAGTCATCTTAACACATCGCTTTCGTTACTCTTCCCATGCATTAATTGCTATTTGTCCTAACATTCCCAACGCCAGAAGTCATCAATCATCCGTATGTTAGGTCGGAGGATTTCCTTCATGGTGGGGGATCGTGCCGAGGATCCTCAGTCGCCGCCGCGTTGCTGGTCGACAATTCCTACCGTTTTCCACTGGTACTGTGAGGCCCTTAGTGTAGGGTCAAAGTGAGACGTGGACTACTCACTATAACCCCGTCGGCCATGGTTTCCAAGAACTAGACTCAATGATTCTCGAGCTAGCCCCGTTTCCACTGCTATCGTGCTTCGCTTATCTTGCTAAAGTGAAGACGGGTGTGAAATAGATGCGACAATATTTTTCTCTAGAAGATAGTCCTAGCGACCCACGCGTTGCGCTTGTTAGAGTCTTTCACTTAGCGTCGCCTATCCTCACTAGGTGTTGATAGAGCTGTTGAATCTCTCTAATGGCGGGGCCCGAAGCCACGAGATCTCGATTCAGCCGAGGTAGATCCCGTTCTAGCTTCTACCAACATCGAAAGATGCTATTTAGGAGCTCATGGGTCATCCTAGAACTCTCACGAGAGGCATCTTAAAAACTGCCCATCTCGACGGGGTCGTCTCAATGACTTTGCTTAAGCGGAGTCTTGTTTTTGCTTGGAAGACGGAAACCATAAATTAGAATGCAAAAACGAACTTATATAAACTCGACAAAAATGTTGCTAAGGAAACTGGGGATAACAAGCGAGAGCATAAAGCTAACTTTTATCAACTTCGAGAAGATGTTGCTAAGAAAACGAAGATAACAAGTAAGAACATAAAGCTAACTTCTATCAACTCGAGAAGATGTTACTAAAAAAAAACGAAGATAACGGACCAAAAGGGTTTCTCTCTTAGCGTCAACCAGCACACAAGGTGGCTTGGGAGCTCGGATTTTCCTCTTTTGGTATCCGATTTCAAAGTATCCGGAGATGTTATACGTCCCCTTAGTCGGCGCCAAAATGTAGTGGTGGAAGATCCTACTACTACATCCGAAGAATTATAACAAGAAAGTAATATGCGAAAATCATAAAAGAACGCGAAGTTAACGTGGTTTGGCATGATTACCTACGTCCACGGGGGTTAAGGATGATCTTATTACTTGATTCAAGGATACAAGACGAATATCTCTCTCTCAATGCTCTAGGTGTGCCTTTCTCTCTCACTTGTCACTTGAGTTCTACCTCTCTACATGGTCTCTATTTATAGTTACAAGTGATGATACATCCAAATGCTACGATGTTAGGCTGGTGTAGCTTCCTCGATGTTCCTCTCGGGGGCTCGCCGATGTCTCACCCGACCGTCCTTATTTGTTCGGGTCGGTGCGTCAAGCCAAGCGATGTCTCGCTTCGCTTATCTCGCCACTCGATGTCGCCCGTTCGACGGGGGCGATCGATGTCGCCCTTGGGATCCTTGGCCGAGTCTTTCCTGACCGAGTCCTCCTTATCTCTTCACCAACTTTGTCAGCGCATTTATGGCTCCAGTGCCCGATGTCCATCGCGTCACAGCTTTTCCCCCTTTTCGTCGACTTTCGGCTCCTCTTTTCTTACGCCCAGATTCGGAGAGGCGATCCGGTACCCTCGGTGCACGCTTGCTCTGGTACGCCATGGCTTAGGATCGTTCCACCTGTCCTTGTGGATTATTTACACCTACACTCATCGTGTTACCTGATAAGCATGTATTACTAAGCCAAAAGTTGATCTAAGATTAGACAGGGAAGAGGCACATAATCTTTTTCTTTTGTAATAAGGTATCATCTTTCTTTCGAATGGTGGTTTGATCATCCAATGAAACACCAGCTAGCAATGGGGAACACAAATGAAGGATAATTTTACGTAACAAACAGTAAAATGCAAAAATCTAAAGATTATTTTATGCACACGGCAGCTAAAGCAAAAAACGAAGCAACACCAGAAACATCCACTCATGCCCTTCAATTTTCTTAGTCACGTGCAATGAAAAATCCATTTGTTGCACTGTAGACGACAACAGAACACCATGTCATATAACGTTTATTCAGCTGATTGAAAATTTACAATGAGCTCATGCTCACTATGAAAACAGAATAAATACTAAGCCACCTAGCAGGGAGAAAATCAATCATAGACATAAAATACCATCTATTACCTGATTCCTGTTTAGAAGTTCCTTTACACCCTCCCGCTCCATTCCAGTTATCTTTTCAGCTGCTTTACCGATGGTGAAGAACACTGCTCTTCCTGTGTCATCTTCGACGAAAAAGTTCAAAAACAACCTGTATGACAATGTTTATTAGTTTCTGCTTAGAAAAAACTGGTGGGACTCATGACAATTGTTTATTGTTTATCATCTGTCAAGGCTTCCATCCAAAGAGAACATCAAACGTAAAAAATAATTAAACACAGTTGCAGTGCACTGCAGATTCATGAGTATGTATATCTCCAGGTCAAAGAGAAACTTAGACGTTAATTCAATCTGCAACTTATTCTGTAATCAAATTCCAGCAATACCACACTCACGAAAAGAAACATATACATGTATCTAACTTGCAAAATCCGACAGTGAATATGATTAAAAAAACAATTGGTAATTTGGTTAGGCATACAAACCTTGTTTACAGTTCCCCATTGCTTTCTGATTTTTCCTACTCAACCATTAAAGTGCGAAGTTTGATAGCTTGGCTTGGTATTGTCTGTGCGACTGTAACTGAGTGTGCTAACAAAGCATTCCCTGTACAGTTTCTATAAAAATCCGTATCTTGGTTTCCAAGAAATTCCTTTAATTTTTTTCTCTAAAGTTGGAGTAATCTAAATATTGGCATGAACAATTTTTTTCTCTGACGTACAGTTTTTAGATTTGTTAACAAAAGTATATCTAGTCTTTGATATATTACCTTAATCACAATTTTAGAAGATCCGCAAAATAACTTGCCTGTAAAACAAATCAGACTATCCTAAATATACTCTCGTCTATATATTCTCCTTTCTTTTCTTTACATATATCGGCACTGAAATCAAAATTTTTATATAAAAATTAAAATATGGAAACTAATAAGACCATTTCCGTTTATTTTTCTTATTTATTTTAGTTAATTTTTGTTTTTTAAGATGAAAATTTTGGCATTAAAATCAAACTACCGAAATAATAAAGTCAACAACCGAAAATCTCATTAATTATGGAAATTTATAAGATTTTCGGCATTATTTTTTTTAATGAAATTATTATGCAGCTTTAAAAATATTAGTTTTAGCAAATCTTACGTTGTGGATTTTATTAAAATCATGTAAACACGGTGTAAGAAAATCCCAACCCTACCGGTCAATATGGAGCATCAGATCGAGTCAAATCTATTAAAAAATTAACGTCCACGAAATGTAAGGGGGCTAACTTTGATTTCGGCCAATCAGAAGCGAGAGTCGCGTTCACCGGCTACTGGGAGGGGAGGTTTTTGCAACTCTCGACGTGATGTGAGAGATGTGATTGGGTGTTTAGGTTGTTGATACCCAACTAATTTTTTAAAAGTCGAAAACGAAGTTGGCATCCAAACAGCCTAACTGAATATGAGGCGAGAGTAATCCTTAGCGAGTTGCCTCCGCCTGTTGCCGGGAGGACGAGATATGATGGGTTCTAACATGTAGATATGCCAGAAATCAATTACGATGATGGGTAATTAAGCTTTTGGTGTTTTTTGTTTTCCTTCTAGATGGGCAAATTTCTTATTTTAATAGTTAATTATGCGAGCAAGGATTTCATTTTTTGATGGATTTCTCAATCACTCTTCTATTTTATCGTTTTTTGGTGTGATGTACTAGGTATCGAACTGTTCTTTTCAATCATTTAACTCTGCAGTTTGGGTATCGTAGGATTTGTTAGTTAAGTTAATTTTGTTTGTTGGAATTGATATGGATGCAGTGGAAAGAATTTTTTGTTCTTGCTCTTCTGAATGGTAGTACTTTGATTAGTTCTTCAATGTGCTGATATGTATTTGGGCTGTTGGAAAAATTGGGTAAAAACGGAGGATGAAATAAACACAAAGAAATTGTTGTACTCCAAACTTTCAAGGCTCATAAGATTTCTTTTAGACGATTATTTCTACCCTCCCAATATCAATTGGCGATTGCAACAATTGTATGCGAAATAATGCCTTCGGGATACAATGAAAGCCCTACAACAGAAATTGGATTCAAGGTTTGCACCCCTTGACCCAATCAAGAACACACTAGAAAGAATTCTGATGATGCTTTAGAAAGAGAGAAAACAAGTTGAATTAATTGTTTTAGAATGGGAGAATGCCTTCACTATTTATAGGGATATTCATGCCTATTGGAGATGCCTCTTCACTTCCAAAAGACACATAAGGTGTCTATTGGGAATGGTTGTCTTTTATGAACCATCACACCTATTAAAGGTGTCTCTTCATCTCCAACTAACATCCATTGTGTTTATCCAACACAGAACACTTCCCCGTCATAGCGGCAAACCAAAACATAAAACCATTTTATTTTCTAAGATATTGAAAATATCCAACAATATCCCCCTATTTTCAATAACCAAAAACATGAAAATAAAAACAATACTTTTTAAATCAGAGTAACTGCATCACCGAAGTGACTGCCTACGTACCCGAGTGGGATCAAGCCAACGTAGTTCAAGCACAATTGAGACTAAGAGCTTCTCCAATGGTGGTTGTGTGTGTTTCCTAGGTGGCAATCCAAACACCACATCCTCATTCCAATTTTCCCTCAAATTTAGGGGGAAAAAATATCTCATCTCCAATGGTGTTGTTGGTAATTTTTTATGAATTAAATGTATTTTTTATTTTGAGTAAATTTTAGATTTTATTACACTTAAAAAGGGCTATTTAATATATTTGAATTAATTTTAGGAAGCAAAAGCTTACTAGGATAGCTTGACATTGTCAAGGTGAATGTCTAAAACTTGACATTCACCTTGACAATGTCTTACAAAAATTAAGCCATGTCATCTTCACATTGATTTAAAAAGTTGGGTTGGAGAAGATTTTTAGGGAAAATGAATATCTATCCTATGTGGACTTAGACATTTATCTTCACATACATTCCATTGGAGAAGCTCTAAGCATCATCGTTGAAATCAACACATAAATGATAGGTATCTTTTGGATTTGAACCTTCACTTAGTGTAAGAAACTCAAAGCCTTATCGAGATTCTATGGTGAAACCAGTCTTGAACCAAGTATCCCTTATGATAAAACCGGAGTCTCCACACATATTGATTTCATAAATCATGTGTTACGTAGCCAAGCACGTTAATGGCCATGTGCTTATATCCTTGATTCATGAGTCTTCTTTAGAGAACGGTCTTCTTCTCTTAGGAAACGGCCTGATTTCCATACTCATATAGGTAAGTCTCGAAGGTGTTTCTGCGATACACCTTTTACTAATCACAGACTCATTAAGGATTTACATCCATCCTATTTTCTTGCAGAATCCCTGCACTAAAACAGAAATGAGAAGTTTTTACTTAGTGCACCATAATCACATCCATAGCTTGTTGGTACCACATTGAACCTTGTTTATCCTTTTCAAAACATAGGTTGGGTTTCTGCTATGGGTGATCAACCTTCCTTCACAGACCTTAGTCCCATTTCTGTATACTTCATTTAAAGCATTTCCTTTTGGGAGACTCTCCATGAATAGTCTTCCAAGTTCTTCTCCGTTTCAATGGTTAACTGCAATTACTCCTTTCTTGAGTAATTGACTTACCGTTCAATGTACAAGACTTCTATGTCTTGACCTTTCATTAGAAGTCTTTGTTAGAGACGCTATAGATCATAGCCTGATTCACAATTAATCAAGAACGCTTGAGATGGCTTCTTCCAAAAATGAGATCTCTACAAGTTAGGTTCTAAGCCATTCATCCTCATTAATTGCTTCCATTTATGCAATCAATTTTGACAACATTATTAAAAATGTTTCTATTTAATTTTACAAAATAATTGTAACTTCTCTAGGAATCATAATTAACATTCACAGTTAATTCACAATAAGTCATTCTAGACTTGCATTCACTAGAGGCATATGAAATTTGTAGGCAATTTACTTGCTATTTCAACAAGCACATAATCACGATGAGTAACTCCTCTACTCATGTCCAATCTTCTACAAATTTATATCCAAAAACATAGACAATGTCTATTTAACATTTTTACATTATGTAATGCAAATGTTCATTATTTATGCATCGGTAATATCGTAACACCTCATCGTTGGATATTTGGTCGCGCGCCCAATCTTCCAATATGTTACATATTCACCGGTATTCCATTTTTCGATGTCATTTAAGACATGCCAACTTCCAAATTTTGGAACCTATAATTCTTTTTGCAAGAATTATACTCATATCATAAAATTTGTTATCTCAACAATTATTGATGATTTTGGTTATAAAATAACCTACCGACTAGAAAATTTTATATGACATTCTCATACAAATTCTCCCCCATTTCATGATAATTTTCAAATGCATAAATGCAACTAAATGTCATGAAACACGCTTTCGTTTAGAAACTTTTATGCATCATTTCCTTCGCATTAAATGGCATATAATGGGAGAATATCTCATGTCTCCTGATTTTAAAAAATCTACAGAAATATAAAATTTCTAGTGCATGCATACATATGTGACTAGTATTCTTCACATGATCTCCCAGTGCTCTTTGGTAAGTGACTATACAGCAAAGGACTTCTCATTAAAATGAGGAACAAACGGCCTACCAAAAATGTATAGTTTCATGACACCCACTCAAACGAGCATATGAAACTCAATTTCAAACAGTTCATGTGCATTTCGAATTATCCGCAGGATTCAAAGAGATTCAAATCCATAATAAGAAATGCTGACATCTCTCTGTGTGTATGCATATGCAATTTCAACATGGATTTGATATATAGACAATGAGATGAATAGAAATCATCGAAACACCATGCTATATCATGCATCTATGATATTAAGTATAAAAATTCATTTATACTAACCGTTTTTCATTTTCTTCCACCTTTCAATAAATCATCGGAAAGTCACAGCATCAATCTCTTGAGTTGCATTGTTGACAACGACAATCTCTCTGTAATCTTTCTCCTTTCGTTCTTCTAGGTTTATTTCCTCTAGTCACAAAAGATGATTAAAAAACACTGATCATTAAGAACTTTCGTTGGTTATTAAATTAAATACCCAATATGTGACGGACCGGAAAATTACGCCTTTGGCGCGTTGCCCCGCAGGCCGTAACTTGCCTGATGCGCCATGATGAAGCTACGATCCGGGCCTTAAAAGCTAGGCAAATGCACGTTCATTTGCCATTGCAAGCATGCTCGTGGAGCATGATGCATCTAACTTAGCTTCCACACCATTCCAACTTACCCTTGTTCCGCACAGGGTTTATTAAGGACATAAGGCCAATGCCAATGTATTTTTCATGCATCTCTGGCTTTGCCTTTACGTAGGGAATTCATCACTGAATTTCCTAGCTAGCTGAGCAACCGTCATTGTCCAGGCATAAGCCTTGGACTTTGGCGTAGGCCGCACCAAGCCCTCGTCATTTCCTAAGTTACCTTGCTTACCAACTCTTTATAACTTGATAGGAAGTATGAGCATCCACTTACTGGCATGCAACTAAGCCTCATCAAGTATGGCCACAATCATCTCTTGCGTCGAGATACCGAGCTTAGATGATATGAGGGGCCAACGTGCTGGACCGGCAATGCTGCAACTCATTGCGGCTGCCTACGTACCCTTCCCTACTCTAAAGGGATCAAGCACAGACCGTAGTTCATCCGAGAAGGGATAGAAACTTAAACCCAATCGTTTGCAAGGTCAGTGGCCTAGCAAAAACGGTAATGGCTGGTTCGTATAGGCCATTCCGCCAAGATGCATAATGATTATGCATCATCGGTCCGCGCCGTGGCATAGTGATGCCAATGCATCAAATACCCTCTTCGAAAGGCTACGCAACTATAAATGAGCCTTAGGCATCATTTATGCTCTTCCGGCTAAGCTATGAAGCTTACTTGGTACATAGTCCGCATATGCACCTTCAACCAACTACCCCTCCCTATATATGTCTTAATGGAATTTCTACAAGTATGGAAAGGGGAGCATATTGACATGCTTGCTTCACTATTCATGGCCGTTGCCATATATTTCTGAAGGACCGGCAATGATTGTCGAGTTTCCGTTCTGTTGCACAATGATTACGCACCACGCGTTCCATCTGTTGCACAATGATTATGTGACATTCTCTTTGGCATATCGCATAATGATTATGCAATATTCTCTCGACCAGCCCTCTCTGGTCTGATGCACAATGATTGTGCGATATTGGTTGTTGGCCAATAACTCTCATAATGCACAATGATTACGCTGTAAGCTCAAGGCCACCTACCCAACTGGCCTAATGCATCATGATGATGCAATATTGTCCCTTGGCCAAATGCCAAACATAATACGCCATTTTTGGCGCGGTATTGGCCTTAACCCAATCCACCTTTTTCACGCTGCGGAAGCTTTGGATGAAGCTTCATCACAAGCAAATGGCGCATCTTTTAGCATGCGCCATGCTAAAAACACGGGGTGTTACATTATCACACCCTTCAAAGAATTTCGTCCCCGAAATTCAAAACCAAAGCTATTGTGGACAATCTCTTCGAGTTGGATTTCCTGAGCAAAAGTCCCGTACTGAAGCTCGAAATCGCGGTTTCTTCAAGTTGTCATGAACAACAATTTAGACCTTCCCGAGCACATGTCCCATACCACCGCCCAGGGATCCAAAAGTGCCCACAACAAAACCAAGAATCGCAATTGGCGATGCCAAGAGGATATCTCGACAAGGTATCCCGAATGCGCATCCCGTACTACGCACTCCCGAGAGTCCCTAAGGTTCACAAGGTTGAAAGATGTCATCGAAATGACAAGGAAAACTCAACGCAACACTGTGAGGACCAATCTCTAATGCCAGTGCAGTTGGATGCAAGCCACCGTCCCTGACGGATTTACCGGGTTGCCACTCGTAAGTGGGATGCTAGCCGGGCCTGACAACGCACACCCTTGGCCAGTGCCAACGTGTGGGGATGATCAGTCCCATTGTCTACCCACCGTCCCAGACGGTCTTCCGGATGCTCATAAGCGGGGTGCCACAGAGGCCTGGCAAACTCACAGTACTTATACAAGCTCAACTCGATTTGCAAATTAACTGGCTCAGCAGTTACAAACTCTTTCCCGCGCAGAAGTTGGCCTACTCTCCAACTTTAAGTTTTCCGTTAAGGAAAATACTTGCGGACAAGTCCACTCCGCACAAGTCCCTAGAGTTTTCTCGGAACTTGCTCTGATACCATCTGTGACGGACCGGAAAATTACGCCTTTGGCGCGTTGCCCCGCAGGCCGTAACTCCCCCGATGCGCCATGATGAAGCTACGATCCGGGCCTTAAAAGCTAGGCAAATGCACGTTCATTTGCCATTGCAAGCATGCTCGTGGAGCATGATGCATCTAACTTAGCTTCCACACCATTCCAACTTACCCTTGTTCCGCACAGGTTTATTAAGGACATAAGGCCAATGCCAATGTATTTTTCATGCATCTCCTCGGCTTTGCCTTTACGTAGGGAATTCATCACTGAATTTCCTAGCTAATGAGCAACCGTCATTGTCCGGCATAAGCCTTGGACTTTGGCGTAAGCCGCACCAAGCCCTCGTCATTTCCTAAGTTACCTTGCTTACCAACTCTTTATAACTTGATAGGAAGTATGAGCATCCACTTACTGGCATGCAACTAAGCCTCATCAAGTATGGCCACAATCATCTCTTGCGTCGAGATACCGAGCTTAGATGATATGAGGGGCCAACGTCTTTGGACCTAAGAATGTCGCAACTCATTGCGGCTGCCTACGTACCCTTCCCTACTCTAAAGGGATCAAGCACAGACCGTAGTTCATCCGAGAAGGGATAGAAACTTAAACCCAATCGTTTGCAAGGCTGTGGCCTAGCAAAAACGGTAATGGCCTGGTTCGTATAGGCCATTCCGCCAAGATGCATAATGATTATGCATCATCGGGTCCACGCCGTGGCATAGTGATGCCAACGCATCAAATACCCTCTTCGAAAGGCTACGCAACTATAAATGAGCCTTAGGCATCATTTATGCTCTTCCGGCTAAGCTATGAAGCTTACTTGGTACATAGTCCGCATATGCACCTTCAACCAACTACCCCTCCCTATATATGTCTTAATGGAATTTCTACAAGTATGGAAAGGGGAGCATATTGACATGCTTGCTTCACTATTCATGGCCGTTGCCGTATATTTCTGAAGGACCGGCAATGATTGTCGAGTTTCCGTTCTGTTGCACAATGATTACACACCACTCGTTCCGTCTGCTGCACAATGATTATGTGACATTCTCTTTGGCATATCGCATAATGATTATGCAATATTCTCTCGACCAGCCCTCTCTGGTCTGATGCACAATGATTGTGCGATATTGGTTGTTGGCCAATAACTCTCATAATGCGCAATGATTACGCTGTAGCTCAAGGCCACCTACCCAACTGGCCTAATGCATCATGATGATGCAATATTGTCCCTTGGCCAAATGCCAAACATAATACGCCATTTTGGCGCGGTATTGGCCTTAACCCAATCCACCTTTTTCACGCTGCGGAAGCTTTGGATGAAGCTTCATCACAAGCAAATGGCGCATCTTTTAGCATGCGCCATGCTAAAAACACGGGGTGTTACACAATAAGAAGAACAAAGGAATTTAACGACAAGATAAAAATAGATTTTAGAAAACTCCCAAAATGTTCTCTTGTCTTGTGCACGTCCAGACATATATTTGGCAATCCCCAAACTGGTGGAAACCCCAATCAAGCACCCATGTAGTTTTTTTTCAATTGTAGTTGCCGGTAAGCGTTTTCTCTGCTTAAGCACACATTGACAGTGGCTATTCACCAACATTTCGTAGGAATTTTTTTTCTTTCTCCAAGCCATTTTGTTCCCAAAAAATTCAATCACGGAGACGTTCTTTGAATAGTTGTTTCACCCTTCGTTGTCGAGAAAATTAATCGTCTAAAACTGTTGGAAAAAATTGGGTAAAAACGGAGGATGAAATAAACACAAAGAAATTGTTGTACTCCAAACTTTCAAGGCTCATAAGATTTCTTTTAGACGATTATTTCTACCCTCCCAATATCAATTGGCGATTGCAACAGGTATGCGAAATAATGCCTTCAGGATACAATGAAAGCCATACAACAGAGAAATTGAATTCAAGGTTTGCACCCCTTGACCCAATCAAGAACACACTAGAAAGAATTCTGATGATGCTTTAGAAAGAGAGAAAACAAGTTTGTGGCTCCGGAGGCGGTTGGACTCCTCAAGAGAGTTCAGAAAGTCATGCACAGTAATGTCATGACTCCCCGTTCGCTGGAGTTTGTTTTTAAAAGGATAGGTTTTGCTATCCAAAAGGGCTTGCTTGTGCATGACTTGTTGCTCGCTTGCCTTCTATGTAAAAGGTTTTTTTTTAATAAGATGAAATTAGACTTCCCAAAAAAAAAACAAGTTGAATTAATTGTTTTAGAATGGGAGAATGCCTTCACTATTTATAGGGATATTCATGCCTATTGGAGATGCCTCTTCACTTCCAAAAGACACATAAGGTGTCTATTGGGAATGGTTGTCTTTTATGAACCATCACACCTATTAAAGGTGTCTCTTCATCTCCAACTAACATCCATTGTGTTTATCCAACACAGAACACTTCCCCGTCATAGCGGCAAACCAAAACATAAAACCATTTTATTTTCTAAGATATTGAAAATATCCAACATGGGCTTCCTGTTAATGTAATATTTCAAAAGTGTTTGTTGCCGTATTGTTTCCCGATGGCCTTTTTGTGGTCGTCGTCGTTGAAGAAACCCACCGCCTTCTAACCCTAATCGTAGGGTTCACACCTGTTATTTTGTGTCGGCACACCTGACGGTGTAGTTTAAAAAAAGAATATAGTCAACGTGTAGTGGCTTTATTGTAACCACGTGGTTGGTTGTCTTTTTGGTATTGTGGGCTTGGTGTATCCATTTAATTAAACCTTTAGTGATAGTAAGCTTCTCTTCTAGAACCCTCTTCTAAGAGCAACTGCAGTGGCGCGACTATTACCAAAGATCAAAGACCAAAAAAAAGACCAAATTTTAGTTTGGTTCGTCGTGTGACGCAGCGGTAGAAGACTAAATTTGGTGGGGCGGAACATATAAGTTCGCCTGGTGTGGGGCGAACATTTTATCCCCGCTCGACTTAAAAAAAAAAAAAAAAAAAAAATGGGGCGTTGATATATCAACGCCTCAACAAAGAAAAAAAAAAAAAGTGGGGCGAACATTTTATCCCCGCTTGGTGTGGGGCGTAAACTTTATCCCCGCCTGGTGTGGGGCGTAAACTTTAAGTTCGCCTGGTTTTGGGGCGAACATTATATCAACGCTCGACTATATTTGGGTTTAGTCTTTGGTCCCCGACCAAATATAATCGCCCACTGTTCATTTAGTCTGGGATTTGGTCGATGGTCCGTCCCGCTACGCCTGGTTCAGAGACCAAATAAATGGGTTTAGTCGCCCACTGCAGTTGCTCTAAGCTTGTTTTTTATTCTCTTCTAAGCTTGTTTTTTATGGTTCATAACTTCATACCATTTGCTATGATTATCCTTTAATTGATTGAAGTACATTTTATTTCCCTAAACGAGTTTTTATTCAAAAAGGAAGGTGTTGTACGAAGTTATCTTAATTTGGTTATGCCCATTGATTTTTGCCCATTTCTTTTATACCCATTACCTATATTGATTTCTGGCTGCTCTATTGGTTCCTATTAGACTAGTCCAACCGTGGCACAGGTACGGCAATTCTATCCCACTATTATAATCACCTGTTCATAATTTAGCTTGTATTTTCCTATCAAATTCCTACTGCACTTGGTATAATTAGTTTGTTGTTAGATCTCAATCAATTTTTAACAACAAATTAGCCAGCTCTTTCCTATTATCATTTCTCATTTTTTCAACAAGAATATAACAAAATCATCATTGGTGGCTGAAAACTCAATACCAAAATTAGTCTCTCCACTTCCATTCTTAAGCCTGAATTTAATATCCAACCCTTTCCTAATCTTTTCCCCATCCTCGCAGCCAGGGGCGGATCCACCTTAGGACTAGGGAGGACAGTTGTCCTCCCTAGAATCCCAATATCATATAATTAGCCTTTGGTTTTTAGGTGTTTTTAAGATTTGTCCCCCTTAGATTTAAACAAAATGAAGTAATATAAGCCTAGATTGTAAGCCTAGATTGTAGTGATAGATGTGATTGGTATTAAAATTTGCTTATGGGTGTCAAATTTAGTGATGATATATGATGAATATCGGAAATCTATTAACAAAAACGTCCAAAAATTTCGGACGGCCTTCGGCCGCATATATTTGTCCCCCCAACCAATAGTTCTTGGCTCCGCCCTGCTCGCAGCAACATAATCTTTTGATCCCCATAAGCTCCGATCACCAGCTCTTCTCTACCATCAAAAATGAATATTTTGGCGTGGAATTGCCAAGGAATAAATAACTCAACAATAATCGAACACCTAAAAGGAATTGTTTCACATTATATTCTTGTCCGAGACTCTAGCCAATGAAACTCATATGGCAGGCATGGCCCAATCACTTCAATTTCAAAACCACACCTCAATACCCAAAATAGGCAGAAAAGGTGGACCCTGTTTTATGTGGAAGAACCCCCTAAACGTTAAGGTGATACTTGAATGTCAAAGTTACACTCATGTAATCATCACCCCTCCGCCTCCAGGTCAACCATGACTCTGCACAGGTATATACGGCCCACCTCACCCGGACGCGACACAAGACTTATGGCAGGATTTTCCTAGGCATCGGACCAACAACGTCGTGGGTTCTTTGAGGAGACTTTAACGAAGTAATGGATCAGTCGGAAAAAAAAAGGAGGAAGACCGGTTATGTATGCACAAACACAACCTTTCTTCACAGTGATAGACCAAATGGGATTCATGGACCTCGGATTTTGTGGGGATACTTACACATGGACAAACAATCAACAAGGACCAGATAATATAATGGAAAGGCTGGATCGAGCCATCGCCACCCAAAAATGGCGTACCGCTAACCCTCACACAGGTGTTACTCATCTCCCGAGAATTGCTTCTGATCACTCCTCAATCCTGCTTTATACAAAAGAAATCGACTGGCAAGGGCAAAAGAACTACAAGTTCGAGCATCTATGGCTGACACACCCTCAACTAAAGCAAATCGTCGAGACAACCTGGTGTCAACAGAATGACTCGGAACCTGCCTTAGATCTTCATCTAAAACTGATTACAACAGGGGAAACCCTTATGGAATGGAACAAAGAAACCTTTGGATGCCTGCCAAAGCTAATCAAGAAATCAACAGAGAAAATACGAATGGCACAACATCAATGTGCGATTCACAGTGGCGAAGAACTAAACTACTGGATCACCCAAGAAAAGCAGCTTCGGAGCAATCACCTAACTTTAATGCAGTTTCATGCAACATACTTGCAACAAAGATATAGAATCCAATGGCTTCAATCCGGAGACGCCAATACTAATTTCTTCCACACGAAAGAGACTATACACCGAAGTCGCAACAACATACACCAACTGCAGGACCAGCAAAACAACTGGATTAGTGATAAAGATCAAGTAATTAAAATCATCCTTGATCACTTTACGGAACAATACTCGGAAAGAAACACATCAATAGATGAGGAGCTCTTTGCACAAATCACACCCAGATTGTCAGCTCGACAATGTTCTACGCTAATAGAGGAGGTGACGACCGCGGAAATTAAACAAGCCTTGTTTTCCATTAACTCGGAAAGTGCTCCCGGACCTGATGCATATATTAGTAAGTTTTTTAAGGTATATTGGGAAACCACCCACCATCAATTAATAACAATGGTCCGCAGTTTCTTTACATCCCTAAACATTCACCCCCTCATGAATTACACCATTGTCACCCTAATCCCCAAAGTCGATCATCCATCGAAACCATCCCAATTCAGACTGATCAGCCTTTGCAATGTGGTGTACAAAGTGATATCCAAAATCCTAGTAAACCGCATACGACCCCTTCTCCCTTTCCTCATAAGCTCATATCAAAGTGCCTTTGTTCCTCAAAGGTCAACACATGATAACATCCTAATAGCTGGAGAACTATTCCATCACATCAAGACTTCCGCTAACACCAAGGACCCAAAAGTAGCTCTGAAACTGGACATTAAGAAAGCCTATGATAGCTTAGACTGGGGATTCATCAATAAAGATTTCACCTCGATGGGATTTCCAAGCATTTTTGTAGATTACATAATGTTATGTATAACTACCGTTACTTACTCCATCAACATTAATGGTACACCACATGGGTACATCACTCCAACAAGAGGTATTCGATAGGGCGATCCACTCTCTTCCTATATTTTCATCATTTGTGGAGAAATCCTATCGACTAACCTGGGATATCTAGAAGTTCAAGGTCTGGTAAAAGGGCTAAGAATCTCTCAAAAATCCCCTCCTATTTTGCATCTGATGTATGCGGATGATCTCCTCATTACCTACAAAGCATCTCAGGAAATAAACAACCACATCAAGAGGATACTTTTGTCATACAGTTCGTCTGCAGGCCAGGAAATCAATACTGCAAAGTTTACAGTGATTCACCACACTAGACTGCAACAACATCAGGTGGATGCTCTGCACAAATTCTTTGATATCCCAACCTCAGTGACCCCTCAAACATATCTAGGCGTACAATTCAAGCACGAAAGAAACTCAAGTCACATTTTTGACCCGTTGTTGCAACGTTTAGCACGAAAAGCGCAAGGATGGATGACCAAATGCCTTACGCAAGTGGGAAGGTTAGTACTCATTAAAACCTCCCTAATTCCAACCTCTAACTATCTTATGCAAACACAATTGTTCCATGTACATGTACACAAACAGATCGACCGAATCGCCCGGAACTTTTTTTGGGGACATGACTCATCTGTTAAGAAACTTCACCCTCTAGGATGGAACAAGCTAAACAAACCGATACTAATAGGAGGTATTGGCATTAGAAAGAGCAATCACCACAATAAATCCTTACTCATGAAAAGAATTTGGAGCATTCATGATAAACCTAATTCCATTTGCTTCAGATTATATAATGAAAAATTCCTACAAAACCAACCTATCTTCCGAGAGACACACCCATCCCCCTTTCTGCCAGCCCACAATGGAAACAGTTGGCATCTCTAATACCAATCTTCCAAAAATCCACCTTTCATCTTATCGGAAACGGTTTAGACACCCCTATCCAAGCTAAATGGATCCCTCAATTTCAAAACCTTGACCCGAACCAATGTTACCCGATCCAAACAGTAGCTGATCTCATCGACCAGCTTACCCATAACTGGAATCACGACCAGATGATTAAACTCCCCCCTGAGGCTATCCAACACATCATAAATATCCACCTTCCCCTAACTAGGCCTCCAGATACTTTACTCGGCCACACTCAAAATCCTAAAATACACCACAAAGATCCTGGATACAACTGCCTAATCTAACAGGATACCCATTACCACAACGACCCCTTACCACCGGCCAAATTCCTTTGGACCTTACCATGCCCACCAAAAATACAACTTTTCTTATGGAAAGCTATAAATGAAGGTCTCGCCACCTTCACTATCCTAAATCACATAAACCTCGCAGACTCCAACATATGCCCCAGATGCAACATGGAACCAGAAACGGCCGAACATATCATTCTCCACTGCCCAATAACATTTGTCTCCCGGAACAACCTCTTATCTCACCTATCCACAAACCAAATCCAAAACAACAACTCCAATCTAGTAGTAAATTCCCAAACAACCATTTCACAAATTCTACAAGGCTCTAACAATGTCACCTATATCTAGCCATTCTGTTTTCTATTCTGGAATCTTTGGACATCTAGAAATGATATAGTTTTCAGAAAAAAACTTACCCCTCCGGACCAAATATTGGCACAAACCTTAAGACAACAACATGAATTTGATTGGGCAAAAAAGTTTCTTCCCCCAAGAATCCTGTGGGGAACCACCTCGAGAAGTAATCCAATCAATGTCAGAGCTACAACAACAATCCAAGTAGGATGGATCGGATCAGCTCCGGATTGGATAAAGATCAACACGGATGGTGCTGCCCGAGGTCACCCAGGAATGGCGGGAGCGGGCTTCATTTGCAGAGACTCAAATACCCAGGTTATTTTGGCTCTTGCGCAACCTCTGGGTATAACTACGGCTCTAACGGCAGAAACATGGGCAACTCTTCTGGCCACAAGGACAGCGATGGATCGACAATGAACAAAAGTTATTTTTGAGACGGACTCGGAAAACCTGATGCGCTTCATCAAAACGACAACGAACCCCCTTGGTATATTGCGAGATATGATCTCCAAATAAAAAGAGAGAAAATGCAACAAAAATACCACAGGAACCAAACGTGGATGGACGGAAAACTATCTTTGGAAAACAAATAACAATTCAACAAAAAAAAAAAAAAATCACTAGCACTAGAAAATTATTAGTTTTTTTTTTTTTTTCACAATTGATTATTCTCGTACACAATTTGGGGTGGTTTGAACATGTAAGTAAAACTTTGGGGTTGTTTGGACTCGTTTTTGGAAAACACTAGAAAGAGACATCGACCATTCATTTGTCGCTCACCTCACGAAGTGTAAGTTTCATGGAAGGGAACCAAATTAAGGATTTATTGGTGGCCCAATCCATTATCCGAGAATAATAATGCTACAGTAACCTTATCATTTGGTTTAGAAATTGTTCTCAACATTTTTGTTTCGAAAGAGAAGTGAGAGCCACGGAAAACTATCACTCAATAATCCAGACTTGAGGATTTACAAAGATTAACTTTTTCGCCAAGAATTGAAAGAGTGCACTTAGAGTCGAGGCTCAATGTCAACAGGAACCTTGAATTATAACTCGGTTTGAGCTTTGAAGGATAATAAAGTTGAGATGATTTGAATTGAGCCTCGTAAGTCAACATGTGGTAGAGTTGCTTATCAGGCTAAGGTTCTTGTCAACTTTGGTTGTGGCCAGGTGGTGCACTGGATGGAGCAAATGTTTGCGTAATTACTCAACAAATATATGGGTATTTTTGAAAGGCTTCTCCAATGGTTGATGTTGTGTGAAGTTGAGTTAATATTATTTCAAATGGTTGGTCGACTAATCCCATCCTTTCTCCACCAAATTATTGCTAATGACTCTATGAGAATAACATATCCACGTATAATAGCTTTGTAGGTTTTTTATTTCGTCTCATGCTTAAAAAAAAAAAAAAAAAAAAAAATGAATGAACCAAAAAAAATCATGGCCGGAGTTGAATTGATGAAGTATCACTAGCTAGGTGTAAAATTATTATGGACTTTTTTTTTTTTTCACAATTGATTATTCAAGTTTATTGTTTACACAATTTGGGGTGGTTTGAACATGTTGATTAGTCTTATTCCAAGTAAAACTTTGGGTTGGATTGTTTGGACTCGTTTCCTGTTTTAAAACACTAGAAAGAGACATCCCGTGACCATTCATTTGTCAATTTATTTTTATTGCTCACTCAACATCCCCTTGGTTACTAAGAAACCGAAAATTTGCAAGTTTCACATGAATTTTTTCATTATAAGAGCTTTTCCAATGGTTGATGTGCTTATTTCATGTGTCAACATTGTCTTTATTTTCTCTTTGTAAAATTCTCTTATATAGATATAAATTCCTAAACATTGGGAATTAAAGAAATATCACCGCCAACCCAAATCAATCTTAATCTTGTGTTTCATACATGTCTCTTAATAATTGGTTAACAATCATTCTATTTTTATTTTATAACTTATTTCACTAACATAAAAATGACTAGGATAGGAAGACATTGTCAAGTTTTTTCTAAGAGCTTCTCCAATGGAATGTATTTGAAGATAAATGTCTAAGTCCACATAGGATCGACATTCATTTTCCCTAAAATTCTTCTCCAACCACAACTTCTTAAATCAATGTGAAGATGACATGGCTTCACTTTTGTTAGACATTGTCAAGGTGAATGTCGAGATTTAGACATTCAACTTGACAATGTCAAGCTATCCTAGTAAGTTTTTGCTTACCCAAATTAATCCCAATATATTACATAACCATTTTTAGCTCTAATAAAATCTAAAAACTATTAAAAATAATATTTACATTTAATCCACAAAACATCACAAACAACACCATTGGAGATGAACTATTTTTCCTCCCTAAACTTAAGGAAAAATTGGAATGAGGATGTCTTGTTTATGTTGCCACCTAGGAAACACACACAACCACCATTGGAGAAACTCTAAAACTAGACATTCACCTTGACAATGTCTTCCCAAAATTAAGCCACGTCACTCCATATTTATTTAAAAACTTAGGGTTGGAGAGGATTTTAGAAAAAATTGATGTATATCCTATGTGGATTTAGATATTTATCATCACACACATTTCATTGGAGAAGCTATAACAAACTGACCTAATTCCACGGAGAACATCAAAGTCAAAATTTAAGGGGGTTCATTTCGATCTTTGCCAACAGGGAGAGGCGAGCCTTTATCAAAAGGAGTAGATTAATTATTTGAGTTGGTTGTTTTTTCTTGTATGGCAATGTGGGTCAGTAAATAAATGTGACTCTTAGTAGATTATTGCGATAGCAAAGTTCCAAAGGTACTTGGAAGATTTTGTATCATGAAACCTGGTGGCTGGATGGGTACGAGGAAGATAGAAGACAACCCAAGCGGTAAGCTAACCAATTATCTATATTTTTTTTTCGTATTCAAATTCTGAATTCATCTCTCTAGAGTCTATAATAAAATAACCCGGAATATACGACCTTGTTACAGTCGGGACAGTAAGAGCTGGTCCAAATATAAAGCATGGCGTGTCACAATCTTAATGGTGAAGAGGGAAATGACTCTATCATTGAGACTGTTAGTGGGTGAAGTTGGAAATAATCAAAGGTCTGGATTGATTGTCCCAGATTTGGTCCATGTTAGTTGTCCAAGTTCTAAAACTTTCTAGATAAATGCATCACTAATTCGAAGGAAGGGTTGCTGACACCAAACTGTCAAAAGGGTCGTCAATGCAAGGGTGTACTAATAAAGGGGACCAATGGTCCATATTCCCTTCCATCCCCGGACTTGATACAAGTGGGGTTTCTAAAACCTGTGTGGGATTCCAAAACAGCAGTGATGCCAAAATTTCAATGGTCCTTGACTGGTCCGTAAATTTTAGTCCACCCATACCTTTTCTAGGCTAACAATTATCTCGGACATGGTACTTGGCATTAAAATTTGTTGAGGTGGGTCGTGGGTGTCCTAGCATCAAAATTACCGAAAATCTACTTTTTACTTTTAAATGTATGTTAGAAAAAGGCCTTGCACGTTGTAAATGTTTTTATCCCAGTGGGGAAGATAATTCTTTTTTTTCCTTTTTTTGAGGAAGAATAATAATAAGAAATCTGTAGGTATGCTCAATAAAAACAAAATAGAGTCACTAGGTAGTAAAACCAATAACCCCTTATCCACGATATTTGATAATGAGAGTAATGCTCTTATCATTTCTATTTTTTTTAATCTTTTAAATTTTAACTTTTTCTTAAAAGGAATTCAATTTTTTTTTTCAATTATTTTTTTTTACTTCCTAAAAGTTTTTTCTATATTCATAAAATATAGACATAGGTCTGGTTGATAACTTATCAGCCGAACTTAAAGTTTTTAAAACATATTTAGGTTAGTTAGGCTGATAGCTTATCAGCGGAACTTCACTCTTTAACTGTCGAACCTAAGTTCAGCTGACTCGAGCAAAAAATAGGACAACCGAACTTAACATTGTTCTTCATAAAGTGAAGTTCGGCTAACATTTTCTTGTTTAATTAGCAGCCGAATTTAGAATGAAGATCAATGAGTAGTTCGGTTGATGATTCGTTTCAATTGTAAGCCGAACTCCACTCTGTAACTGCCATAAAACCAGAGCTCCTTGCAAGGAGGATCTGATTCTTGCTCTCCAATTTCACTCAATTCGATTTCCAGATTAGAAAAACGAATAGAGTCTCCACATTTAGTAGATGATGAAAATTATAGTCATGCTAGGATCGGTTGGAGTAAAGAAGAGATAAGAGAAGAAAAATAATTAAGAAAGATTTAAATTTTCAAAAAAAAAAAAAATTCAAAAAAAGTTTTTAATACAATAAATTAAAATAAATAAATTAATTAATTAATTAATCAAAATTATCTAAATAATTTAACCAGCTTTAGACATCCCTTATAAATCTACACTGACAAGAAAAAACATTAAGTATGCCTCAAAACAGTTTGGTATGCCTTTTTTTTCAATAATATAATGTCTTTGTCTACGTTTCGATAATGTCTTTGTCTTTGACTGTTTCGAATATGTAATAAAATTAGTATGTAACAGGATTGAATACAAATTGGAAAGAAAATTGTTTCTGGGCAATCAATATCCAGACTTGTAACAGTAGTGTAATGCTTTACGGGAACTCTCCAATAGTTTAAGAAATAATCCATAGAATAGGGGAAACTTTATTGTCGCCCATTACCGAAACAACAAACAATTAATAGAATGATTCGATAATGTAATCTTAAAACAATAAGAGTGAGCAAGTCTAAAATACTTACAATGCTCTTAAGACTTGTTGCTGGGTCTTTCGATGCCATCTTCTTCTTACCAGCCAATTCTTCAGTAGTCGGTTCCCTAATCACAGTAGGACGAGCCCAACCCAAGTACCACGTCTTGTATCTCTCACTAGCTTCATGAACGGTGGTCACCTCGTCCAAAAGACTCACATCGATTTTACGGCCACGTCTATCGTCCCAATGTTCTTGAACTGATGCTGTAATGTAAAAGACGTTAATAGTGTAATGAATACAAATTGAAAAGAAAATTGTTTCTGGGCAATCAATATCCAAACTTGTAACAGTAGTGTAATGCTTTACAGGAACTCTCCAATAGTTTAAGAAATAATCCACAGAATAGGGGAAATGCTTTACGGGAACTCTCCAATAGTTTAAGAAATAATCCACAGAATAGGGGAAACCTTATTGTCGCCCGTTACCGAAACAAAGAAATAATCCACTTTTTTACTTTTACTAACTTTTCCTACACAGTTATCCATTTTTTTACTTTTACTCAGTCAGATATTGTCTTGGAAGATCAAGAAAGCATCAAATGTGGCATCATGTCTTGTGTCTGTCACGAGTGGGTCCAGCTACCTAAATGGACGGGTAAAAGTTACTCATCCGAATTCAAATTTCATCTTTGTAAAATATAAAAATATCATCTCTGTAAAATATAAAAATAACTCGAACGTGTCAAAAATAGCAAGGGCCGCTGCTGTCTCAAATCAGTTTTCAAGAAACAATGGAGATATGAAGATATCCATCATGTCTAGGGTTCTTAATTAATGGTAGTCTTCTTATTCTTTTTTGTGTTCACGTAGTATCTATATCGTGTTCTTCATATTAGGGAAAGACTTCAACTGGAAGAGGATGCTGCATCAAATCGTGTTTACTAATGATCTAATTAATTCACGACAGGAAAAAAAAAAGTTTCAAAAAAAAAAAAGTAGAAGAAAGAGATATATGATCGCGATGCTGTCTTAGCGTTTGATGTTTACTAATGTGCCGTGTGGCCGGACGGATTCCCTGCCGATGCAGATCTTGGCGGTGACCTCTGTAAGTTTCTCTGGAACGAACAAAACATTGATTATGTCGTTACCAAGTCTTTCTAGGTTTGGATAAATTTGGTTGAATTTTTTTTGTTGAAATAAATCATTATTTTACAATCAGAATCTGAAATTACAATAGTTCTTTTCCAATGTTCCGTGTGGCCGGTCGGAGCCCCTGTCGGTGCAGATCTCAGTTTCATTGGAACGAACAAAACATTGATTAAATCCATATTCCATACCAAGTCTTTGTAGGTGTTATTGTTCGATTCGGTTATCTTTGATATTGATGTTTCTTTTATATTTCTTTTGTTTTAGGTTGAACCAATGTCATCAACATCGGAGCAGCTATTGGTTTGGGAGACGAAGCCTAACCAGGAAAGCAAGGTAAGGCATGGATGTGATTTAACTGATTGAATTGTGACTCCGTTGTAATTTGATTGTGCACACATGACTACAAAACCTTGTACTAGTGGCATGCGTACACAAAAGCTATTCTCCAATTTTAATATAAATGAATTTGGGTGTGGAACTTTTAGTTTGTTAGAGCATCTCCAACAGAGGGTGGAGGTTTTATTTTTTCATGACACATAAGATTTTAGACCCTCATTTACATTAAATTCATCTCCAACAGTGGGTCATAGAAAATAGGAAGGGTGTTAAAATAAATATGAAAGTCTTGGAGAAGGTCTTATTTAGACAATGACCTCCACATCATCATTTTAACTATATTTTAATTTTTTAATTTTTAAATAAATTGTTATGAACCAATAGGAAAGAGGGAATCAATTTTATCATTATCCAAAACAACAATTTTTAAAAATAAGACCCCATACTATTGGAGATGGTTCATGAGCAAAGCATTATTATTCTTGCCACATACATATGACCCCATAAATAAGGATCTAAATAAAAATTCCACATAGGATTTTTAACACCCACTGTTGGAGATGCTCTTAAGGATCATTGTTTTTCAATTAGAATCTGTTTTGTAGTTCTTTTTGGATTTGCCATGTGGCCGGCCATAGACCCTGTCGGTGCCAGACCCGCAATAGATGACTGTGTAGGATACTTGAGTCACAGTGTTTGTTCTATTTTCTTTTGAACTAAATGTTTTTTTTCTCTTTTTGGTTTTTGGTGGCATAGCATAATCCATCTTTGAGATTGAGTGGTCCGAGAAGTTGCTTATAAGAGCCTAAACCTCAGCCAGGTATTACTATTGCTACTGATTCTAATTTGTATTTGTATGTAAGGAATTCTTGTTGGTTCATAGCCGTGTGTCATGGTATAGATATGCGTTGTAGGTTTCTAGATATAACCAATGGTTTCTAGCTATCATGGTTAGGGGTCGGAAGCCCCTCTCTTAAATAATTTACCTGCTACGAGGGTGTTGTAGGTTTGCTTTTGTTTGGGTCCGTCTAATCCTCCTTTGTTGCATTAGATATGTTTCGCATTTGGAACACCACTCACTTACATGGGTTCAACTGCTTAACAATGGTCTGTATGTCTGCTTGTACCCTTAACTCTAGAGGTGTAATTTGGCCGGGCTAGCACGTTTATGGCACAACAGAACATGTTGAATTTCGAGCACAACACGACACAACACGGGTACAACACGGGTACAACACGTTAGCTTAGTGTGTTGTGCTAGACAACTAGGCACGCCAGCACGGCACAACACAACACCTGGCACTTGTAAGCACGCGACACAGTATAACACGACATGCGAAAAAAGTACGCCAAATCATCCATAAAATACAACTCAATACATCACATTCATGCATATCTCACAAAAAAGTATTTATTTTAGCCATTTTTTGACATTTTATTTTTGTTATGCTAATTAATTTCTATAATGATACATATACTACTAAAATATATTTACATTGGAAAACATAAAATAAATGGGCTAGCACAGCACTGAACGACACGATTATTTTTCTGTCCCAGCACAGCACGACACGTTGTTTAGCATGTCACAACACGACACGTCTGAATCTTTGGCACGTAGCAGGATAAGAACGAGACTTCATGGATTGGACTATGCCGGGCCGACACGTTTTACACCTCTACTTAACTCTACATGTTTCTACGATAACCTTAATCTGCTTGTACCAATTTTCCAGAAAACTTTAAATGATGCACGGACGCTCCATTTCTTGAGCCGTGTCCGCGTCAGACTCGCGGCGGACACGGGACGCGCATGGGACGCTGACACGACGCGTGTCCGACGGACCAATTTGCGCGTCCTACGCGCGTCTGGTTTGGACGCACCGATGACGCGTGTCCAACGTATTTTTTTTCATTTTCATATAAACTTTTTCCTTTATTTTTACTATTATCAACCAAATGAAGAAAGACAAACATTTAGATTAATAATTTAGGTCTTTATTAGGATTTTGTAATTGGAAATGACATCACGTACACCCTTAGTTGGACATGTGTTGATCTAAGAATGCATTTTGATTGTGTGTTTAATAGTGACTGATTATTTGACATTCGGCGTGTATACACAAATAATATCTTCTTTTCTTTTGAAATTTATACATATATAACATCATTTTCTAATTTTTAGGGTCTAAATACTTGACTTTGCTGTATAAATACATGATTATATATATAAATAAAATATGTATATACGTGTCCGCGTCCTAGTTTTTTGAAAATTTTGTAGCGTCAGCGTCGTGTCGCGTCCGCGTCTACGCGTCCGCGTCTGTGCAACCTAGGACATAACCAACCCCATCCATTTCTCTAACCAAAAGTTTCACATCCTGAAACTTCTCTAGTTTTACGTTTTTTATGTAGTACATCTTCTCAACCCATTTTCTACATCAGAAACCGATGTGTATCTCTTTGCACTTTGTTTACGGAAGATGTTCGTCATTAGAAGATGTTCGTCATTAATGGCAAAGTCAATCGATAACTCGCTCCAAAAGGAAGAAAAATTGATTTAATTTTTACTTACTTTTTCTACTATAATTTCACGTCACATATCTGCACTTATGGCTCATCACTCAATTTTCATCTCTCCTAATTGCTCCGGTCAAATCAAAGTTGACTTTCGGTAATCCTAAAAATTCAGATTTCATATAACGAAAAGAGAATTAGTCAATGAAATAAATATGGAAACCTTTTACATTTTTATTTTTCATCGGATCCATTTTTATCTTCCGTGTGTTATATTTTTTGATTGATGATGCCATTAATTTGCCAGCATCTTCCACAAACAAAGTGAAAAGAAATCCACAAAAATCTGTATTGCAGAATAAGAAATGGAAATTGATTTGAAATAGAGCTTTTTTTTTTGATGGTAAGGTTGAAATTGATTTGAAATAGAGCTTTTCTTTTTGATGACAAGGTTGAGCAGAGTATGTATTATGAGAGAAACAAAAATAATAATTTTATTCCTTTTTTATTATATAAAATTTTAATTTCGAGGATTACCAAAGGTCAACTCTGATTTGACTACAGCAGTTAATCTGCACAAAACAATTGGTTAGTATAAATTAGTTTTTCCTTACACGGATTGGTGAGCTATAAAAGTTGATTTTCTTGGATTCATACACACTCCATTGTTTTCTTTGGGGCCCACCTCTTTTGCAAAACGGTCCCATGGCTTCGTTCTGATCTTAAGGTTGAACCAACCTGTTCTTTTTGAACCGAGACCTTGTAGCAACAGAATATGTCAACCCAAGTCTGAATGTAAAAATGGAAACTTACGTGTATTTCCTTTAATGTCAGATCTTTAGATCCATTTTTCTTCCTTTCTAAACATGTCATGGCCTCTGATTGATTTTGCCATTAACTGCCAGCATCTTCTACAAACGAAGTGCAAAGACATATACAGTGGTTTTTGATATAGAAAATGGGTTGATAAGATATATTTCATAAGAAATGGAAAAATGGAGAAACTTCAGGATGTAAAAAGAATATTTGGGAAAATTGGGTAAATGCCCCAATACAGGGTGTAGTGTTGGAAATCTGCTCCAACATTAAAAATTTTAGAAAAAATGCCCCATTATGTCAAAAACCCAGTCAAGTCACATGTGGGCTCACACACGAGAAAAAAAAAAGGATAAATACACCCTTCGGGATTCAGGGTTAATGGTTTAAAACTCAGGATTCAGGGTTTAAGGTTCGCGATTTAAGGGTCAGGTGGTTTTGGTGGTGTCTGGTGGTGATGGTGGCCTTACACATGTGACTTAACTGGGTTGGATGGAAATGTCAACAGAATGTGACATTTTTCCAACTAATTTTAACGTTGGGACAGATTTCCAACATTGCACCCCGTGTCAGGGCAGTCTGAAATCAGTAACGAGTCATTAATGCACAAAAAACATTTTGATGAAAAAAATTATGATAATATATCTGCCTAGGACACTGCATGCATGTTCCTGGGTTGGGCCACCGTCCATGTGCGTCCATTATCGCTTGCAGATGGTTGGACTAATTCTTTTTAGATGCTTCTTCTTTCTCTTTTTGTTTTTTCTTTTGTCTAAAGTTACTTGTTCGCAAACTGAGCAACCCTGGTGAATTATTGGACTGAAGAAGTATTCCCAGAAAAACATATACCACTAACCACACTAATCGAACTCAAAGAAATAATGGGAGGAAAATATAAAGCAAAATGATCAAATCCTTGATTTGTTCAGTCCATGGGAACTGCTCTTAAGTAGTATGAGGTTAGGAATGAGTACAGAAAAAAAAATTTATGGAGAGCAACAACTTAAGAAACTAGAGGAGAATTAGCAATCTGGATTAGCGAATGTAAGATATCAGCATGATGGGGGCAGAGTAGATGACAGCAAACATGTTAGTACGTATTCTCACCAAGTATTGAGCTTCTTTTCATTTCAATGAGTTGTTCATGGTTTATCGATTACTACGTGGATGAACTGAATGGCAAAATACATATCCAATATGTGGCTTTACAGGTCTAAATTTTGGCTTCTTCGCTGCTTTTGCTGAACTTTGGTGGTTAGGGTGTGATGGTCTTGGTCTAGGACTTTCTGATATCCTTGTCTGACGGCCTCAAAATTTATTGCATTTTTACACTATGACATTGGGATTCAGTGATGATGACCACTCCCTTGTGACTTGAAGTTTTGCCGCTTATTATAATTCGTTAACCTTCATCTGGTTATGTCATTAGTTTGTTGTAAGGGTTTCACATGTTTCTTACACTTGTGCAAAACTGTGACTTTTTTGCATGAAATAAATACAAGATTTGATCGACTATCAAACTCCTATAAATATAAGTATATATACATATAAAACTCCCTCATCAAGCTCAGCTGGTTTTAGTTTTTCCGTTCTCATTCATTTTCTTTGTTCTGTGAAATTTTTAGAGGGATTTGTGAGCGAGGAATCCTGTAAAGTTGAGCTTGGACAAACTGAGGTGGTTGCTGCAGATGATATTCCTAAGGACTCTATGTCACCTGCACCTTGGTTTATCCAGGCTCCGAAGACTACCTTGGTACCTTGTACACTACATGGTAGTTTGGCATATCGAAGAAGACATTCAGAAAGAGCTGCTTTTTGATGCGAGAGTTAAAGTAGTGAAACCCTTTACATTGTAGACACAGACCTCGCAACAAAACCTCATTGACTTTTAATCATTACAAACTTGACGGGTCAGCCAAAACTTCATTAAAACCTTTAAATTTTCTTTTGTACTGAAACCCTAACTCACAAACAGAAGAGTAAACTAGGCGGCCAGGAGGATGGCATCATGGAGTTAAAGACTTTCAGGCATCTTTTTGTATTCGCTTCTAGATGGGTTTCAAGAATTGTAAGAGCTTGCTTTGAGAGAGATTCTCTGTTTTTGAAACAGATCTTGAAGCGAATACAAGAAAGAAGAGCCTTTATCAGAAGGCACTTGGAAGATTGTGTATGCTGAAACCTGGTGGCTTGGAAGACACTTTAGAAGCCAACCCAAGAGGTAAGATAGCCAATTTTTAATGGTATTTTAACCCCTCAATTTGTTATGCGCTGTTTGGGGTTGAAATTGCAGGTGTAGTTAGATAGTACATGGGTATTACACTTACCCATTTTCATTTGTTCTCAGTCTATTTAAAATCTCTTGCTGGACAATATATTGCTTTAGTCATGCAGGACAATCTCATGTATCTGTTGAATAAGCATGCTAAGTTTCTTATATTATGAACTTACCTAGACTAGGTAGCAACCAGCGTTTCATAGGTAATATGAACTGCCCAAGCTATGACAGATGTGATCTTGTCATTGACAACGAAACACAAACCCAGAAATTCGGATATCTCATGATATTTATCTTTGCAACAGATACACAAGAGTATAGCATTACTTATATACAGATAAATAACGTCAACATAATCTACCTCAAGTTACTTCTGTGGGTCCAGAGAAATTGAAATTAGTAAACCAATATCGATGTTTATTTTGGTGGTGTTACATTGACTAGATAAATTAATGTCTGCGCTTCCTGAAATATGACTTGGGAGTGTATGTTTGCAATTGATATAGAATTTATGGGTTTTTGGAGAAACATAAAGACAGAAAAATTTATTTAAGTTTTTGGTTTCCAAGTAGTTAATGTTTAGGGATGAAATTTATGTAAATGATTTATTAGGTTTACAGACTTGGCAATCATCCCATCTGTCGTGTCATGTATGGATGGACATATGTATATCTTTGAGATGTTCAGTAGAAATCACACAAATTAAGTATGTTGCTGTACAAATAGGCGGACTTCTGGTTTGCTGTAAAAAATTATTGCATATACATCTTTAATGTTTCAAACATGCAAACAGAATATGTAGCTTTTCAGAAAGGTTGAGTTGAGGTTTGTTGTAAAGTTTCAAGATTTTGTAAATGCAAAAGCGATCTGCACTAGGAGGGGTAGGGTTCATGAAATGGGCATGAAGTTAAAACTGGAAGATGCAAAACTGTATATATATATACTGCATATTTATCTTTTGGACTCTGGAGATTTTTTTTTTCTTTCTGCATGTTAGCTAGTCACATATTTATGTCAATTTAACAGTGGTTCCAGGTTGTTCGTCATGTGGCACTAATTCTCCGAAGTAATCCTATTAGTTTGTCTTTTGAATATGCTGCTGGAGTCTGGACAATTCTCCTGTTGCATAGAGAAGCACAATTAGTACATTTCTTGCTGTGAAACTGATTGTTTCATTAACCACTATCAGTCTTTAATTGTTATTGATTCTGATTCTAAATAAGTGGGTTGTCTACTATACTGAACTGCTAATTTGGTGCAGAATTATGGGTTTGTGGACTAGCAATACTGAATGATGATCGTCTCCTTGCTCCTAGAAGGTGGAGGTTCGCCTAAATCGCTGGAGGCAGGAAAAAATTGTTGGTGGGGCAACTTATAGGGCTCTTAGATTACCACTTAGTTCTCAGCACCATCACAATAGTTCCCAGGACAAAGCTCATATCTGATATTGGTCAGAGGAAGACATGTATGAAATACTTTGTGGTCAGTTGAATGTTTTTGTCAACACTTAACTAACTCTTGCTTGGGAACTGGATTTTGTGTGGTAGTTGATTGAGTTCAAAAAGCAGATTACCACATAAGTGTATTTCTCTAATTATCTTTTTCAATCTCAGTTCTTGATTCATCAGATTACACAGGTGGGTGGTTGAGGCCATCATCCTGTCATGGAAATGTTGACCCTGATTAGGAATAGTAGACAACATGCTTCACATTGAATAAGGTTGTGAACATTCTGGATTTTGCATCAGTAAATCTGGTCAAGCTAAAATGGGAAGATTCATGGAAATACCAAAAATTCTAAAGAAAAGAAGCCAAACTCCATTCCCAACCATTTTGGCTGCAATTTGAAATTCAATTTACTTCTTCAGCACTCATTAAAACTCTTTCAGATTAAAATCTACGTGTACCAAATTCATGTTTTTAGTAGTAAAATTAAGTAGATCTCGTCATAGGAAACAACTTGAAATCAATCAAGATTGTAAATCATGACCAAAAAAGAAAGTACTAGTACTGCAAATCTCAGATGCATTACATTACAAAGAAGATATTCTGTAATAAGATCTAAACTGCAATAGAAGATAAAAAACATCATTCTCATAACAGAGTTCCACATGAGATTTGTTTGGTCTTTCAACTGCTCCGCCTTCCTCCTCCCCTTACATCTGTTCAGCACGAAAAAGAGGGCTAATTATAGAGATTAACTTCGTCTAATCAAAAACATAGAAGAATCCGCAAGTCAAATATTAATATGTTGAGAGGAGAAATCATCATGCTTGAATATTGTGGATGGTGGCGAAGCTTCTGAATAATCGGCCGCCATGATGTTTTAGGAGTTTGCTGTGGTTGTTCAGGTTAGGGTTCCTTCTTTTACTCTACAGAAGGATGGGGAAAACTGCTTCTTATAGGGCTTATAGAGGTCTGTCAGTTTGGTCCACTAGTCGAGCCACTGACCAAATTTGCGGTCAAAAATATCTTCGGTGGACGGCTGTGATTTTGTGTCCACTAGTCGAGCCCCTAGTTAGCAATTCGGGATTCGGCAAACGTATTTTTAACAGCAAACGTATTTAAGTATTATACGGTTTTGTGAAACCCATTCGGTCCAAAATTCGGTCAACGGGACGCGTGATTCGCTTGTAATTCGGAACGCGTACGTACGTGATAATTCAATTTATAAATGTGAGTTTGGCTATGAAAATTCGGTATCTATATATAACAAATTATTTGTATTTATAAGGTCATAGACAAATTTTATGCATATGTATGAGTTATTTAAAGAAAAAATAAACTTAATATGATGATATTAATGATTTATACAACATTAGTCATCCAAGAGGACGTGGTATAGTGGTTTAGATGCTTGGTTAGTGGATTAGAGATCTCTCTCACCTTCACCTTCAAATCTCTTCCGTCATTTTTGTTTCATAAAAATTACAACAACGTCTAATATTGGATCGTGTATGCTCGGAGGCGAAAGCCCAAATAGTGGGGCCTTTGAAAACGTAAAAGCTAAAGAATTTACTACGACTTAAGCGGACGTATCATTCGATACGAAAATTCGTGAACGATTCGCGAATAATCCGGAAATGCCATATAATACGCGACTTGGGTTCGGAGTTGCAAACGTACGCGAATAAGACGGTAAAATTCGTGATACGGAAAAATTCGTGAATCATTCGCGAACTTACTAACTAGGGTCGAGCCAAAGCCTACATTTGAAACATCCTGTTGTAGTATATGGTTGGGAAATCAAAATTACTACTATTGCTTGAGTGTCGGTGCCATGATTATTTGATTCCAACTCATTTCGTGCATATGCCTTTTATTTCGGCTTATCATTAAAAGACAAAACAAGTAATTATTGGTTAGTGTTTAATCAGGTAGATTAGTAGTAACAAAGTCCTGCTAGACGTGAAATTAAATGCTTGATGGGACAAAGTATTCTCAAAGTAAGTTTAGTAAAGTTCACCCTGCTATAAAATCAACAATTATGACAACAAGTTTATGACCATCTAGTCTGCCATTCAAGATTATCTCCCTGGAACTTGTAATGTTGTGTTATACCAAGAATTATGACAACAGGTTTATGAAGAGAGTAACAAAGATTTTCACAAGGTATAGGAAAGTATCAGATAAATCTTGTGTAGGACAAGAACAAGAGAAATAAAGAAAAGAGAAAGCAAAACTTGAGACGAAATAGAAGAAAAAGGACTAAATCAGTAGCAAAATTAAATCTGAATAGAAGACTTGAGGTGGTACTAGATGAGTTCCGGTGGTTTTGACCAATACATAAACGGTTTTGACTGAGGAGATTAGGGGAAATGAAAGGATGTGTACGACTTGCTCTATCTCCAACGGTTCGTACTTCTCCTAGTCCCTACAAATTTATTATGATACTTTGTTATATATGGATCGTAATGTTGTACCTTTAATTTTAAATGCAGTCATGAACCACTGTTTTGTGAAGCAAAATAGTTTTGTTTGAAAAACAGAAACACTTCTGCTTTTAGTATCCAAAACCTATTACAAAAAAAAATTAGCTTTTTATATACCAACTAATTTCTCTTTCACTTCTAGAAATCGAAAACAAGTTGGCATCCAAACAGGGCTATAGCTGGTGCAAGATTAATTTGATTAGTCTCGTACACAATTTTGGGTGGTTTGGACCCGTTTTTGTAAAATGGTTTGGACCCGTTTTTCTTTTTTTTTT
Source organism: Papaver armeniacum (assembly GCA_023531295.1). Classification (NCBI taxonomy): domain Eukaryota; kingdom Viridiplantae; phylum Streptophyta; class Magnoliopsida; order Ranunculales; family Papaveraceae; genus Papaver; species Papaver armeniacum. The sequence goes on along the minus strand of JAJJWW010007737.1, from coordinate 147,649 downwards.
TTTGTAAAACACTAGAAAGAGATAGTCACTCGAGTGATGCTACGTTGACCGCGGTTTTATACCGCCAGAAATCCCACCAGGGGAATGAACGACTCAGATGGGAGCCCTGGGGAGATTTGCAGGGGTGGGCTTAAGCTGGGGGCCCACTACTTTTCCCTCTCTCCCGCGGTGATTCTCACGGTGAGAATCACGGTCAACCTTGTAGTCACTCACTCCACGTGTACGCCGCATGAATTTTTCCACATTATATAACAAACTGACTCAATTCCCCAGAGAACATGAAAGTCAAAATTTAAGGGGATCTTCGCCAACAGAGAGGCGGAATTAGGTTTTCTGGTTATGAACTTCATCAAATCATTAACGGCGGCAAGAAACACCCCGGAACCAACATTCCCTATGAACTTGATGTGTTCGCGAAACTTCATCAAATCATGAAACTGAACTTGCGAAACCCTAATTTTGGATCTCATCATTTGGCTTTGTTGATTCCGTGAAAATTCCCTAATCACCGCATCAGATTACTAATTGATTTGGCGACAGAGCTGCTGGCAGCATGAGATCCCTGGATACACTATTAACTGGTAAGCTTCAATGGGCTTTTGAACTAGTATTTATGTGTTTCAAGGCTCAATTTGGGATCACTCTTCCTGTTAAGCTATATTTATATTGATTTCTTGTCTGCATATTTTGTTGGTCATTTGGCCTATTTCAAATCTGAGAATATGGTGCATACTTGTTAACTACAATAAAACTGATTGCTTATTTTCAAATAATGCTAATTTTCCATTTCCATAAGCTCAATTCCAGCTAGGTACCTTACACATCAGTACCAGGATGGATGACAATTATCATGTTGGCTGCTAGGATTTTGTGATATTTTTAGGTTTTTTAATAGTTCTAGTTATACCCAACATTTCATGCCTACTTTCACAGTTGTAACAAGTTCCACATTCCCAAGTTGCATCATTTTTTAACACGACATGAATGTCACCTAGTCCGACAACAATGGCATTGATTTATCTTTACCTTCGTTTTCATCTTACGAGAGTATCATCCAATTCTAGAGGATATCGTTACGCGGACTTGAAGTTTGGAACTTGGACATTGATATGATTTACAAACAGGATCTAACCCGTAATAGTCCGCACAACGTCTGTTGCATTTTTTACTTCCAAAAATACCAGCATGTCTTCTCATGGCAAAACAACTTTGGAAATTTTGAGCAAAGCTAATGGAGTAGATTCTCTTTTACCTGCATTGCTTTGTTCATTAGATGAGCAGAGGTCACCAAGAGCTAAATTGCCTGTTATTGAATTCTGAATCTGGGAATCATGGTATTCTAAAACTTTGGATGGCCAAGGTTTCTAATCCCACTTATTGCTTGTATTCTATTAATTCATTAGAAATAACATTGTCCTGCTTCAAAATTTATCTAAGTGATCTGGATCCATCTGTTATCATCCTTCATTTTTGGTGTTTTTATGGATTTTGCCTCAGTTTCATGTCTCAATGTTTCAAATTCTTGGGTTTTGAATTGTTCAATAACCGATGGTTTTTTGTTCCAATTTCATCTCCGAATGTTTCAAATTCATACATTATACTGGCAGCTGATACTGATGATGTTTATATATGTTTCTAATTGCTTACCTGAGATTGTCATCAATTTTTTTTTTTGGGTTTATATGGTATTTACTCCATTTGTTAATCTCAACTGTTCGTTTTCCTTCCAGTTGTCTTCTAATGGAGGAGGTGGAATATGGTATTTACTCCATTTGTTAATCTCCATTTTTTGGGTTTATATGGTATTTACTCCAGTTGTCTTCTAATGGAGGTGGAATATGTGGCACTGATGAAAGCAGTATAGTATACAAGTTAATGACCTAAGAGGAGACAGTCCCTGACTCGCCAACAAATTGATGTCACACAACTCTTGAGAAGTTGGATTTTATCACTAGAAAATCGGGAGACGAAGATCCATCTACTTCTCAATAACAGGGACATAGTTAGAAATTCATCATGTTAGGTGTGTTGAATGATCCCTAAGGACTTTTCTTGCTGTATGGGTTAGCAATTCATCATGCCGGTATGGCGAGAACAGACCGTTATCTGGTTGGAGAACAGACCGAGTAACGAGCATGGAATGAATTAAGTCCTTTGGATGTAACTCTTAGATGCTTGGTCGTGCAGGAAGAATGATATGTGTCACTATCCATATATTTTCAATTGTAGCATGCACATATCTGAAACAGTTTGGATTTGGAACTTAGAGTTTGCTAAGTTCTTTGTACAACGAAATTGAAAGTGGTGGATTCATGTTTGTCATCAAGATTAGAATAGTTTATATTTTACGGCCTGAGTCAATGTGCCTGCATGAGGTACCCTCTTCCTTTTTGAGTCAGTTAAATCGACATGTCTGCATGTTCATATTACTTTTTTGTTACTATTTGTCTCCTGGTAGTTTTGAAACTCTTTCGTGTTTAAGTTACTTATATATTTAGTTTCTTAGAATTAAGTAACTGATGGTGTTGTCATATTTTGCAGATCCATTCTGCTGCAACTGTCTTGAAGAGCAATAATCTAGTGAAATATGATCAGAAAAGTGGGTCTTTCCAGGTCACTGACCTTGATCTAATTGCTAGACAGTACTATATAAGCCATGGAACCATATTTATTTACTATGCCAAAAAAGGCATCAATGGATGATATCGAGCATTGTCGGGTGTTCTTACTCAGCAAAGAATTTAAATATGTGACAGTGAAACAAAATGAGACTTGCGAAGCGTTTAAACCTTGTACCCATTTCTGCAAAGGAAAGCTTGGAAAAACCCAGTGACAAAATAAAAGTTTTGCTCAAAGGCTACATTTCACAACTGAAGCTTGAAGGGCTCGCACTGGCTTCCTGTATGGTGTTCTTCACTCAGGTAACTGTGTAGAATTTCTGTCTTTCATCTTCAATGTAATCATAAATCTTGCTTTGATGGTTTACTTGTGTATCATTTTCTCTTTGTAGAGCGCTGGACGTCTTACACGAGCAGTTTTCGAGATTGCGTTAGATGGGCGCAAGTAGCTGAAAAAGCTTTAAACTTGTGCAATTGGTTGGTAAGCAGATGTGGGATGTACCCCTTCATGACTTCCATGGTATTCGGAAGGACATCTTGTCAAAAATGGAGAAGAAATATTTTGCCTGGTGGAGGTATATTATGATCTCATTTCATCGTTATGTTGAAAATAGTATGCATATTGGTTTGCTTTATTCAGACCTTGTTCTCTACGACGTCTCTCAAATTAGCGGTTTGAGGCTTGGTGTCACTGAATAATTTAATTCTGTCTTGATATTTAAGACAGTAGGTTTTGATAGTAGTGACTATCTGATGCTTACCTATGCCACTTTCATGCGTAATCTTTAACTTCAGTCTGTCCAGTTATCGGTTTAATGAACCAGATAAAGATATACGGTAGACTCAATCTTTAAGCAGATTCAATTTTACATTAATTGTTAATTTGGAATTTTTTATTTTGCTTCTCTAAATGCAGGAATGGCGAAACTCCAAGATCAGAACATCTTACTAAATATCCTTGTTAGGTTGCCAGTGAAGTCAATCTTTTCAGATGTGTATCGAAAGCCTGGTGCAATTTACTGGAAGAACCAAAGTTTGTGAAAAACACCTTAACCATGCAAATGAAAGGACCATATTCAGTGTCATGATGTCAGATTTCATCACTCCTGAGAGTGATGCTTCCAAAGATCCACATACATATTCATACCTCAGTAATGCTGGAAGTGTGACTTTATCAGTTTTCTCATTGTCATACACAGCAAACAGAAGTTCTGAAAGGCATCCAGAAGTAAGTTATTGAATTTGCTTTACATGGTGACTTTATCAGCTTTTACCTGCACTGTTTCGTTCATTAGATGAGCAGAGGTCAGCAAAAGCTAAATTGGCTCTTTTTGTGACCCATCTGTTATCATACTTCATTTTACTCGGGGTCGAGTCTCCAGACCATTTTATTTTATATATTTATTGGTTGGGAATAATCAATATAGTTTTTCTGTCCTGGTACGTTTAGGATTCCATATGGGTTGGCAGTACTTCAATCAGATCTTAAGTGTAAGATGTTTGACGATTCTGATTCATCAATTAGGGAACTTGCTCGTTCTTTGAGAGCTGAATGCTTAATAATCAGGTTAGTGAGATTTTATTCTGGTACTTTGTTAGTTGGCTTGGCTAGTTTGGAATGGAACTCTCCGTTATATAATTTCCAGAAAGAATCCATGGAAGGTTCAATTGAGATTGTAATTGACAAACTGCTTCATGTTACCAAAGATATGGTAGTAAAGTTATCCTACTTTCCAAATGTGGACTTAATTGCTCTACTTTCATGCTTCTTACTGTATGAGTTGTGAATCTTATGATTCTCGTTTCATCTTTCGTTAGGTTTCAAGTGATGTACAGCAGTGTTTAAATTTGGTTTGTCTTAGTATGATCCATTCAGATGCCTACTGTAAGTTACTATTACTATATTCCCTGTGTATAAATTTGTCCAGTATTTCCTAGTAAAACCTACTTCAGCTGTGCCTAAACACTGCTCATTTGATCGAGGTTTTGCAGGTATTATGCCCTTATTAGGCATCTGAATTATTGAACGAGGATCATTTCCTTGCTACTAGAGGTGGAGGTTCACCTAAGTCGGTGAAGGCATGACAGTTGTTGAAGGAGCAACTTACAGGGCTCATTTTATGTGCTTCAGTATCTTAGATTACCATCACTGTAGTTGTAAAGCTCGTATCTGGGTGATATTGGTCAGCGGAGGACATGTATGAAATAGGATGTGGTCGGTTGAATGTTTTTGTCAACACTTGTTACTAACTTTTGCCTAGGAACTGGATTTGGTGTGTTCAGTTGATCGAGCTCAAAAAGTAGATCACCAGAGAGGTTTAGTTTCTAATTATCTTTTTTAACCTCAGTTCTTATTTTAGCCTAATGTTTAAATCGTCCGTCAAAAGTATGTGTTGCTGCGGATTACGCAGACTCTGTTCTGGATTCATCAAATTAAGCAGGTGGGTGGTCGAGGCCATCAACCTGCCATTGCAATGTTGACTTTTCTTCTTCAGCCACAAGCGTAGGAATGGTAGGAAACTTGCTTCATAGTAAATTAGGTTGCAAGTGTAATTTTAGTTTGATTTCTGAACATTCTGAATTTGCACCAGTAAAACATCCAGCAATCACACTCATAAAATTCAATAGCAAGATACTGTATACTGTAATAAGTTTGGTCAAGCTCATAAAATGGGAAGATTATGGTCTCAAATTCGCTGAAGATTCAAGTTTGTAGATAGGCTTGCAAGCTCCAGGCGCCCTTACAAGTGGGTTCAAGGCATTTAATGAGTTCCTCTTCAGTGTTCTATACCACCAGTGGTACCTTTTACGACAACTTGCAACTACAATTATCATGCACTCAAGTTGCATTAAGAAAAATACTTTTGGAGATCAGGGTACTTAAAAATTGTAAAGAACAAATGATGAACTAATTAGCAATGTAAATGGGTATTTTTGGCTGCAATTTCACTTCTTTAGTACTCATTACAACTCTTTCGGATTAAAATCCAACAAGCACCAATATTCATGTTTTTAGTAGTAACATTAAGTAGATCTCATCCTAGGAAGCAACATCACAACAATCAAGATTGTAAATTATGATCCAAAAAGGACTACTAGTATTGCAAATCTCAGATGCGCTACAAAGAAGATCTTCTGTAATAAGATCTAAACTGCAATAGAAACTAAAAATATCATTCTCATTACATAATTCCACAATTACATCATCCATCATACATGAGATTTGTTTGGTCTTTCAACTGCTCCGTCCTTCCTCCTCCCCTTAGATCTGTTCAGCACTTCTAAGCGGGCTAATTATTGAGATAAACTTCGTATTATCAAAGATATAAAACAACCCCGCAAGTCGAATATTAATATGCTGAGAGGAGAAATCATCGTGCTTGAATATTGTGGTTGTGGTTGGTGGCGAAGCTTCTGAATAATCGGCCGCCACGGTTTTTAAGGGGGTTAGGGTTCCTTCTTTTACTCTACAGGGAGATGGGAAAACTGCTTCTTATATATAATAGGGCTTATAGAGGTCTGCCCGTTTGGTCCAAGGTCAAATCATGATGGTTGGCTTGTTGTACCACTGACCGAATTTGCGGACCAAAATATCTTTGGTGGACGGCTGTGATTTTGTGTCCACTAGTCGAGTCAAAGCCTACATTTGGAACTTCCTGTTGTAGTGTCGGTGCCATGGTTATTTGACTATATCTCATTTCGTGCGTATGCCACTTATTGGGCTAATCACTAAAAGACAAAACGAGTAATTATTGGTTAGTGTTTAATTAGTTTGATTAGTAGTAAAAACATCAATAAATGCTAAGTAGAGTACAACTTCATAAGAAATGCAATTGAGATGTTATCTAGAATCCAAACTGCATAAGAAAGATCTGACTCATCAACATAACAACTAGACCAAAAACCCACAAGCAACTCACACGATAAGCGAAGAATTGAATTTTTTTATTAGACTTGGTGTAGGGGTGCGCCAGGCCTTTGCAGTAGTGCAACGCAAAGGTGGAGCCTGAGAACCCCAGCAGCAAGCTATTGTGATGGGAACTCCCCATGACTAAAAATAATTTAATATCGTGCCATTGGATGGATAGCATATCAGATATCCGTGAATAATCCAGCACGGCCAGCCATGAACCCTCCACCCAAAGGATGCTGAACGTTGTAAGACTTGCAATAACAGCAGCCATTGTTTTTATCTCCTGAAATTGAGTCTCTTGGCCCCATGCATCTGCAAATCTTGACACAACGAACCCCACTGGTAGTTCTCGGTTTATCATCTTTAGATGAGCTCAATCCATCTGTAGTTGAACGCAGATCCGCCATTGTTTTACTCTATCTAACGCATCTTCTTCAAGTCTCACAATTCAGGTTTTATAGGTCCTTGTAGTCACAGTATGTTACAAATTGATCGATGTGGGACAAAACCCAAAGTACTAATATAACTTGGATTTGACAGCATCAACAGCTGCAACTATCTGAAAGCTTAAACATTAGTTTTGGTAGGGGTGCACCAGGCCTTTGCAGCAGTGCAACGCAAAGGCGACGCGCTTGAACCCCAGCAGCAAGCTGCTGTGATGGGAACTCCTCCATGAAAAAAATTAATTTAATACCATGCCGTCACATGGACGAGCATATCAGATATTAAACTGACAAGAACAGATACTACACTTGATCTTAGCCAAAAGGCAGAGAAAGGTATAGGTATGCTTCTACAAGTCTAGCGATTCAGATTTTATAGTTTTCAGTAACCACAATATCTTGCAGCTGAACTGATGTGGGACAAAAGCCAAAAATTCTCATCATCATATTATCCTAAATGTCCGACTGAAACCAAAGGTTTTGCCCAGGCCACTAAGAGAGGCAATTTAGGCTATCATTAGGCAATTTAGGCTCTACCAGCTTTTTTTTTTTAAAGGTTACAGCGGTCATTTAATCGAAGGTTTTCTTTTCCTGTCGGGACTTTCAATTTGAATAGCAATGACAATCAAGAAATTAAACTCAACATCTCTTCCGACCCTCCTCTAACTAGTGAATGCACCGTAAATTTCCCAACTCGAGGGCATGCATGGCTTGGAGCTATCAAGGTAAAGCCATCTTCTTTTTTTTCTTTTTTTTTTTTGATCAGAGTAAAGCCAAAAAGGAAAAGGACTTTAAAATGTCTGAGCGAGTTATAAAAAGAATCTTAGCTTTCCACATTAAAACATTGCACAAACTAATGAGGAGGGATCCCCTCACACTTTTATTATCACACTATCTCACACGTTGGACGTTATTTTTGCGAATAAAAACCAAACCATAACTGATTTGAAGCTAATATTTTGGGGATATGTTCCTCTTACCAAGTTCTACATGCCTACCAAAAATGAGCATATTCCGAAACATATAACACCACCATCTATTACTTTGAAAATGAGCCGTTGAAAATCAACGAATTTCTGGCCGTCGAAATTAAGACCGGTAGATTGTGAGGTTTTATATTTCGGAATGTGCTCATTTTTGGTAGGCATGTAGAACTTGGTAAGAGGAACATATCCCCAAAATATTAGCTTCAAATCCGTTATGGTTTGATTTTTATTCGCAAAAATAACGCCCAACGTGTGAGATAGTGTGATAATAAAGGTGTGAGGGGATCCTTCCTCCAAACTAATTATGTATCTGCTAAAATATGTTATCTCTATGCAGCGCTCACATGACAAATACTGTACAATTTTTCGTGTGACCGCCCGAAACACACCTTATCAGCCTCTGATCATGTAACTGCTACAATATTTGTGTATCAAGTAAGACAGACCTCGATCACGTGTATACTGCGACTACAACTTTAGTGTGGACTCAAATAGTGATAGCACAAATAGGGGCCGAGCCGGAGTTTTTGAGAAATGGGTGGGCAAGTCACCCATAGACACATATTTGATGGGTACAAATGCGCTAAAATTACACTAAAATCACCAAAATTGGGTTGAAGAATCGGTTGGGCTTGGTAGGCGGTGTCATCCGCTCTTTCATGTGGCTCATCACTGTGAGCACAAATAGCAGTGACAATATGTGGAAAGAACTATTATGATACTGTATTATGAATTATTATTTCGATTATTCTTATTGCTATGACCATGGGATGAATTTTCTTTTAAGTCAACCAAACAAAAGTCAGTTGTGGGTTCATGTTTAAAATGACTTTTATGAGGCTCTTTCATTGCGGAAAACGATTAGTGAAATATATACCAATAGCAAGACTACGGGAAAAGTATTTTTTTTTTTTTGTTTGTTTGTTTTTTTTTTTTTGAAGCATAGAAAATTGTTATTAGAATTAAGCGGCAATTACACAAGGGTAGGTTGTTAGAGCATTACTCGGTCAAACTCGCATGCGTTGCTATTTCAAGCATGTTTGTCAATGTTAGTGATCAAAACTATAAGTCTTGATTTCTAGCCTATTTGTAGATGTCTCGGACTAGGACATAGATAGTGTAGTTGAGATTAAATCTCTCGACGTTCATCTCACAAGACGAAGAACTACTAAGGGAGCTTGTGGAACTTCTTCGACAAAAGGTATGTGGAGACTTGAACTTATCTATCACTTGGAAAGTCTATTTCTACTATCTTCTATATTGAGACATAAGTCGTGTTACGATATAGTTTTCTTTATACACATTTGAGATTTCGAGCTGAGTATATCTCGCTTACATATTTCTCGAAATATGTGTTGGTAAGATTTAAGCCGACCAATTTCATCTTATATCATGAGAAAATTGCCGAGTAACATCTTACATGGTTTGTGTGATACAATCATTTGGTGTAAGCCTTGGAAGGTTTCAATAATGATTATTTCAATATCTTGAAAATTGCTTTGATGCTAATAGTGTGTGAAAACGGCTATTGACATTATAGAAGAATGTTTCAATGATTGAAATAAAGAGTTGATGATGTAACCATCTTTGGATATAAGCATATATAGTGTATTCGCACATTAGTGTATAAGTCCATAAACCTAAGCCAAGAGTATGCATATGTGTGTATACGAAATTGGTGAAGGAGACAGTTAAGTATGCATACCGTACGCATCTTTGGAAGTTCTCAAACCGAGAATTTCTGTGAGTTTGGGTTTGTAAAACTCACAAAGCAAATCACCTTAAGTATGCGTATCCGTACACATACTGGCGGAAGTTTTTGAACCGGAAATTTCTGGTGAGTTTGGAAACTTTACAAACTCAAAAACTGGTTGCTTAAGTACGCATACATGTACGCATACTTAAGCTACTTAAGCTGGTTACTTTGTCAAATCGGTCAAGTCCATGAACTTAAACATTTAAAATCATAAGGAATGCAATCTTTGTAAACCGTGGCTATAATGTTCATGATTGATTCAAGTGAATCAAACCGATTTGATTTCAATTGTGTTTTTTAAACAATTGAACAACTCTTTAACTAGTTTCATTTGAGTCATTTGAACTATTTATGGTTAAGATGAATAAGGTTGATATGAGAGTAATCATATGGCTAACCTCGGTTAACTATTTGTGAACCAACCCAGCGTACACATTTAGGTACGGCTACATAAACCTAAATGAGGGTAAATTTCATTTGTGTGTAACAAGTTAAGTTCGATCTAACAGTTGAAAAATATTAGCTTGTTTGAATCAGGTTTTTCATCTAACGGTGAAAATTGAATGCTTTGTTACCAAGGTAACTTGGATTGCAAACCCTGATTTGAAAACTATATAAAGGAGAATTCTAGCAACTGGGAAACCTAATCCCCACACCTCATGTGTTTTACTAGTTGCATAACTAGAGTCGATTCTCCTTTAACCTTAGGTTTATTCTCGAGACCTCGTAGGTTAACGACTTGAAGACTTCATTGGCATTGTGAATCCAGACCCAACTATTATATTTGTAGTTGCATGATCTGATCTTGTTGTTTCTATCGTGTTGAGTGCAATTGGAATAATTGGCTCGAGATTTTATATCTCTGATAGGAAAGATAGAAAAGTAATCACAAACAAACTTCGTCTCATCATTTGTGATTCCACAATAACTTGTTTCGCTAGTCGATTAATCTTATTGTGAGGTGATTGATAATACTTAGTTTTTCTTAGGGAATATAAGTCCAGGTTATCAATTGGTTCATGTTCACCTTGATTTATCCAAAGACGGAACAAAAACTCTTGGGTATTTCTGTGGGAGACAGATTTATTCAATCCTATAGATTTTTCTGTGTGAGACAGATTTGTCTATCAAGTCTTCGACTTTGGGTCGTAGCAACTCTTAGTTGTAGGTGAGATCAACTAAGGGAATCAAATGCGTGGTATCCTGATGGGATCAGAGACGTAAGGAGCGCAACTGTAACTTGAATCAGTGTGAGATTGATTAGGGTTCAACTACAGTCCAGTCCGAAGTTAATTGGTAGTAGGCTAGTGTCTATAATGGTTTAATACAGTGTGGTGTTCAATCTGGACTAGGTCCCGGGATTTTTCTGCATTAGCGGTTTCCTCGTTAACAAAATTCTGGTATCTGTGTTATTTCTATTCGGCATTATATTTTGTTATATAATTGAAATATCACAAGTTGTGTGTTAAGATCAATCAATTAGAATATCCAACCTTGGGTTGTTGATTTACATTGATTGACACTTGAACATTGGTCTTTGGTACCGTTCAAGTTACTCCTCTTATATTCAACCGGGCTCATGATTTCTTCTTGCTGGTTGCGGTTGAATTAAGAGTTAGAGATATTAAACTCTTTGATATACTTTATTTTAGATTAAGTCTCGATTGTCTAGTTGATTCTCTAGAAAGTATATTGGAGTAAGTCCTCTCAGATTGGAACGAATTGTTGGGTGTAGTTGTTAGACCCCCGCATTTTCATAGGTGATACCCAAGGAGTCATCCATTACAATTTGATTAATGCATGGTGGGATTGTATGATCCCAAAATAAAGTTGTAAGGTTATCCAATTGGATGTTGTCCGCCCGTCGCCTGATTTCCTTCCATGTAATTGTGCTTGACGGTGTAGTGGGCGGTCTGTCTCATGATTTGTGGGAAAATTGTTTTAAATTTTATCTCTTTCAAATCCGATGAGTGTCTAAGTGAAAAAGTGAAATCTAAACATCACTTGAGGAGGAACTTTTGGAAGTATTACTCAAAAGCGGGTGAATATCTCGACGCTTAGGGAGAAAATTTTCTCAAGCCATTGAACATCACCATTCTTACTGTCTTTCTATTATCATTATTATTGATTTACAAGTAGTGAACATGTGTGTCGCACGTCGGCTAACTTGGTGGTGCTTTGACACCATATGTTATATTTTTTTACCCGAAATCGATCGTTGTTTGTGTATTTTCGAATCAATTTTCTTTGTAGATTTTTTCAATTTTTTTAAAGGTATAATTTTGTAAATTCATTCTTAAGCCATGTCTAACTTTTAAATGGAAAACATACAAAAATTTGGAGAAGCATAAAAAAAATTGAAAAATAAAAATATGGTATTGTTATTTATGCTCGTTGTTTAGATGATTCAAAGGACTTTTCAAATATATAATATTCACAAAAATCGGACGTATGGTTTGGAAGATGTGGAGTTTTCAAATATTTATCTTTATTTTTATAAAAATGGCATTTTCGTAAATACAAAATTTTGTGACGAGAATCTTTTTGTGATAGGAATCTTTTTTGGAATATTCCTAGATCTAATGCCTAAGAATTAATATAAGGGGGATCCAACGGTTATGAAAGGTAATTCTTTGATATTTCTTATTGGCATTAAAAGGGTGGCTAAACATTACCTGCTTAGCTTTTTATTTTATTTTAATACGAAAGATAAATTTTATTGAAAAAAAATGGTTACATTCTCATATCTTCCTGGAGACACGGAGTTATCCAGGAAGGAAAGTTACTTAACCACTCTTCCTCACTACTAAGATTTCTTGCATATTTTTGCTAGAGAATCATAACATGATTAATATCAAGGTGCACATAAGTGCAAATCCAATCTTCAAAGGAAGCTAATAAACTTAAACAATCCAAACTAATGTTTTTAGTGGTCCATTTTATTGATCTCAAACTACCATTCAAGGCTCTTATCATATTCGAACAGTCTCCTTCAATATGCCACTTCCTAATGTCCTTCCTTCTTGCCCATAGTACCGCCTCCATGAGAGCCTTAGCTTCATCTTGTTCTATTTGCCTTCACATTTGAAGCAGAATTGGTGAAGCCGATGGAATCCAATGACGCAACAGCTATGCAGTAACTTCAATGCCCATTGCTCTTGCACGAGACATCTCTTCTAAGAACGTAGCATTATCAAACCATCATCATATTTCATCCATCCCACAGATCCTTCATCAAACCTTCAAGTCACGAAGAGAAGTACAAATAATTAATGAAACATGTTCAGAAACAACATGCCATGTCAAATGATTGATTATATGAGTAAGTAGCTCAAAATAAATAAAAACTTTACTAAGGCCAGCAAAAACCCTAATCCTAAGACTAGAGTATAACTATTATTCCTGATGTTCAATATCATGCAATTGTAAAGTTCAAACTTGCAGGAAACATATATTGAATACGCTATACAATAAAATGTATTGATTACCTAAAAAAAAATTTGTAACCAACTTTCTCTTGTCCACGGAAAAAAGCCGAAATAAAAAGGTTGATTAAACCAAAAAAATTGTAACCAACTTTCATTTTCGTGTTTACATTACACCAAAAAAAGCTACATTAAACCAAAAAAGGTTGATTCGCGTAATGCACAACTGCACAAAAGTGTGTGAACTGCACAAAAAGAAAGAAAAAAAGACCATATAAGTTAGGACAGCTGTTACGCGAAGCATGATGGCTGAGATATCCATAAACTTTAAGCCATATCTTGGGATGATCCATCGCTATATTTGATAAACCACTTTGGATGAAGCACGACTCCTCCAATTCCAACTTCTCTGAAGGTACACGCATACTTGTTAGCCTTCTTAGTTACTTTATCTAGCATGAGAATATCATCGAGACACACCTTGGCAAGATTTCTAGGTACGACTTCTCCGTGAAACATATGTCCTGAAGCACCAATACAAAGCTTACCAACTGCAATACCTTCATCCTCTATATTCAACAATGAATATTTTGGCATTTCACGAACTGCTGATGAAGCTAGTGATACCATATTTCCAATAGGTGAACTTCTGTAGCATGTGAACCTGATTGAGGTGAACTATGATGACAGTTGACGACTAATTCTCTTGAGGTGCTGGCGATGTTTGAGGCAATTGATGCTGGCATTGAAGATTACATATCCTATATGTTACACAATGACCCAAGACCTATGATAAGAACCCCCACCTTGTCGCCTAACTCTTCCACCATCTGATGAACACCATCCTCATTCGCTTTCAATTCATATACCTTGGCACTTGTAGAAAGCGTAAAGCATGATTTGCGTCTTAGATATAAGACCAACAGAACGAACCCTTCCTTTAAAATCTTTCTCCAAAGCTGCATACATTGCACAAGGATCTTCAACTGGAAGACCCGCAGCCTGTTTTTCCATGATTTCTTCTTGGGTCATCTTAAGCCGGTCCTATAGTGTTGAGCATAACGTTTCAGTAAATTATAACTATATTAACTAACAGGTAATCTAATAAGTAATCTAGCAAATTTGGTTAATAGATAGTATAATACGCAAGCTATAAAATTTTTCTTGATGGATTCAATAACCGAAAAGATTTTCTGACTCACAGCGTATGGCTTGGCGCTAGGAAAAATAACCCCACCCTCTTGTGTATGAGCTTTAAGACACACATCCTCAGTAGTGATCTCTACTCCAGGATTCGCGGCCTCCTACATTTACAAATACAAAGAGGATCAGTCAGTGTGCATATATAAGAGTTTAGAAGTAAGATGCATTGTTGAAATTATACATACCAGTTTACCTTTCACTAAATAATGAGGCTTGCGACCAGAACAGTGAGCATAGTCGTAGTTCTCTCTTTTCCTCTTGTTGTCAATTCTACTTTTCACCGCCTTTTCCTCACTTTCCCTTTTACAAAACACCTTCCAGACCTCTACCTTTACAGTTGGTGGCATATTTTCAATCCTATCTTCCAGAGTAGTACGCTTATCATAATACTATTTGTGTAACTCAGTCTTGAATCTCCTCCATGAACCAGCCGCTAAATTCATAACAGTTTCCTTGTATGTCTCAGGTAGACTATATTCTTTCTGGAAAGCCACGACCAATTAATGGCTTATTGATTTCAGAACACACCTAAAAGAAGTAACTGAGGGACGAGAGTTTTGTACCTTGAGGGTATTCCATACATCATCCTTATACTTTTGAGGCATAATATTCCAGCTTTTGCATGAAACAGGCACATGTGTACGAACCAAGGTTCCCCTCCGGTGACCAAGTTTTGTGGAGTTCTTAGAAATTGGTTGTCCATACTTATTGACCTCAACTGGTTCTGCCATGACCTGTGAAATACCAAACATCGGAATAAGAAATGTTGCACAAGAGAAAACAGAACACAATTACCTAACACCTCAAAAATAAACAATTTGAAGAAAAAACATTTCATTGATGGATAACAAACATAGCACATCACGGTGGTAGCAGCCCTTTCAGTTCAAACTACAGAATCAATACACATATGATTTCCAAAATTCTCATTGTTAGTAAGGATTGACTGATAAGTCGCAGGAACTTCAAGTTTATCTACTGAGGATGTTAATCCATGATGGCCATGCAATACCACCCACCATCCCTCCTCATATTTATCCTTCGATTAGAAAACTTGAGTCGCTTCAGATGCAAGGATTAACGGCTCATCTACAACACTACTTCTGTTTTTCATCTTCGACAAGTTGACCTTCATAACCTTTGAAATTGTATTAACTTTGCACGCATTCTTATCAATAACCCTAACACAATCACAATAAAAACAGTTTCTTCAAATTTAATGTATTTCAAGTTGATAATCTCTTTAATGACTCCGTAATATGTTATTTATGCTTCCTCGGTCTACTTCGTTTGCAGTCGTGTAACATCTTTCATTGACACACCACTGTTTTATGATGCATACTTTGCCTCACAATCTATTGTGCTAAAACTAAAGTCGTTGACTAGGTATTTCCTATACGATTGTGCCTTGAAGAGAGGTCCTTGCACAAGTCTCCAAAGTGTTGAATTAGTATCATCAACTTTTAATAATCGTAATTAAAAGAGCATGCCATAGTTAGTTGCATAACCAAAACCATAACAGTTTTATTACAAACCACTACAAAAAGCTTTCCAGAAACATGTTACCTCGTCGCGCAACCATATATAGAAATTATTTGAGGTCTGTTGGATCAAAAGATTATTATGTACATAAGAGTCATACTTCTTACAACCAAATACCAAAGCGAATACTATCAGATTGATGTAAACCTAACAATCAAACAATTCAAGGTAAATGACGGATGAATCAACGTAACACAAATAACTCACCTAAACTGTTTAATATATTGGGTGGACTTCAGAACGTAGGATTTCAGATACATAAAAAATAGTTAGCATTCATTAAGAATAATAGATCTCATTTAGAAAAAATCGAATTTCTTATGCCTCTCATACTAGCAGATGCTAATTTGCATAAGGCAAATGCAGCAATGCAGGATTTTTTTTTTTAGGGAACTGAAAGCACATGAGAATAATGAGGAAAATGTATATATTAAAAGTGGTTATCCCCTGGATCAAATCTTAGAGAGTTTCAATAGAAGGCTGGATGCATAAGGGGTCTCCCGTCAGATTTACCTCTGACTTAACAGTTAGGTTTCGGCATAACAAGGCTTGCACCGTCTTTTCACACTGAGGCGCGCAGCGTGAAAAGACACCGTCTTAAAATTATAGGTTCATCAAACATTGTTCGATAACATAAGAAGGAAACAACAGAAAGTTCCTGTTCGGTCTAGTCACTAGTCAGTTCCTCTCCTTTCAGTCGAGTCTCTAAAGAGCCTCTCGCATACGCTCGAGTCCCTCACTCTAAGAAAGTGAGCCACTTTATCCCTCACATGTAGGACATATGAGTTCTTTCAGACCTCCGGGCCTCCTGCGGGATGATTAACAAAGCAGAAGGAAATGAGCACGTAATGTTAATAAACGAATTCTCTCATTATTCGTTATTTCCGGGTCTTTTCATTGCATTCACTTACAACAAGAAACAAACGCCAGCGTTTGGAGCATCACCTGCATTTTTGTGTATTCTTCTTCCTTTCCTTGGTCTTTCGTTCTGTCATATTCCTAATAACCTATCCAATTACAACCCTCGGCAAGAAGATATACATCTCAGTCTTTAGGGCAACTACCTACACTCACCCACACAGATTGAGAGTAAAGGCAAGGAATTCGGGGTGAGGTTCCCTTGCTTGAGGATTCTTCCTAGGGTTCCGTCTCATTTATCTTAATTTATCCTGCATCCATAAGCGCCTTGCGTCATCGCCTTCCTTAGCTCGACAAAGAAAGGCTATCCCTAGCAGCCTCGGGGCTCCATGGGAAGAGAAATGGATGCGATAAGAACAGGGACCAACGGGCGCCCAATTTTAATGATGAAAAGATGCTCATATAAGGCGCGGTTTGATATCAAGATGGAAACATATGATTTCAAAGTGTCGGTCATCTGCAGAAAGGCTATTTGGAACAAGATAGAACGAAATTCTCCTTCAAGGCGAGATCTGAGACACATTCAATTGCACAAAAAGGAGACAATTCCCTTTATTCGCGAAAGCATGAGTTCGGTAAACGAGTCCCTTTGGAAGAATAGATTCCAAGGTAAGTAGTTGATTTACATGCACTGAAGATTCCCCTTTTTTCAATAGAAACTGGCTTTTAAAAAAAAATGATTCATAAGTGGTTGTTAATGGAGATGATGTTACTAAATTATGGGGAGTCGGGATAAATTTCAACCGGGATGCCATCAGTATCTTCCCCCCCAACTTCTGATTTGGTTTCAAATCGAATTTTAAATGAAGGAATTAGAAGCATATTCAAAAATAGATAGATCTCGGCAACAAATCAGAAGTTGGGGGGAAGATACTGATGGCATCCCGGTTGATAAAGAGAGGTATCAAAGGTTAGTCGGAAGGCTGAACGCCTTATATACCGCTTTTGGGCAGCCCTCTCAACAACTAAGAGATCCATTCGAGGAACACGGGGACTAGTTGAAGGGATCTTGAACTAAGAAATAGACCCTAGAAGCTAAAAAAGGGTATCCTGAGCAATTGCAATAATTGGGTTCATTGATATTCCTGGTATAGTAGATGCTACACTTCCTCTAACTGGAAAACTAAACTCTTGGTCGCTTCGACGTCTCTTTTCCCTTATTCTTTTCCTTTTTTTATACAGACTTTAAGAAAAAGGGTAGGATTTTCTCTCTCTAGACATTCGGACGAAACCTAAGGGTTCCTCCGCAAGGTTCGTCCACGGAGGGTGAGTCAGGGCCTAAGATCAGGCCGAAAGGCGTCGAGCTTCGATTTCTTCAGTTAAAGAGGATTCCAGAAAAGAGAGAATCAGAAAACGTGTTTCGGCATAGGGGAAGAAGCACTACACCTAGGATTCAACAAAAAAAAACTTTGTTATAAATTATCCCTTTCCTTATCGGGATCGGAACTAACAAGAATGGTTGGGACAACAAACATATCATTCCATGTCTCACTGACTCTATCTACTTACTGGCCTTTGCTTTTTCTGACTGATTCGCTCGGCCAATCGTCGGAATGTGTACGAGATACCATAAGGGCCCAAGTTAAAATCACATCTTGAGAGCTTACAATCTTATTTTCTCTACTTAGTCTAAGAAACTGTGAATTGACAGAACGTCCCGCTACTGACACTTGATTCAATGTCTCGTCGCTTCGGTGAATCACTTGAGCCCCGATACATTTTGGGGCTTCTTTGGCGACCGTGAAGTCACCGGATGAATTGTCGAGTATATAGATCAGATCCGGACGCTGCTCTTGCTCCGCGGCGATACGGACGGAGATGATTTTATATAAGTTAGATAGAAAACTCATCAAAAGCCTCTTCATGCCTATGGTATATGGGAAGACCCAGAACAGTATGGCTAATGATATTTGTCTCCAATATGGAAAATCAATAACCGGAAAGCAATGCCATGAACTCGCTAGTCATTGCCTTAAATTCTTTAAAGAAGTATATAAAGACATATATAATTTAATGAGGATGCTTAACTTCTTTAGTTGGTTTACTTCGGTACGTGATAGACACTTCTGATCGTTCCTTTCATCAAACTGATAACCTCTTTTGAATCAAATGAGACAAGTCTCAGCCAACTTATATACGTATTATTATCACATCTGCTGATGTACTTCATAGTTGGGATATTGAAATTAAAGAAATTCAGATTGAGGAGGGTTTGGTTAATGCTGCTTGAGGCGCCGATGAAGAGCTAACGAAAGTGCCTAACCGAGCCATTGAAGAAGGCCGTGGAAACGACATTACGAATCTTGTACCAACCCGTGGATCACATTTTGTATACATTGTCGAGAATTCAAGAAGATGACATCTTGCCTTTGATACTAATGTGTCTCTAAAGTCCCATTTCATACGTGAAGGCCTGAAGTATAGTCAAGTCGTATATACGCATAATCTTCTGCATCAAATGGTGTGCAAAAAAGGGGAAGTAAATTGGCATCTAATCAAATGGGTAAGGGAAGGGTAAGGGCTTGTCAATGCAGGGTGTAAGGCATGATTAGTTCCACGAATCGCACTGCACTGAATGAAAGAACTAAAAACTGAACGATCAGAATAAGGTAAAGCTTCAACTACAGATGCATTTTAACCACGACTTTAGGTGCGCACCAACAACAACTACATACGAGGATCGCGACCTCTGTATCCGCGTTCGAAGGCACCCCTCTCTTTCAAGAAGATTCGCGACATATCAATCCCTTCAATGCGCTTGAGTAATAAACAGTTGGGCTCTTAACAAAGGTCGTACCATTCCTACTTGTGTTCAACCCGGTCTGACTTTTCGTTATTAGTCCTTCGACCTGATATTTGTTAGCTACTTGCATTAACATTTCTACCTGGGGGTCATCAAGCTCCCTGCCCTCTCTCTTATACCAGCGACTTCGCTATAAATTATAAGGGGCTTCATTCATTGAGATAGGTTGAAAGAGAGGGTATGATCCAAAAGCTTAGTAAAGGGGGTTCGAATATATATTGGTTGTGCTCGAAAAGTTATGAATCGGTTGACAAGTCCAATACCTGGATAGATCATTGATGTAAATTTATTTGACCTATCCCATCTTTTAACTTGCAAGGAGATAGCTTTTTTACAATCTCGTTTGCGGAGTGATTCCCTATTAGTGTCTATTTTATGTGTAGAGAGAGGGGATGAGTACAGAGTTTCTAATAAAGATTCCATCAAACCTACTCAGATTATGGAAATAAACGTTGTGTTCCTATCTCCTTTATTGCTATGGCTACAACTTTTGTTCCGATCTCCTATATGGCTATGGCAAAAACTTATGTTCCTATCTCATCTAGATCATATTAACCATGAATGCACCCTTCATCTGCCTTGATCCTTACTGCTTTAGCCGCAAAGGTAATAACATACGATCTATATCGGAAGGTACGCAGTTCGAGAGGCTTAAATTTCAGCCTTCCTACATCTGCGGGCAGACCGCTTAAAGGAATCCTCTATCCGGACTTCACATGTCATTCTAGCTCGCTTATTGTTTGATTGCTCTTTGCAGTTCACTGAGAAAGGACATATATTCATCTCGGTACAAACGAATCCCGAATCAACTGACCCACCTGATTCTAGCCACCTTTCCTAATCACCAGTTCCTGTTTGAAAATGTAATAAACGACTTGAAGGTTGTAAGACATTACAGGACTCAAATGCTTCGTTCGTGAAAAGTGGAGTATAACAAAAGAATGGGATAGCGGTTAATACGTTGTAATTGGATAGGTTATTAGGAATATGACAGAACGAAAGACCAAGGAAAGGAAGAAGACGGAGCCGTATAACGTGGTTTTTTTTCTCTTCCATCGGTCCTTCTTCATCTGGAGGAATGTCTTAGAAAGATAATGGCGTTTTCAAGATCATTTGTTGGTCCAGGACCCGGGACGGGATCGTGAATCAAGGATGTTTAAGAGAAAATTCATATGTAGAATGTAATTTTACCCTGTCTATTCTTCCTTTAAGACTCAATCTGCCAATGCTTTGCAAGCCCTTAAAATGGGAGTCTAATCATTTAGATGATAGGAATGAATCAAAAACTATGGAATTATCGAATATGACAGGTGGCTACTTAAGCTGTCCTAACATAGAAACATATAATCAGTTTAATGTTATGACCACCCGTAACCTAAAGAAGTTTAATATTCAATTAGATTCAAATAACTCACCACCGTAGTGTATGTTGTTGATGGAAACCGAATCAACATAAACTTTGACATATTATATGAGTTTTTCAAATCCAATTTGAAGAAGTAAAAATTTATCAGGCCAGAAGAAACAATAATATGTTAAACACATAAAATTTACCTTTGCCAGTCCTCTATTTCGACATACTTAGATAGGATCCAACTGCAAGCTTGTTCAAACTGTTCTCGACTAAAAGTAATACCCCTTGCTTTAGTTATAGGCATCATCGGAAAACTCAGTGTCATCATCCTAAAAACCTTGTCGAGTATGTTTATGAGTACCATCACCATCATCTGAAATACCTTCCATAAGGTATGAGCTAGCTTCTCGCAACGAATACCCTCTTGCAATGCACCCCTCTATGTACCTTTTATTGCGCACCAACCCTTTAAAACCTTTCATTAACCTACACAGAAAAGTAGATACTTAAGCTTGAAGCAGGATTTTCAATGCTAAAAAAAATAGATACTTATATGCCATCTCAACACAGGAACTAACCAAGTTCCATGTTAGAGTTGCAGCTGGTTTATGCCAAATTGGTGAGTGCATGAACAAAGTTTTAAGCTAAAAAAGTAATTCAATTCCAAGGAAAACATAGAAGATGCAATAACAATGAACGATTATGAAGACTATAATAAGGATAAAATCAATTCTCAACTTATAAAGGCTACTAAATACAACATATGTTTGATTCAATACAACCTAGACTAAATTCAACTGGGACTTTTATGTGTTGTGACTAAATGCAACCCGATCTTTGTTTCTTCCCAAATACAACCTAGACCTTAACATCTGATAACTTCACAACATAAAATAGAGGGATAAGTTGTATTATTCAGTTGAATAGATGATTTTAATGAACTTTATATGTCAAAAGTCACTTGCTACATGAACAAAACTCAAACCCCATGGTTGCATCTTCCACTATAACACCAAACAAACATTTTCCTATCAATAAAAATTAACCATCACAGTTTCTTTCTCTTGAAGTCATGATTTGTTAATGAAATAAAAACAAAACCTACCAAAGCACAGGGAGACGACATGAGAAAGTGATGCAGAAGAAGGCTTAATTACTATGGGCTGTATTTAACCGTTTTCTAAATTAAAAGTGAAATAGATACCAAAGTAAAATGAAGGTTGTATTTAAACAACAAAGTAAAGTGGGTAATTTACCTGTCAAAGGGGTACATCCACATAAATCTGACCGGACCGCAAATTAACTCTTTATCCGCCAGATGGATCATCATATGGATACTTATCACGAAGAACGATGGAGGAAATTATTTCTCTAAAACACATATTTCTTCCACCAGACTAGATTTCGCTTGTAGAAGATGGTCTCTGCTTATAACCTTCGCGCATAATATGTTGAAAAATAAAATAATCCGGATAAGCGCAACTCACAGATCTTTAGGTAATGAAGTCGCAATATGAACCAGCAACGGAAACAGAGATTGCATCATGACATGGTAGTCATGAGACTTGAAATTCTTGACTCTGGTGGACTAATGCTCACGTTGTTGCTGAAGATTAGAACATAAATTAGAAGACACTTTTAAGTTCTTGGGACCGTACAAAAGCAACTTTTGATTTTGATAAGGCAAAGGATCCATCTTCCATTGTTGTTTTACCAGTCTTGTCATCCTCTTTCAACCATAAACGCTTCTTAATCCCCATAGCTTGCATATCCTTACGTGCATTATGACCATCTTTTGACTTACTATTTCCCATTACAGTGTTAACAAAACTCAGTTAAATTCTTCTCGGTATGCATAACATTTGTACAATGCCGGACAACGTTCGATCCCCAATACGGCAAATCATAAGAATGAACCTTCGAGAAAATAGTTCGTGTATGATCAGAATATCGCAACTCCAATACTTCGCGAGATTAATAAACGACTGCGTCGCGAAGGAGTCGCGTGAAGGTAAATAAATGACGTAATAGATGACGACAATCAAAACATGAGGAAAGTGTGAAGACTTGGCGAGATTTAGGAGTGTCGCGAGAACAAGCAGTTACACATTCGCGAGGATTCGCGAGTCATTCCCGAAAATAAAGGACAAGCTTAGCTGTCATCCACTATGTAATATTCTATATAAAGGGTCGAGTAAGTCTATGGAAGGGAGATCTTTTTGAATGGTTAAGCAAGTCATTAAGATAGAGAAAACAGAGAGTAATTGTAATTGCTTTGGTTTTGTTCTAATTGTATTTGTAAACATTTCAAGAAGATAATCAATAAAGTTCAAAGTTAATCATCTTTCAAAGAGTTAATTACGTTGAATCTAATGAGGGGTGTAGTGTGGGATTTCCTGCAACTACATATGCGCTAGAAACAGGGACTGAAGAAGATAAAAGATATAAGATTGCAATTAAAGATAAAAGATGAAGTAGAGGAGTTAAGAAATAAGGAATATATTGAAGATATGGAACGCAGTTCAATTACAAAAGCAATGATCAATGAATTTCACGAAAATATCAAAGGAAGGATACATAAACGAGATCTTGAAGGAAGGAAGATTATAGATGAGGAGAAGACATCGTTTTTGAAAGAATGGGAAAAGCAGAAAATAACGTTCACGGCAGCAGAGGTACCCGAAGAAGGATTGAATCATACATCTCCATTAGTGATCACAATAAATGCAAGCAAAAGAAGAGAAGAATCGGAAAAAGCAGCGGAAGAATGGGCAATAAATAGAACTTTGGTGGATACAGGGAGTTTGGTGAGTATTATGTTTTACCATACTTACAAGAAATTAGGATATAAAGATGAAGAAATGATTTCCCCAATGTATTATATCCATGGTTTTGGAAAATCTATAACAATACCTAAAGGAGAGATAAAATTGCGAATTCTACTTGGAGAAATTGAAACACAGGTGACATTAAGTGTAGTGGATATGGAATCGCCGTACAACATATTGTTAGGGAGACCATGGGTACATGCAATTAAGACGGTAGCGTCAACATTTCATCAGTGCATCAAATTTCCTATGCCAAGTGGAATTGGTGAAATCAGAGGAGATATTGATAAAGGAAGAATATGTCATCAAATCGAAGTGAAACATTATGAAGAACAAGTGAAGAAGCGAAAAGATCGCAGGAAGATGATAAAAACAGCTAAGAAAGAAGAAGAATTTAGAATTTACATGATAAGAGCGAAAGAAGGAAAAGGAATACCTAGCGAAACCATGGGAGAAGGGAGTGAGTTCGCGAAGGAAATGAAAGGACCAACTCCAATGGGAGAACCGAAGTCTAGTTATATCGCAGCAGAAGAAACAAAAGAAGTGAATGTTGGAACCAAGGAGGAACCCAAAATCTTAAAAATTGGGACTAAAATGGAAGTAGATGAAGAGAGAAGAACTATTGATTTGTCAAGAGATTACAAAGATATCTTTGCGTGGGATATGGATGAAATGCCCGGGTATAGATCCATCTCGTGGCTTGCCATAAATTGAAATTGACAAGAATATAAGACCATTTAAACAAAGAATTAGAAAGATCGCAACAGCTATCATCCTCAAATAGAAGAAGAGCTACGAGAAAATGTTAGACGCAGGAATCATTAGGCCAAATAAAAATATCCCGAATGGATAGCAAATATGGTCATAGTCCCAAAGAAGAAAAAAAAAGAATAAGAATTTGCATAGACTTTCTTGATCTAAATAAAGCTTGTCCTAAGGATAGTTTCCCATTACCAGATATTCCGCAATTGGTTGAAGCAGCGGCAGGAAATGAAAGGATAACATCCCTGGATGGATATAAAGGTTACAATCAGATTCCTCTCGCCGAAGAACCTTAGTGCTGGAAACATTCAAATCAAGTTAGATGAATTAGAAGAAAAAATAGAAAGAGCATTACAACACATGGAGAATTATCAGCGAAGATTGGCTAGAGAATATAATAAACGTGTCAAAATTCGTGAATTTCAACCAGGCGACTTGGTGTTGCGAGAAACACCAATATATCAGCAAGAAAGTGGTGGCAAGTTGGCGAGAAAATGGGATGGACCTTATATCATCAAAGAAATAGTTGGTACAGGTGCATATAGATTAATGGATCCTGAAGGAAAGAATGTAGGTCAAAGGTTGGATAGACCATGGAATAGGATATATCTCAAGAGGTATTACCCATAGAAGAGGGCGAAGTGGAATGAATTAAGGGAAAATGTCTTGCGACAGAATGATTATAAAATTCAATAAAGTGCATAGGATTGTGTGAACATCTCGCGAAGTATCTCGCGAACAAAATACCAAAAATGAATGATTAAATGATTCAACAAAAATGAATGAATGAGTGAATGGGACGAACCTTTATGGCGTACACCCTAGTTCGCGAATGATATTTCGTAAGAGGCAAATGTAAGACCTAAAGTGCGTCATATAAGGGGGTATCTCTTGACATGGCCCAGAGGGAAGGTTACACCGCTCCTAAAGCCTGGGTCATGGAGATTTTGGGCCCATGAAAGCCTATCCGGAAGAGGTACCTTGGATTCCCAACTATATATATAAGGTTATACCACTGGTTGGGCGACCAGGGTCTCTTCCAAGGAGTCGACGTATGACCAAGGCGCCGAGGTACGCGGTTGAGTCAAGAGTGCGGGGAGCATGGAACTTCCTTACCACTCTTGACAAGTCTTGGCACATGCTTTTCGTCCCGAAGAAAACTCCACTTAGGTGCGATCTCGTAACCATAAGCCATATAGGTATAAGGGATAAGAGGCTGCGAAAACAACCGCTTCTTTGTTAAGACCGGATGGGAGGAGCTAGTCTTGTATGGCCGATGTACGCCTCCTTGAAGGGGCAACCAGGGAGATGATAAGGGCGACACCCTCCATTAGGGAGAGTGTCAAAACAGACGCAAATGTCATGAGGCTCTATTTTCGCAAGAAAATTTAGGCTTGTCATATTTGTGCGATGATCCTGAAGAGGCAAAAATACTAACGCGAAGGTAAGGCGAGATCAATGGGTTTTTACACGAAAGTGTAAGAACGTCCTGCGATTTCGTCGCAAAGACGGCAATATCATGGGATTTTATGGTCGCAAGAACATTTAAACCTGTCATATTGTCGCAAATACAATCTCCTGCAGAGGCAAAAATACTAAAGAAATGATAAGACAAGGTCAATGGGTCATTACATGAAAGTGTAAAGACGTCCTGCGACTTTGTCGCAACGAGGGGTGGCAAAATAAGACCTTTACCTAGGAAGGCAAAATAAGACCACACAAAAGAAATGATAAGGCAAGGTCAATGGGTCATTACGTGAAAATGTAAAGACGTCCTGCGATCTTGTCGCAATGACAAAATTCAATATAAATTAATGAAGAGATTATACTATAGAATGAGGCAGAGGCAAAATGAGAATAAAGACACAATTCGTTCATTCAAAAAACTTTATGTTTTTTATCTTTTCGGCAAAGATCATTTCCAAAGAAGATGTTCACCAATGAACAACAAGAATCCTCACCAAAAATGGAGTAATAATTTCGCAAAAGAATAGAGGATGGATACTTCTTATACTTCTTCAAGGTTACTTCATAAGCAAATATGTTTGTGAGTAAATATGCTTGTGAGTTTACAACAAAAGACTTAATGGAAAATAAAGGAATTGCTGGATAAGGCGACGAAATGAGTTCTTATAATGAGAAAGAAAGAGAAACTAAATGATTCATCCAACACCGGACATAATCTTTTGCAATAAAAAAAGGGAGTTCAACAAAATTACAAAGAAGTTTAATTCTCTATATCAACATTCTCAGTTGAAGGAGAGGGTAAAGATTCTTCAACAATCTTGTCAGTTTCACCCTCGCCAGTTGAAGGGTTTTGATCAGAGATCTTTTCGCTTGGATCCTTATTGATATCTTCATTATTAGCGAGATCTTCGCAGCTTTCATAATCATAATCACTATCAGGAGAGTTGGGTATTTCGTCATCTTCAACTTCCAAAGGTTCAACAGAGACAGGGTCAAGGGATTTAGAAAGTAAAATATCATTCACAAAAACTTCTGCTTTGGGATGAAATTGACGAAGAAGTGCCTTCTGTTGATTTCTACTTTGGATATCTTTAAGATGATTAAGGTAGTTAAACCTCCTTCTGTCTCGGTCACGAGATTGGGCGAGGGAAGCAACTAGGGTTGCGTTTTCCTTACGAATCTTAGCATGCGCCGCTTCCAAGGTAGATAGAGAAGAGTGAAGATTTTTCTCAGACTCTGCAAGGGTAAAGAAAGACATTAAAATTGTAAAATGGAAAGTGGAATATAAAGTTAGAAAAGAAAAATGATAGATAAGGCAGTCAAATCTTATGACTACCTTCCTTTTGCGAGATAAGATATTGGGTAAGGGCCAAGCAATTATTTCCCAAGTTTTCCATGGCATTATCAAAACCATCACCGACAAGACCTTTTAACCGCGAGCGCAAACTCTTTTCGTTAGAAATCAATAATTTATTTTGCTTCGCAAGGGAAGAATGGGATTCTTTTAACTTGGTATAATCATCCTTGAGTTGGTTTGTTTTAACACTTAGATTTATTCTACTCTGAATAAGTTTATCTCTTTCAGTGGTAGTATCTTCAAGCTTATTTTTCAGGAGACAGATAGATTGTTCTTGCTCATTCAATACTTTTTACAAGCATCAAGTTGTTGCGAGGATATCGCCACCTTATCCAATAAAGCCCGCTTCTCTTGAGATAAAGTTCCATTTTCATCTGATAATGTTTCCAACTCCAAATTAGATTTAGTCAAAGAATATGAGAGACGCGACAATTCATTACTTAATAATCCTTGATTTCGAGCTAAGCAGGCATTTTCTTGGGAAAGATTATCTATTTGATCCATGGAATATGTGTGGAGATTATCTAAACGATTATATTGCTCCATCCAGGCGTCTCTTTCCGTTCGAGTTTCTTCCACGATAGATTCCAATTGATATATCTCCATTTTACGTTTCTGGTGCAAATCTTGAGAGGCGAACAAATTTACAACAAAAAAAAAAAAAAAAAAAAAAAAAAAAAAAAAAGAAGGAAGAGTGGTACCTTTTAGTTCTTCATTTTTCTTGCGAAGGTTATCGCGATCCAGCAAAATATTATGAAGACAATTCTTCAAAGTCTTAACTTCTTGTTCTAAGGATACTCGCGACATCGTATCGGAACCAAAATATTTACCCAAAGATTCGTAAACACTAGATTTGGTGGGATCAGTGGAGGCTTTCTTAACATCATTCATGGTATCTGATAAAATTTTAAAAGCTATATCTATCCCTTCTAAATTTTCTTTGGTAAGAGAGATAGATTTTGAAGAAGAAGAAATAATAGAAGAAGAAGGAAAAGTTGAATCACCCTTGGTTATAAGATTGTCAACTGGAGAAACTTGATCAATAGGTGGGGGCGAGACAAAAGTAAAAGTGGAGAGCGGCACGTCCTGAAGAATTTCATTCACAGAAAATTCAGGGATTGATTTATCATGCGATGATATCGTAGGAAATAGTAGATTATCTTGAGAAGAAGAAATGGGTTTATCTTGCGAAGAAGTCGCTATAGTAAGAGATTTGTCTTGCGAAGATACTGTAGGGGAAGTAGAAAGCTTGAATCCCGAAAAGGAAACAGTAGGAGTAGCAACAGGAGCATCAGGCTTATTATGACAAAACCTTTTGGGAGATCTACCATCATTTTTATCATCCTGCGAATGATAAATCACATGAGAAACAGAGGCAATAATATTGCTATTAAAGGAGTAAATATTTCTAAAATACCTTACTACTCGCAGGCTATTTTTTGGAAGCGAGAGATTTCAGTTGCGAGGAGGATTTTGGTTGTGAACCCGTAAGGATGTTAGGGTTCACCACGGTATACTTAGAACTGGGTTTGTTCTTGCTAAAACATAAGAAAATGGTGGAAGAAATATCAAAAGAAGAATAGAATCAGGATGAAGTAATTTCAATAAGGAAAATCAATCAAGAGAATAGTTAAAATCAGTAAAACTAACAAACCTGGATGCCATGAAAACAGTAGCAGAAAAACAGTAAAAAGAAGGTGATGAAGATGAACAGCAGGAAATAGTTGCAGACGATGAGGAAGATAGAGAAGAAGAGAAAGAGAGTTTTTCATATGAGGTTCTCCTTTAAATAGAAGAGAAAAAGGTGACCGGACAACATTAAATATACCGATAAAAAGAGACACGTGTAAACGGTCATCCCTAAATTTAAGGAATCAAATTGAAGAAGATTTCTAGGAGAAATAAATGGTTGCGGCAATTCGAATAGTGAGGATTTTGCATAATGGATTCAAAATACTTTTTATATTTGGAGAATTAAATGCTTCTTATACTATTTCATGAATACTTCATGCTTCGCATACCTCAAGAGATAATACTTCTTATTCACTTCGCAAAGCTTCGGAACTTCGCAAAAGAATAGAGGCAAGTACGTACTTTTCAAGTCCAGTATTCTTTCGCTCGTTCCTTCATCAATAAATATCAAAGGTCATCACAACAACAAATTTTTCCTTAAAAATTGCCCTCCAAGCAATATTCAAGGAAAACGAGGCAAGATGTAGGATCAGAATATCGCAACTCCAATACTTCGCGAGATTAATAAACGACTGCGTCGCGAAGGAGTCACGTGAAGGTAAATAAATGACGTAATAGATGACGACAATCAAAACATGAGGAAAGTGTGAAGACTTGGCGAGATTTAGGAGTGTCGCGAGAACAAGCAGTTACACATTCGCGAGGATTCGCGAGTCATTCCCGAAAATAAAGGACAAGCTTAATTTGTCATCCACTATGTAATATTCTATATAAAGGGTCGAGTAAGTCTATGGAAGGGAGATCTTTTTTGAATGGTTAAGCAAGTCATTAAGAGAGAGAAAACAGAGAGTAATTGTAATTGCTTTGGTTTTGTTCTAATTGTATTTGTAAACATTTCAAGAAGATAATCAATAAAGTTCAAAGTTAATTATCTTTCAAAGAGTTAATTACGTTGAATCTAATGAGGGGTGTAGTGTGGGATTTCCTGCAACTACAGTTCGTGCTCTGAAACTTCTTCATCAACACTCCCTTCATCTCCCCTTTTACGTTTCTTTGATGGTAGTTTTCCCTTACCCTGTTTGCTTTTCAAGTTAGCTACTATCTCTTGAACTTGCAACCTTGTCAACGGCCATGGAGATTTACCTTATTCTACCCCTACGCATAAGTTTGTTTTATCATCTCTATACTTGTGTTTGGATGGCAACCATCTTCGATGTTCCATATAACATATCTTCTTACTATATGGCGGCCATTCATAAATTATTTCTTCTCCACAAGTAGGACACGCATAATACCCATGTGTTACACATCCAGATAGAGTCCCTAATGCTAGAAAATCATGAATAACCCACAACAATCTTGCTTTCATCATAAATTCAGAATTAGTGAAGTTGTCGAATGTCATAACACCGTCATTCCATAACTCTTTCAATTCCTCTTTAATGGTTGTAAGTAGACATCAATATCTTTACCTGGTGCTCTCGGTCCTTATATCAACAAACATAACATGGAGAACTCACGCTTCATACATATCGAAGGATGAAGATTGTACGGACATAGAATCACCGGCCAACAGCTGTAATTTATACCAAAACATCCATTTGGGTTGAAGCCATTGGTTGTTATCCCAAGACTAACATTTCTTGCTTCCTTAGCAAACTCCAGAAAAAAATTATCCGCACAAAGCCAAGATGAAGAATCGACGGGATGATGCATTAGGTTGATATCTTTCTGTGCTCTAAAATGTAAAAGCATCACCTCTGCTATTCATGGTATGCAATACAGTCTTTTTAGCCTTGCAATTACTGGAAAATGACTTAACATCCTTGTTAGAGCACTGCTCGGTCGAATGCGTTGCTATCTCAAGCATGTTTGTCAATGTTAGTGATCAAAACTATAAGTCTTGATTTCTAGCCTATTTATAGATGTCTCGGACAAGGACATAGATTGTGTAGTTGAGCTTAGTTTTCACGTCGTTCATCATTTGAAGACGAAGAACTACTAAGGGGAGCTTGTGGAACTTCATCGACAAAAGGTATGTGGAGACTTAAACTCATCTATCACTTGGAGAGTATATTTCTACTCTATCTCCTATATTGAGACATAAGTCGTATTATGATATAGTTTTCTATATACACATTGGAGATTTCGAGATGAGTTTATCTCACTTACATATTTCTCGAAATATGTGTTGGCAAGCTTTCGCTTCGACCAAGTTCATCTTATACCATGTGAAAATTTCCGAGTAACATCTTACATGGTTTGTGTGATACAATCATTTGGTGTTGTCTTGGAATGTTTCGTAATGATTATTTCAATAACTTGAAAATTTTTTTGATGCTAATAGTCTGTGAAAACGGATATTCTCATCCTCTAAGAAAGTTTCAATGATTGAAATAAGAGTTTAGAACACTTCACCATGATTGGATATGTCATTTTGTGTACTCTTGCACATATGTAATCCATGTCCGGGAACCATAGTATGCGCCCCCATTCGCGTACCTGTTGGTTTGAGAAATCCGGGAACCTAAGTATGCGTACCCATTTTCGTACTGGCGTGCAGGTTCATGTCTGAGAATTTCTGCTGGGATTTGAAGTTCGCGTACCCATTTGCGTACTCGTGAAACCCAATCTTAGTCCGGGTATTCCAAGTATGCGTACAGTTTGCATACTTGAAGGTTAAAGTTCTAAAATCGGTTTCAAACATGAACATAAACATTTATATAATAAGGAATGCAATCTTTGCAAACCGTGGCTATAATGTTCATTATTGATTAGAGTGAATCAAACCTATTTTGCTTCAATTGTGTTTTTGTATAATTCTATGAGAATATAGCAATTGAACAACACTTTAACTAGTTTCATTTGAGTCATTTGAACTAGTTATGTTGATATGAGAGTAATCATATGGATAACATCGGTTAACTATTTGTGAACCAACATGGTGTACACGTTTGGGTACGGTTACATAAACCCAAATGAGGGTACATTTCATTTGTGTGTAACAAGCTAAGTTCGATCTAACGGTTGAAAGATATTAGCTTGGTTGAATTGGGTTTTTCATCTAACGGTGAATATTGAATGCTTTGTTACCAAGGTAACTTGGATTGCAAACCCTGATTTGAAAACTATATAAAAGAGAACTCTAGAAACTAGGAAAATTAATCCCCACACCTCCTATGTGTTATTAGTTCCATAACTAGAGTCGATTCTCCTTTAACCTTAGGTTTCTATCGAGACCCTGTAGGTTAACGACTTCAAATACTTCATTGGGATTGTGAAGCCATACCCAACTATTTTCTTTGTAGTTGCATGTTACTGATCTTGCCCGATTCTATCGTATTGAATACAATTGAAATAATTGACTCGAGATTAATTTCTACGATAGGCAAGATAAAAGTAATCACAAACATCTTCGTGTCATCGTTTGTGATACCAGGATATCTTGTTTCGCTAGTCGATTAAGATTATTGTGTGGTGATTGATAATACTAGGTTGTTCTTCGGGAATATAAGTTTGGTTTATCAATTGGTTCATGTTCACCTTGATTTATCAAAAGACGGAACAAAAACTCTTGGGTATTTTTGTGGGAGACAGATTTATTCAATCTATAGACTTTTCTGTGTGGGACAAATTTGTTTATCAAGTCTTCGACTTTGGGCTGTAACAACTGTTGGTTGTGGGTGAGATCAACTAAGGGAATCAAATGCGTAGTATTCTGCTGGGATCGGAGACGTAAGGAACGCAACTGTACCTTGAATCAGTGTGCGATTGATTAGGGTTCAACTACTGATGCAGTCCGAAGTTAATTGGTAGTAGGCTAGAGTACATGAGCGGCTTAATACGGTGTGGTGTTAAATCTGGACTAGGTCTCGGGGTTTTTTTTACGCATTTGCGTTTTCGTTAACAAAATTCTGGTGTCTGTGTTATTTGTTTTCCGCATTATATTTTGTTATATAATTGAAATATCACAGGTTGCGCGTTAAGATCAATCAATTATAAATCCAACCTTTGTTTGTTTATTTACATTGATGACACTTGAACATTGGTCTTTGGTACTGTTCAAGTAACTCCTCTTATATTCAATCGGGCATGTAGATTTCTATTTGCTGATTGCGGATTGAATTAATAGTTAGAGATATTAAACTCTTTGATATACTTTACTCTAGATTGAGTCTGACTGTCTAATTGATTCTCTAGAAAGTGTATTGGAGTAAGTCCTCTCAGATTTCCAAACGAATTGTTGGGTGTGGTTGTTAGACCCCCGCATTTTCAATTGGTATTAGAGCAGGAAAACACATTAAAGACCTTATAAATTTGTGTTTGTAGCGATCTGATGATGGAAAGTATAGTCTCTGAAAATGCTTCACCAGAAATAGATAAACTCAATATTTAGCGTGTTCAAGAAACCATCGATAAGGTTGAGATTCCTGATTTAAAAAAACTCATCAATTTCCTTTGTCTCGAAAAACATCGTTTGACAAGAAAATTTGATGGTCTTCATTGCAAAGTATATATCAAAAAATATGTGCTTCAAGAACATGTTGAAGAGGTAGTTGACCTCCAAAAGAAGTTAGATGAACAAATCCGGTTTTAATTCTGATCTTGCTGCTAAATTACAAAGCTTAAGGATTTGAAATCTGTAAAGTCATCTTCAATGGTTTTAAATAACTTCTCTAATTCTTCCTTGAAGAATTTCCGTAAATCAGGTGACAAGCGAGGTATAGGCTTTGTGAAACCTGATAGTGCTCAGATCTCTTCAAACAAGGATAAGGATGTTGGAACATGCGTGTTTTGTGGTGCTCATAATCACTTTCAACATGCTTGTGTTCCTTTCAAGAAAATATTAAAAGTTGCGGGTGATCTTCATAAGAAAGTTGCACAACTTTTGTCTTCTCTTAAAAGATATTCAATACTAACAAGAAAACCAAATATGGTTAGTAGTGCTAGTATGGGAGCCTTTGCTCTAAAGTCAACATCACCTTTTCAATGGTTCGTTGATAGTGGATGTAGCAAACACATGACTGGAGATCTCTCTTGGTTTATCAACTCAAGCGATTTTGATGGTGGACCAGTGACTTTGGAGATGGAAGTTGTTGCTACATAAGCAAGAAAGGGATGATAAAATTACCTGGTGTTTCTGAAATATGTGATGTTGTATACGTGAAAGGTATGACTGCTAATCTTCTTTCTGTTAGTCAAATCTGTGACAAAGGCCATAAGGTTGTCTTCAATGATAAAGGATGTGATATTGTCGATAAATCTAGAAAATTGATTTTTCAAGGATCACGTGGCAAAAATAATTGTTATCTTCTAGATACTCAGTTCAGCGATTGTTGCAATTTGACTAAAGTGGAATCTACACACCTCTGGCATAAACGTTTTGGTCACATCAATTATCGTCTTTTAACTAAGATCATTAACAAAGAACTTGTTAGAGGCGTTCCCAAAATCAATGCTAAGGTTAAAGGTTTATGTGGTGCCTGTCAAAAGGGTAAACAAACAAAAGTTCCACACAAATCATCTCGAAATATTCTCACCAAAGCTCCACTTGATTTAATTCATATGGATCTTTTATTTAATTCAACAATCTACATGCATTTGGGAAGAAGTATGATTTGGTTATGGTAGATGATTACACCAGATTCACTTGGGTGGCATTATTGGCTCACAAGAATGAAACACTCAGTGAGTTCAAGATTATTGTTAATATAATCCAGAATGAACAAGGTCGCAAACTAAAGAAAATTAGAAGCGACCATGGCACATAATTCAAAGACACCAAAGTATTTGAATACTATGACTCTCTGGGAATTATTCAACAATATTCTCCATATATCACTCCACAAGCAAATGAAGTTGCGAGAAAGGAAGAATAGAAACATTCGAAATGGCAAGGGTAATGCTCCATAACATAAATTTACCATTAAGGTTTTGGGGTGAGGCTTTTTTTCTTGCTTGCTATTTGATCAATCGTGTTTATTTGCGGTCAAAGACCTTAAACACTCCCTATGAGTAGTGGTACGGTAAGAAACCCAACTTACACTATCTCAAAGTGTTCGGCAGTAAGTGCTACATTCTAAAGGATCGTGAACAGAAAGGGAAATTTGATTCGAAAATTGATGAAGGTATTTTTCTTGTCTATGCATCTGACAGTCTTGGTTTCTGAGTCTTTAATCTCAGAACCCAAGTCATGATGGAATCGACAAATGTTATCATTGATGATTTAAGTAATTTTCGTCATGATAACTCTCCTGCTGAATTGACTCCAACCGAGACAATTGAGAAAATCAAAGAAACTTCAGAATCATAAGAAGTTGTTCCAACGGTTGATGATCCTGATGTCTCTAGCGATGAGGAGAAAAGCTCTAGTCAGGCTATTCCTATTGAACAAGAACGTGTCCCTCCACGACACCTTTGGGTTCAAAGGAATCATGATACTAACAATATCATTGGAGGTATGGAATCTACTGCTAAGACGAGAGGTTAACTTCAAAATATTTATAATTTTGGTTGTTATCTATCGCAAGTAGATCCAAGGAATATTGATGAGGCTCTTAGTGATCCCTATTGGGTAAATGCAATGCATGAAGAGTTAAATCAATTCCAAAGATAAGATGTATGGAAACTCGTACCTTGTCCCCCCAATATCAATATTGTTGGAACCAAATGGATATTTAAGAACTAGTCTGATGAATTTGGCACCATTGTCAGAAACAAAGCTAGACTTGTCGCTCAGGGATATTCACAGATTGAAGGAATCGACTTTGACGAAACCTTTGCTCCTGTGGCACGCCTTGAGTCCATTTGATTACTATTATCTCATGCTTATTTTCTTAAGGTTAAGCTGTTTCAAATGGACATTAAATCCGTTTTCCTAAATGGAAACTTAAAGGAAGAAGTCTATGTCGCTTAACCTAAGGGATTTGAAAATCCTGATTTTCCCGATCATGTCCTTAAGCTCAACAAGGCATTGTACGGGTTAAAACAAGCACCTCTTGTCTGGTTTGAAAAACTAACTACTTCCCTTCTTAGGAAAGGTTTTTCAAGAGGTGGAGGTGATAAAAAATTATTTACCAAATGGAGTGGGAAAGATGTTGTAATTGCTCAAGTTTATATAGATGATATCATCTATGGATCAACATCAGAGAAACTTGCAAAAGATTTTCAAGTCTCTCTTGGCCGGGAGTTTGAAATGAGCAATGTTGGTGAATTAAAATTCTTTCTGGGTTTACAAATTCAACAACACAAGGATGGAATTTAATTATCTCAAGAAAAATATGCAAAAAATCTTGTTTCAAGATTTGGTCTTGATAAGTCAACTCTAAAACTGACTCCTATGCCTACCACGGGAAAACTACATAGAGATGAGAAAGGTGTAAATGTGGATCAAAAACTTTATCGGTCTATCGTTGGAAGTCTTTTGTATCTCACTTCCACGAGACCCGACATTTCTTTTAGTGTTGGTTGTTGTGCTAGGTTTCAGGCAAATCCAAAGGAATCTCATCTTTCCGCCACAAAGAGGATCATACGTTACATTAATCATACTGTCGGGTATGATCTTTCTTAAACTTTTGATACTAACACTGACCTTACTGCATATTCAGGCGCTGATTGGGCAGGGTGTGTGGAAGACAAAAAAAGTACATCATGGGGATTCTACTATGTAGGGATGAATCTTGTATCTTGGCATAGCAAGAAACAAAATTCACTATCTCTCTCAACATGTGAAGCAAAATACATTGCTGCTGGGTTCATGTTGTACTCAACTCCTATGGATGAAACAAATACTTTCCGATTATGGAATTGATTCCGAATAATGAAGATCTTTTGTGATAACTCAAGTGTGATTCGCATCACCGAGAATCCTATTGAGCACTCAAGGACTAAGCACATAGACATAATGTACCATTTTATTCGAGATCTTTATGAAAATGGTATCATTACTATGGAATGTGTGCCTTCTGAACAACAATTGGATGATATTCCAAACCATTAGACACTGCCACATTTCAACACCTACGGCATTCTATTGGTGTTGTTCTAGTTCATTAGTTTTCCATAATTCTTGCCCCTGCTTTTATCTCAATCTGTTGGGCAATTGAGTTTGGAATTCCTAGAGTGGTGTTGCTTCATGTTTACATTTGTTTCTAGTAGAAGTGTTTTTGTCAAGTATCCTAGTGTTCTTTAGAAATCCTTCTTTTCTTGTAAAAGCAAGGTCGTCTTTGTTGTTCTTTCGGGAATGATATTTTATACGGGAGAGTTCTTATTTGAACTTGTGCTTAATTGCCAAATCTTTGTGGGGAGTGCGGTTGTGGAATATTATAGGGG
Organism: Papaver armeniacum; assembly: GCA_023531295.1. Taxonomy (NCBI): domain Eukaryota; kingdom Viridiplantae; phylum Streptophyta; class Magnoliopsida; order Ranunculales; family Papaveraceae; genus Papaver; species Papaver armeniacum. The sequence continues at coordinate 110,251 of JAJJWW010007737.1, read as the reverse complement.
TTATCTTGTATCTTTATAAACTCCTTGATGAATGCATTTTGCTTCGGATTTATGATTGCATCTAAATAAGTTGGTATGTTATTCTCTTTTGGTCATGAAGAATCTCTATGAAAATTTCATGAGGATCCTACTAGTTTTCGTACCTTTGCCAATTTATATTGACAAAAAGGGGGAGAATTAATGTGTAGTTTCATACTAGAAATACATATGGTTTACGGATCATTATGTACGAGGGTGGTTTTCATGTTGAAATGAAGTATTGACTAAGGGGGAGTGATACATATCATCATAGTATTGTTGTCAAAGTTGTGATACAATTGAACTTTGATGTTGTGTAATAATACTATGACACTGTATAACAATAATTGAGAGAATTTTTTTTTTCTCATTTTTATCGCTACGGATCTTCAACAACTATGATGCTGGGTTGAATACGTTTAGAATCATGGAGTACTTGGAAGTGACGAAGTTTTCGATTCGTGTTGAAGATGCCGAGGAGATCAAGCATTTGGATGAGAAGCTACAAATTTTTATTTATTTTGTAATCCATATGTATTGATAGGTTTGAAACTAAAATTGACAAAGGGGGAGATTGTTAGAGAACTGCTCGGTCGAACTCGCATGCGTTGCTATCTGAAGCATGTTTGTCAATGTTAGTGATCAAAACTATAAGTCTTGATTTCTAGCCTATTTATAGATGTCTCGGACTAGGACATAGATAGTGTAGTTGAGCTTAGTTTTCACGGCGTTCATCCTTTGAAGATGAAAAACTACTAAGGGGAGCTTGTGGAACTTCATCGACAAAAGGTATGTGGAGACTTAAACTCATCTATCACTTGGAAAGTCTATTTCTACTCTATCTCCTATATTGAGACATAAGTGGTATTACGATATAGTTTTCTATATACACATTGGAGATTTCGAGATGAGTTTATCTCGCTTACATATTTCTCGAAATATGTGTTGGCAAGCTTTCGCTTCGACCAAGTTCATCTTATACCATGTGAAAATTTCCGAGTAACATCTTACATGGTTTGTGTGATATAATCATTTGGTGTTGTCTTGGAATGTTTCGTAATGATTATTTCAATAACTTGAAAATTGTTTTGATGTTAATAGTGTGTGAAAACGGATATTGTCATCCTCTAAGAAAGTTTCAATGACTGAAATAAGAGTTTAGAACACTTAACAATTATTGGATATATCATGTTGTGTACTCTTGCACATATGTGATCCATGTCCGGGAACCATAGTATGCGCACCCATTCGCGTACCTATTGGTTTGAGAAATCCGGGAACCTAAGTATGCGTACCCGTTTGCGTACTAGCGTACAGGTTCATGTCCGAGAATTTCTGCTGGGATTTGAAGTTTGCGTACCCGTTTGCGTACTGGAGAATCCCAATCTTAGTCCGGGTGTTTCAAATATGCGTAGTCGTTTGCATACTTGTAGGTTAAAGTTCTAAAATCGATTTTAAACATGAACAGAAACATTTATATAATAAGGAGGGCAATCTTTGCAAGCCGTGGATATAATGTTCATGATTGATTTGAGTGAATCAAATCGATTTTGCTTCAATTGTGTTCTTGTATAATTCTATGAGAATATAGCAATTGAACAACTCTTTAACTAGTTTCATTTGAGTCCTTTGAACTAGTTATGATTAAGATGAATAAGGTTTCTATGAGAGTAATCATATGGTTAACCTCGGTTAACTATTTGTGAACCAACATGGTGTACACGTTTTGGTACGGTTACATAAACCCAAATGAGGGTACATTTTATTTGTGTGTAACAAGCTAAGTTCGATCTAACGGTTGAAAGATATTAGCTTGGTTGAATCAGGTTTTTCATCTAACGGTGAATATTGAATTCTTTGTTACCAAGGTAACTTGGATTACAAACCCTGATTTGAGAACTATATAAAGGAGAACTCTAGAAAATGGGAAAACTAATCCCCACACCTCCTGTGTGTTACTAGTTTCATAACTAGAGTAGATTCTCCTTTAACCTTAGGTTTCTATCGAGACCTTGTAGGTTAACGACTTCAAAGACTTCATTGGGATTGTGAAGCCAGACCCAACTATTTTCTTTGTAGTTGCGTATTCTGATCTTGCCCGATTCTATCGTATAGACTACAATTGAAATAATTGACTCGAGATTAATTTCTCTGATAGGCAAGATAAAAGTAATCACAAACATCTTCGTCTCATCGTTTATGATTCCATAATATCTTGTTTTTCAAGTCGATTAAGATTATTATGAGGTGATTGATAATACTAGGCTGTTCTTCGGGAATATAAGTCCGGTTTATCTATTGGTTCCTGTTCACCTTGATTTATCCAAAGACGGAACAAAAACTCTTGGGTATTTTTATGGGAGACAGACTTATTCAATCTATAGACTTTTCTTTGTGAGACAGATTTGTTTATCAAGTGTTCGACTTTGGGTCGTAGAAACTCTTGGTTGTGGGTGAGATCAACTAAGGGAATCAAGTTCGTAATATCCTGCTGGGATCAGAGACGTAAGGAACGCAACTGTACCTTGAATCGGTGTGAGATTGATTAGGGTTCAACCAAATTCCAGTCCGAAGTTAAATGGTAGTAGGATAGAGTTTGTAGCGGCTTAATACGGTGTGGTGTTCAATCTGGACTAGGTCCCGGGGTTTTTCGGTATTTGCGGTTTCCTCGTTAACAAAATTCTGGTGTCTTTGTTATTTCTTTTCCGCATTATATTTTTTTATATAATTGAAATATCAAAGGTTGTGCGTTAAGATCAATCAATTAGAATATTCAACCTTTGGTTGTTAATTTACATTGATTGACACTTGAACATTGGTCTTTGATACCGTTCAAGTAACTTCTCTTATATTCAATCGGTCTCGCAGATTTCTATTTGTTGATTGCGGATTGAATTTAGAGTTAGAGATATTAAACTCTTTGGTATACTTTACTCTAGATTGAGTCCGACCACCTAGTTGATTCTCTAGAAAGTGTATTGGAGTAAGTCCTCTCAGATTGCCAAACGAATTGTTGGATGTGGTTGTTAGACCCCCGCATTTTTAATATTCTGCGCAACTTGAGTAAGCTTTCTCCCATCATTAAAAACTCTTACGTACCGAGGTTCTTGACATACAGGACGCTTCATCAATGAACTCTTATCCTTCCAGTACAGTATACATTCATTTACACATGCATCATACATTACATAATTCATCCTCGTATATTGAATCATCTTTTTGATATTTGGAAACTTACATGGCAGGGTATTTCCTTCGGGAAGCAACTTTTTCATCGATTCCAACATTGCGAGTCACATCAAGTATCCGAAATTCCATACCGAGTCTTTATGTTGTTCACCATTATCGTTACATACAACGCTGACTTTCCTTTAGGACATGAAGGATACAACGGTTCTTTGGTGCGCTCAGCTGCTGATTTGTTTTTCTTACAACAACTGCTGGTTTCAACACTCTCATCCATCCCTGCTGTAACACTTCCTTCCATACCTTCAGTTGCAGGACTAAGTGTTAGAGCACTGCTCGGTCGAACTCGCAAGCATTGCTATCTCAAGCTTGTTGTCAAGTTTAGTTGCCAAAACTATAAGTCTTGATATTTAGTCTACTTATAGCTAAGTCTCGGACTAGGATAGAAAGTGTAGTTGAGCTCTACACTCCATGGCGATCATCATAAAAAGACGAAGAACTACTCAAGGAACTGGTGGAACTTCATCGACTAAAAGGTATATTGAGACTTGAGCTTATCTATCACTCAAAAGTCTATCTACTCTGTCTCCTATCTTGAGACAAAAGTCGTATTGCTATATAGACTTTGATTATACACATTTGCTATTTCGAGTCGAGTTTATCTCGCTTATTTATTTCTCGAAATATGTGTTGGTAAGCTTTCGCTTTGGACAAGTTCATCTTTACTAGTGACGAAAGTCATATTAGTTTCAATTACTTGAAAATCGCTTTGACGAAAAATAGATTGTGAACAACAACTATATAACGTCCTCTAAGAATGTTTCAAAGATTGAAATGAGAGTTTATAATATATAACCTTGAATGGATATAAACATTGTGTGATAACTCATACGTGTGTAAGTCCTTATTGCTTGAACTAAAGTATGCGTACTTTGCTGCTCAGGAAAACCGGAACTGAAGTCCGTGTACCAGTACGCGCACTGTCGGAAGTTCACGTCCCGTGAATTTCTGCTAGAGTTTGTGAACTGAAAACAAACTTATTCCGGGTACTTAAGTCCGCGTACCAGTATGCTTACTTAAGTGGGTTAGTTTCTAAAAATAATTATTCATGAACTTCAACTTATATAAACTAAGGAATGCATATTTGCAAACCGTGGCTATAAAGTTCATGAATTTATTCGAGTGAATCATATCATTTTTGCTTCAATTGTGTCTTATACACTTCTATGAGATCTAAGGAATTGAACAACTCTCTAACTAGTTCTCTTGAGTCATTTGAACTAGTTATGGTGAAGATGAATATGGTTGATATGAAAGTGCTCGTATGGCTAACCATTTGGTTAACTACTGTTGAACCAACTAAGTGTACATGTTTAAGTACGGTTACATAAACCTAAATAAACGTGCATTTCATTTGTGTGTAACAAGCTAAGTTCAATCTAATAGTTGAAAGATATTAGCATGAATCTAATCAGGCTTTCATCTGACGGTGAATATTGAATGCTTTGTTACCAAGGTAACTTAGATTGCAAACCCTGATTTGAAAGACTATATAAAGGAGAACTGTAGCAACTGGGAAAACTAATCCCCACACCTTCTGTTTGATACTATAGTTGTATTAGCTAGAGTTGATTCTCCTTTAACCTTAGGTTTCTATCGAGACCCTGTGGGTTAACGACTTGAAGACTTCATTGGGATTGTGAAGCCAGACCCAACTATTTTCTCTGTAGTTGCGTTATCTGATCTTGATGTTTCTATCGTATTAAGTACAATCATAAGATTGGCTTGAGATTGATTTCTCCGATAGGCAAGATATAAAAGAAGTCGCAAACATCTTCTTCTCATCGTTTGTGATTCCGCAATATCTTCTTTCTCTAGTCTATTAAGATTATTGTGAGGTGGTTGATAATTCTAGGATGTTCTTCGGGAATATAAGTCTGGGTTATCAATTGGTTCTTGTTCACCATGATTTATCAAAAGACGGAATAAAACCTGTAGGTATTTCTGTGAGAGACAGATTATCTATTACTGTAGACTTTTCTGTGTGATACAATTTTTTTTATTAAAGTCTTCGACTTTGGGTCGTGGAAACTCTTAGTTGTGTGTGAGATCAGCTAAGGGAATCAAGTGCGTAGTATCCTGCTGGGATCAGAGATGTAAGGAGCGCAATTGTACCTTGGATCAGTGTGAGATTGATTGGGGTTCAACTACAGTCCATATCGAAGTTAGTTTGTAGTAGGCTAGTGTTTGTAGCGGCTTAATACAGTGTGTGTTCAATCTGGACTAGGTCCCGTGTTTTTTTTTTTCATTTGCGGTTTCCTCGTTAACAAAACTTCTGGTGTCTATGTTATTTCTTTTCCGCATTATATTTGGTTATATAATTGAAATATCACAGGTTGTGCGTTGAATCGATCAATTGGGAAATCCAACCTTTGGTTGTTAATTAAAATTGATTGACACTTGAACATGGATCTTTGGTACCGTTCAAGTGATTTCTCTTGTATTCAATTAGACTCGCAGATTTCTATTTGCTTGAGTAAGTGTTGAGTCGAGAAAGTGAGATATAACTCTTTGATATACTTTTATTAAGATTGAGTCTGACTGTCTAGTTGATTCTCTTAAAATTATATTGGAGTTTGTTCATACAGATTGCTAAGCGAAATATTGGGTGTGTTTGTTAGACCCCCGCTTTTTCACTAACCAAATGACCTCCTTGTACTGATCCTTCCCCATGATAATGCCATGTTGTATACGATGAACAAACACCATATTTGAGCAAATTTAATGAAATCCAACTCAGTGAACGTAACCATTTACATTCAAACATCGACGACAAGGGCATGAAAATAAAGTACTTCCACCGCCATTATTCTAGGAAAACTGTATAAATGACCTCACACCTTGTACATAATCTTGAGACTTGCAGGGACACTTCATCCAACTCATACTGACATTAGATGACATTTTCCCTTCAAAATACAGACTTTACGAGATTAAAAAGCACCCGTAGTCCTAGTGGTAGGATTGCCGAAGCCCTACAAGTTAACGACAGAAAACATCCTCTCAAAGAAGAGAGAATGATTTCGCAAATCACCACCGGGAATATTATCATCATGCGAGGACCAAACTTACACAACTTCTTAAGTATGTACAGTACATAGAAACCTAGAAACTTCTTAAGTTTAGTTCACATACCACCATGACTATTATCATCTTATATAGCATGTTAATAACAACACCAAAACATCATACATGCATCATTATGTTATATATCATTATGTTTAGGTTTGCCTAAGTTTGTACATAATACAAAAGTAAAGAAGCGACAGACACCACAAAAAGATGTATACCATATGCACATATGAAGACGAAAACTTTAGCACTCCAACCTCTCCACAAGAAGATACTCACTCAAGCCAAACGTAACACTCGCCTTCGTTTTCCTTTAGTTCGTTCACCTGGCATTAAGAGGAAAGGTAATGAGCAAAGTTCACTGGAAGCTTATAGTAAAAAAAGTAATTACAAATGGAAATTTGAACAAAAGGGAAGAACATAATACAACTCAAACGTAAAATATCATTCCTACATTGATTCACCAAACAACTATCCTCATGAAGATCCCACCCAACCCAAGCCATGAAATCAAGTGGAGTATGGTCATCCTCCACACAAAAGCTGAGGTACTAATACGTATTGACTAGCAATGCATAGATGATTCAAAATCCTTCCACTATCTGGTTCATTTTAAATGCTCATCTAATTATTAGAGGAAAGGCTCTGACAACAATTACGGGCTCACCATTCTAAATCCTATTCCTAGCAAGATCGGACAAAATTTTACTAATGTCATTTAGGCTTTGTACATAGGGGAATTATGCTAATGTCCACCAGTTATGCATCAATAGCTCAAACAACAAAGTGTTTAAAAATAAGTAGAAACACACCCCTCCAAAAGTGAACGAACAACCAATGACTTTTTAAGAATAAACTAGCATTATGCAAAATAAATATATACCAGAAGACAGGTAACAATGGTGCAATGGAAGAGTGCATCATGTTGTTTAATACTGGTTCACAATTTGATTTATGCTTCTAAATACATGAAATTCTCTAAATATTTAAGAGAGTTCACCCATTAAGATTCTAAGAAGCAACAAAGTGTGACCATCTAAAACCAAACAAAATTAAAATACAAAAAAGGAATTAACGAAGAAGAGGCTTCAGTATTGTTATATGGACTTTTTATATCATGTAGATCAAGCAAAACTATTGATCAAAGTAATCAACCTTACACACTTTAGTCCACTTCTTGAAGCCCCACACCCCTAATCTTATATACAAGCTATATTAAAAGATAGATAAGTCATCCTTAAATTCTCACCCAGATTCTTATATCTCTTCTAATTCAGCCTAACCATAAACGTAATCAACAAAAATGATGTTCCTATTATGGAATTGGTTGAATATTGTTCTTCTGAAAAACTACCTAACCTACCGATTCATAATTCCCTAATTTGCAAATCTTCGTTCACCACTCACTATTATCATGTTATATATCATGTTGATAACAACATCGAACATCATACATGTTTATACCAGGACTATTATCATGTTATACAACATATATCATACAAGAAAAGAGAATAAGCTCACTGAGAATTAATCAAGAATGTGCATTCTCAGACTTCCAGACTTATACCTTCCTAAGCTCAACTCTGATCAGTTCTTCAAGTTCCAACTCTGATCAGGAAGCAAATGAAATTATATTAGAACCATTAAATCAATTCATATAAACAGTATCAAATATACATTCTACATCATACTAACTGAAAATAAAACCATTAAACTAGCACAAAGAATACATCAGGCCAATAAAGAGCCACTAAGTTAAAAAAGCATTCATAAAACAAACGTGAACACACACTTATATTTACAAGAGTCGCAAAATGAGTTCACGCAAGCTATATACTGGGTACAGATGCATAAGAAAATGGATTTCTTAAGGAAATGAATATTATTTGCTATAAATTACACTTAGTAGTTCAGTGTACATGTTCAATCTTCAATTAAAGAAATGCCAAAATGAAACATAAGAAATAAAGCCAAAGTCAAGACTATTCAAAACTTAAATAAACGCCTTGCCCATGTCCACTTACTTCCATCTCCAATTCTATTGATTGTTGTATGGTCGACTAACCAAATCTAATCAATGACTTGTAATCTCTACAAAGATTAAGTGAACTAGAATGGTAGGTTGTGTTGAAAAAACAAAACTTTTATAATCAATTATTCAATAGATTACAGATTATGTCAACTAGGACAATTGAAGTCTTCTAACCGAGGAATGTTAAGCGGCCTTTAGTTCTTTCGAAGAACCTACAACTAATTCTATTTTTAAAATGACACACCTTTATTCAAAGAGAAGTTGGAACCCATCATCAGCTTCTTCTTCCAAGAATCTCTCCACCTGTAGTTGTTCCTACTGAAATCAAAATCATGTCAAACTTCATAAACATAGAGACCCTAAAAAAATCGAGACCCTATAAAAAATACCAAAAATCATCAGGTGAAATCGAAACCCTAATCGAAAATAATATCTAAAAGAACAGATCGAAAGCTTTAAACGAATAGATCGAAACCCAAATCAAGATTACTTACGTCTCCAGATTCAAATCGAAACCCTCAAACTGAAACCCTAACATATGAACTATCTTCTACAAGCAGCTTCAAATCGAAACCCTCAAACTGAAAACCTAACAGATGAACTATCTTCTACAAGCAACTTCAAATCCAAACCCTCAAACTGAAACCCTAACAGAGAACCATCTTATGCAAGAGATGAGGAAAGAGACGAATGGGATAAGTCGAGATAGAAATGGAGGGGCTGAATGACCGAGTCATGTGTGACCAAGGGGACTAATGGACTAAACTCATGTGTGACCAAGGGAGGAAATATCCTCAGATAGAACTGGCTTGGGTGGAAAAATGATGAAGGTGTGACCACCCACGCACACGGATGGCACGCGTGAACCATATCCAGTTACGAATTCGTAACATCTATAGGACAGTTACGAAATCTGACAAGATTTATAACAACTTTAGGCTGTTACAACCCGTTTGTAACAGCATTTTCCTGTTACGAATTTGTAACTGCCAGTAGGATGTTACAAATTTGAGCTACTAATCCAAGAAAACGGTGTAGTGATTGTCACGTGTTAGTCACTAATGCGATGTATTTTCTTTCTTTGTGATCCAACCCTTATAATAAATATCGGGCAGGATATGCTTCCTCATATGTTTGCGATGGTTTGTTTATTTAGTACTACGAAATATTTATATTAGCATGTGTTTATTTAGTAGTACGAAAATATATGAATATATTTAAGTATTATTATATACTGAAAATAAAAGATTATAAGAATATTATACATCACGTTTTTGGCATGATTTTGCGTGATTTTTTTGTAATACTTATATATGTATCGATTTAGTAGCGTATACATATAAGAATCACTTGACAATTATTAGTATAATTAATTAACTTATCGGTATTAATAAAATAATGACATTAATATGAAAAAGAGAAACACATCGAGATAAATATTGAGAGCCCTTAAATACATTTCGCACAATCCTTTATGTTCAAAATCGATTATTGATAAACTCTACGGATACTAAATTTGCTAGAAGTAAATCGTAGTATCCTACATACTACTTAGTAATTTCATTATTTAAATCATGTTCATCATCATTATAAACTCAATTAGATTATTTGATTAGAAGAAGCCTAATGTATAAACATTTTTATCACTAAGCATAAAGAATTTGCGAGATCTTTAGTTCAATAGCTTAGGCTCATCTTTGTGCGCATAGAACAATCATTTTCATGTCCTTTAAAAAAAAAAATTTGAAGCAACATCCTGAAAAGGGTTCCATCTTGGTGGGTGTAGGATATTCTTTTCTAAGCCACTTCACCTAGAAATTTTTGTTTGTGAGTTCTAACTTATATAAAAAAAAGATCTATCATTCATTTTTATTGGTTTACATGTCAATTATTAATCATTTGATGTAATCTTTCAGACATATAATTTGAATGAAAATTGTTTTCAAATATTTTTTACATTCTTACTTTCGTTTTAGTTTTATCATTCAGAAAGTATACAAATTGTTTTTAATTGTTTATCAATTTATTTTATCAATAATTTCATTGTAGAAACTAGTAACTCAAAGAGTAAAGAGTACATGCACTTTTTCTTATCACTATTTATGTTTCTTTACGCGACATCCTAGTTAGCTTGTGACCTTCCTGGTGGAGATCCTTTTCTCGCGGTAAGTTGTTTATCATTTTTCTTAATATGAAATGTTACTCTCAGGGGTTTGAATAAACTCGATAATTGTTGTGGGTGACATTACATCTCTTATAGATCATAAACTAATTTTCTTTTTGTGGCCTACCTTGAATTTAAATCTAACCAACACCTTCTCAAAGAAGCAATTTTTTTTATTATTCAGAAGATGAGTCTAATATTTGTCGTTGTGTATGTGCCTCGCAGGTTCCAAATTGTTTCGGTGTGGTTTAGGGACCGCAATCAATATTTTGTTGTTGGCGATGGGGCCAATGTGATGGCTACTACTACTAGTTGTGGTACTACTGAATAGGATTATTTTATTTAACTAGGTTTTTCGAGAACCTATTCAAAATACTGATATTACGAATGCTTTGTTTTTTTTATGAGAAAGGTAAATAATAATAATCAAGAAATATAGTACAAAATATTTACAACGTCGTCTTTATCAAAAGCATTAGACAATATACTTGAATTACTAATTTTTTCCCTAATGTGCAAAGATAAATGTTGAAGACTCTCGATTCTTGCTTCCTTACCTATAGTATCTGAAAAAGTGTGGGTCTAACAACCACACCTAATATTTCGTTTGGCAATCTGAATATACAAACTCCAATATACTTTCAAGAGAATCAACTAGACAGTCAGACTCAATATAGAGAAAAGTATATCAAATAGTTTTATATCTCTATCTCTCAATTCAATATGCAATTAGAAAATAGGAATTTGCGAGCCCGATTGAATATAAGAGAAGTAAGTTGAACGATACCAAAGACCAATGTTCAAGGATCAATCAATTTCAATCAACAACCAAAGGTTAGATTTACCAATTGATTGATTCAATGCACAACCTGTGATGTGTTAATTATATAATAATATATAATGTGGAAAAGAAATAACACAGACACCAGAATTTTGTTAACGAGGAAAATCGCAAATGCGAAAAAACCCTCGGACCTAGTCTAGCTTTGAACACCACACTGTATTAAGCCGCCACAGATACTAGCCTACTACCAATGAACTTCAGACTGAAATGTAGTTGAACCCTAATCAATCTCACACTGATTCAAGGTACAGTCATGCTCCTTACTTTTTTGATCCCAGCAGGATACTACGCACTTGATTTCCTTAGCCGATCTCAACTATAACCAAGAGTTGCTACGACCCAAAGTCGAAGAATTGATAAACAAATATGTCTCACACAGAAAAGTCTAATGGAATAGATAAATCTGTCTCCCACAAAAATACCTACGAGTTTTGTTCCATCTTTTAATAAATCAAGGTGCACATGAACCAATTGATAAACCAGACATATATTCCCGAAGAACAACCTAGTATTATCATTTACCTAACAATAATCTTAATCGTATGATAGCGAAACAAGATATTGTGGAATCACAAACGATGAGACGAAGATGTTCGTGACTAATTTTTATCTTGCCTATCGGAGAATCAATCTCGAGTAAATCTTTGAGAAGATAGTACTCAATACGATAGAACATGACAAGATCAGAACACGCAACTACAAAGAAAATAGTTAGGCCTGGCATCACAATCCAAATGAAGTCTTTAAGTCGTTAACCTACATGGTTTCATAAAAAAACTAAGGTTAAAAGAGAATAGAATCTAGCTTATACAACTAGTATCACACATGAGGTGTGGGGATTAGGTTTCCCAGTTGTTAGAGTTCTCCTTTATATAGTTTTCGAATCAGGGTTTGCAATCTAAGTTACCTTGGTAACAAAGCATTTAATATTCACTGTTAGATGAAAACCTGATTAGATTCAAACTAATATCTTTCAACCGTTAGATCGAACTTAGATTGTTATACACAAATAAAATGTAGCTTCATTTAGGTTTGAGTAACCGTACCTAAACGTGTACACCATGTTGGCTCAACAGTAGTTAACCAAGGTTAGCTATATAAACACTCTCATAACAACCTTATTCATCTTAACCACAACTAGTTCAAATGACTCAAATGAAACTAGTTAAAGAGTTGTTTAATTGCTATATACTCATAGAAGTATACAAGAACACAATTGAAGCAAAACCGGTTTGATTCATTCGAATCAATTCATGAACATTATAGTCACGGTTTGCAAAGAATGCATACCTTAATATATAAATGTATTAGTTCATGAGCCAACCGATTTTAGAACTTTAACCACTTAAGTTTGCCTACGTGTACGCATACCTAGTAGCCGGTCTGAGTTTGGGTTCGCCAGTATGCGAACGGGTATGCATACCTTAGTACACTTCCAAAATCCAGCAGAAATTCTCGGACATATACCTTACGCAAGTATGCATACCGGTATGTGTACTTGGTACATGGAATTTCACAACTACAAGTACGCATAGGTATGCATACTATATTTCCGGTCAAGGATCACATACATGCAAGAATGTATACTATGTTTATAGTCCAACAGTTTTACAGTCTATTTCAATCATTGAAACATTCTTAGAGGATGACAGTAGCCGTTTTCACACATTATTAGCATCAAAGAAATTTTCAAGTTATTGAAATAATCATAACGAAACATTCCAAGTCTACACCAAATGATTGTATCACACAAACCACGTAAGATGTTACTCGGTGATTTTCACATGATCATCTTTTGACTTTCGTCAAGAATATAAGATGAACTTGGTTGAAGCGAAAGCTTACCAACACATATTTCGAGAAATATGTAAGCGAGTTAATCTCAGCTTTAAATCTCAAATGTGTATAATCGACAACCATATAATAATACGACTTTTGTCTCAATATAGAAGATAAAGTAGAAATAGACTTTCCAAGTGATGGATGAGTTTTAGTCTTGCCTACGGGTTGTGCAAGGCTTGGTCAGGCCGGCGTAAAAACTATGTCCTATATTTTGGGAGCTAGTCTCATACCCAAAACCGGTACTTGCTACTAGAAAATGGGTTTTGGTCTTTGGTCTTTGGATGAGTTTTAGTCTTGCCTTCGGGTTGTGCAAGGTGTGGCAGGCCGGCGTAAAAATTATGTTTAACTTTTGGGAGTTAACTTTGTCTCCTACCCAACCCGGTACTTGCTACTGGAAAAGGGTTTGGTCTTGGACTTGGTCTTGGTCTTGGATGAGTTTTAGTCTCCACATACCTTTTGTTGATGAAGTTCCACAATCTCTCCTTAGTAGTTCTTCGTCTTCAATTAATGAACGTCGTGAAGTCTAATACTCAACTACACAATTTATCCTAGTCTGAGACATCACCATAAGTAGCCTAGAAATCAAGACTTATAGTTTTGATTACTAACATTGACAAACAAGCTTGAGATAGCAACGTTTACGAGTTCGACCGAGCAGTGCTCTAACAATTTTCCCCTTTGTCAATTTTAGTGACAAAACTATCAATACATATGGATTACAAAATAAATAAACTTTGTTGCTTCTCATCCAAATGCTTGATCTGCTTGGTTCTTAAACATTACTCGAAATCTTCGTCACTTCCAAGTACTCCAATGATTCTAAATGTGTTCAACGCAACATCATAGTTGTTGAAGATCCATAGTTATAACAATGAGAAAACAGTTGCTCTCAATCATTGTTATACAATGTCATAGTATTATTACACAGCATCAAAGTTAAATTATATCACAACCTTGACAACAATACTATGGTGATATGTATCACTCCCCCTCTATCTCACATGAAAACCACTCCCCCTTACATAATGATCCGTAAATCATATGTATTTATAGTGTGTACTACACATTAATTCTCCCCCGTTTTGTCAATAAAAATTGGCAAAGGTACGAACACTAGTGTGATCCTAATGAAATTTCCATAGAGATACTTCATGACCAAAAGAGAACAACATAGCAACTTGTTTAGATGCCATTGTATAACCGAAGCTAAATGCATTCATCAAGGAGTTTATAATTGTCAGACATTTCATCAAAAGTTGCAGCTAGACCTTTGTTTCTAGTGTATTTGTTTTACGATTTGGACACTCATTCGCAAAATGACCAAAACCTTTACACTTAAAGCAATGAGGCATATCCTCGTCATGAGTTTCATCTATATCCATGTTTTTAGGAGGAACACGATTATGAGGTTTAACTGATGATCTAAGTTTATCTCCGGAGAATCGTTTACTTCTCTTCAAAAGAAGATCCCTAAACTGTCTAGTGATCAAGGAGACTGACTTGTCAAGATCTTCATCTGATGAATCAGCCTCAAAAAGATCATCTTCAGAGATGTAAACACTTTTACTTTTGTCAAGTAATTTAGTGTTCTTTTGTGCTTTGAAAGTAACATCCTTTTCGGATTTGGATGTATGCTCAAGATCAACGATCTTTAATTAACTTCCCAACCGAGTGCTTCTGGAAAGAGTTGCAAGGTTATTACCTTCAACGATGGCATGCTTCTTAGAATCGTATATGGATGGCAGCGATTTTAAAATTTTCATCACAATGTCCTTTTCAGGAATAGTCTTACCCAATGCAAAATATGAATTAACAATTTCAGACACATTGTGATTAAACTCATCAAATGAATCTTCATATGCCATACGAAGGTTTTCCCAATCAAAATTTAGGTTTGCATCCTAGCTTCCTTTTCACAGGTATTCCCTTCAAATACGTTTTCTAAGATATCCCAAGCATCTTTAGACCGAGTGCACGTAGTCACATGATGCTGAAGATCTAGGGTAATGGCATGAATGATAGCAATTAACCCGTCAGAATTTTCTTTGCAGTGAGGATCTCGGAAGGTTCATATGCACCAATATCCTTTGGAACAGTTGCATCACCTTCTGCAACAACTGGAGGATTATAGCCATTAACTACATAAACCCATGATTGAAAATCACGCGCTTGAAGAAAGCCACGTATAACAATTTCCACCATATGTAATTTGATCCATTGAAGACTGGTGGTACATTTATGGAGATAACACTTCTGTCCATATTCATATCGCTACAAACACAGACTTATGAGGTCTTAACGTGTTTGCCTGCTCTGATACCAATTGAAAAAGTGGGGGTCTAACAACCATACCCAATATTTCGTTTAGCAATCTGAATATACAAACTCCAATATACTTTCAAGAGAATCAACTAGACAGTCAGACTCAATCTAGAGAAAATTATATCAAAGAGTTTTATATCTCTCTCAATTTAATCCGCAATCATCAAATAGGAATTTGCGAGCTCGATTGAATATAAGAGAAGTAACTTGAACGGTACCAAAGACCAATGTTCAAGGATCAATCAATTTCAATCAACAACCAAAGGTTGGATTTACCAATTGATCGATTCAACGCACAACCTGTGATATTTCAATTATATAACAAAATATAATACGGAAAAGGAATAACACAAACACCAGAATTTTGTTAACGAGGAAAACCGCAAATGTAGAAAAACCCCGGGACCATGTCCAACTTTAAACAACCACACTATATTAAGCCACTACAGACACTAGCCAACTATCAATGAACTTCAGACTGGAATGTAGTTGAACCCTAATCAATCTCAAACTGATTCAAGGTACAGTCATGCTCCTTATGACTCTGATCCCAGCACGATACTATGCACTTGATTCCCTTAGCTGATCTCACCCACAACTAAAAGTTGTTACGACCTAAATTCGAAGACTTGATAAACAAATCTGTCTCACACAGATTGGAATAGATAAATCTGTCTCCCACAGAAATACCTACGATTTTTATTCTGTCTTTTGATAAATCAAGGTGCACAAAAACCAATTGATAAATCAGACATATATTCCCGAAGAACATCTTAGTATTACCAATCACCTCACAATAATCTTAATCGTATGATAGCGAAACAAGATATCGTGGAATCACAAACGATGAGACGAAGATGTTTGTGTAATTTTTATCTTGCCTATCGGAGAATCAATCTCGAGTAAATCTTAGAGAACATAGTACTCAATATATACGATAGAACATGGCAAGATCAGAACACGCAACTACAAAGAACATAGTTGGGTTTGGCTTCACAATCCCAATGAAGTCTTTAAGTCGTTAACCTACATGTTTTCGTAAAAAACCTAAGGTTAAAGGAGAATCGACTCTAGCGTATACAACTAGTATCACAAAGGAGGTGTGGGGATTAGGTTTCCCAGTTGATAGAGTTCTCCTTTATATAGTTTTCAAAATAGGTTTTACAGTCTAAGTTACCTTGGTAACAAAGCATTCAATATTCACCGTTAGATGAAAACCTGATTAGATTCAAGCTAATATCTTTCAACCGTTAGATCGAACTTAACTTGTTATACACAAATGAAATGTACCTTCATTTAGGTTTGAGTAACCGTACCTAAACGTGTACACCATGTTGGCTCAACAGTAGTTAACCAAGGTTAGCTATATGAACACTCTCATATATAAACCTTATTCATCTTAATCACAACTAGTTCAAATTACTCAAATGAAACTAGTTAAAGAGTTGTTTAATTTTTATATTCTCATAGAAGTATACAAGAACACAATTGAAACAAAATCGTTTGATTCACTCGAATTAATTCATGAACATTATAGCCACAGTTTGCAAAGAATGCATTCCTTAATATATGAATGTACTAGCTCTTAACCCGTGCCGAAACGGCACGGACATAATTTTCATCTGGATATTAAATTTAGTATTTTTATTAATTATGGAGTTTACTTGTCATTATAAAGTGAATGTAAAATCAATAGATATTTTTATTCTTCAGTCCACTAATCTTTTATCATGTATTCATATATGATTCCTTCCAGTATGTTTGATAGTTTGACATTCTCCCAAATAATGTATCTTCCCGAGCCGTACCCAATCAGAATTATTTTTCACATATTCTTCCACAAAAAACCAACGATATTTGATATGTTTTATAGTTTGCAAAGACAAAAAAAATATTATCAATCATTTGAAACGGTATTTCCCTTGTGCATCTCCCTTATTTTAGTGACCAGGTAAAACCAAAATATCGAACTATGTAGGTTAATTTTTTTTTAAAACACTCGAACTCATTCGTCCCGTAAATAATTGTGTACGTATTAACAATGTCAAGATTCTTGTTGATTTTGTCCCCTTTAAAAATGGTCCAAAAAGATTAAAACTCAGAATGGACTCTACAATACATTACATTGTATGTTTTTATAATCCGAATAACATAAATAAATACTAATTCATTTATCCCAGTCATTGTATTATAAAACGTTAAGCCATTTCAAATGTCAACCCATTCGACTCAGAAAATATATATCTCCAATTCTTCAAAATCGTCACACAATCTACGACATTGATCTTCTAAATGTGAGGTTATTCGCTGCTTAAAAATATAGCTAGTAGTCAAATGGTTAACCACTTGACCTAATGCCAATAGACTATGTTATCCATCATTATTGAACAAAAATAACATTCTACCATTTAATAAGAAATATGTGAGACGATGCGAAATTACTCACTGGTGCAATTTGGTCACCAATACTTACGACTACAAAAACACCATCCACCATTTTTGTTGTTATTGAAATAGCTTCCATCACCATTTCCAACCACACGACAACGTTTTTTCCTTTACACCATTGTGATCCACTTAATAAATGTTGGCCAATTTAGACATTAGTTAATCGAATTATATTTAATATCATTATTTAATAAAAATATTTGTTAATAGAATAATTTAGTTATTATCGTTTTTGATGCAACGTCTACCATGGAAAATTAATATAATGGTTGTTATGCAAGATAAATGAAAAATTAGTAATCTGTTAAATAAATTTTAGACGTTAGATAAATTTTTAATCATTAGTTATGAGAAACACTTACAACCTTAGATGTATCTATTGCAAGAATAAAAATGACAATTGTCCATAATAAGTTAGAAAGATTATGTCAATTTTAACCTTTTTTTTTGTTGGCTTTATATAACCTGATAATTGTTTTTCATATTTTTTAATTATTATGTTTCTCACGTAGGTTGACCGAATTATATGTCTCGAAGAAACCACCGAGTGAAGCATGTAGTGAAGTGAGACCTACTGAAAAAATCAACCACAACTTCCGTAATAATGTTATTTTTGTTCCAACGACATACGATAAACATTTTTTCACTACGGCACTGAACCTGCACCACCGCCACCAGAACGACTCATTACCACTACCTTTTCCACCACCATCACTATCGTCACCAGCTCCATGCATCACCACTCTCAAACACCACCCTGGTTATCCCTAATTTCTATTGATATAATTATTAATATAATTATTATTTATTTAATAAAAATATATTTAGAAAAAAGGAATTGGATAAAAAGAATTTTAAAAGTTATTATGTTTCTTAATTAACAAATTTATTATTTATTTAATGAAGTATATTTATTAAGATAATTATAAGACATTTATGATAAGAGATTAATTAAGTATTTATTCTAAGAAATTAATGATACAATAATGATGTAAATAACCACAACCATAGATTTAGCTTTCTCCAGAATGCATCCAGACCGCTCTTTATATAGGCTAAGTTGTCCATGCTATGCTTTATAAGGGAGATTAGTTCATGAGCCAACCGATTTTAGAACTTTAACCACTTAGGTATGCATACGTGTACGCATACCTAAGTAGCCGGTCTGAGTTTGGGTTCGCTAGTATGCGAACGTGTACGCATACCTTAATACACTTCCAAAACCCAGCAGAAATTCCTGGACATATACCTTATGCAAGTATGCGTACAGGTATGTGTACTTGGTACATAAAATTTCACAACTACAAGTACGCATACGTTTATGCGTACTATAGTTCCGGTCATAGATCACATACATGCAAGAATGCATACTATGTTTATAATCCAATAGTTCTAAACTCTGTTTCACTTATTGAATTTTCTTAGAGGATGACAATAGCCGTTTTTACACACTATTAGCATCAAAGCAATTTTTCAAGTTATTGAAATAATCATAACGAAACATTCCAAGTATACACCAAATGATTGTATCACACAAACCATGTAAGATGTTACTCGTCGATTTTTCACATGATCATCTTTTGAATTTCGTCAAGAATATAAGATGAACTTGGTTGAAGCAAAAGCTTACCAACACATATTTCGAGAAATATGTAAGCGAGTTAATCTCAGCTCGAAATCTCAAATGTGTATAATCGACAACTATATAGTTATACGAATTTTGTCTCAATATAGGAGATAGAGTCGAAATAGACTTTCCAAGTGATAAATGAGTTTTAGTCTCCTCATACCTTTTCTTGATGAAGTTCCACAAGCTCTCCTTAGTAGTTCTTCGTCTTCAACTGATGAACGTCGTGAAGTATAATGCTCAACTACACAATATATCCTAGTCCGAGACATCACTATAAGTAGACTAGAAATTAAGAATTACAGTTTTGATCACTAACATTGACAAACAAGCTTGAGATAGCAACGCTTGCAAGCTTGTGGAAATGTACCCAAAACCGCCTCGACTTCTTTAATAGTGTTTTCCGCTTCCCAATAAATTTATGCTACTATGAATGCTTAATTGTCCAAAATCCATGTAAAATCATGTCGTTAATGTCATGCAGAAGTATTATACAATCATGTAATTGAGCCATGTAAAGTTCATCACTATTATACTACTTAATTATCCTAAATCTATAGTTCAAATAAAAACTTTGCAAAAAAGAAAAATAACTAGGGAGTGGAATAAGTACGATATTGACTTGTTCAAAGAGTAAGAATTGAAGCTAACTACTTATATTTTGTAATTTTATTTTGGGTTAATGTGGCTAGTGATGACTATAGTTTCAAACATGTTTGTGTCATATACTGTCATTCTAGTTCTGAAATTCAAGTCACATACGTTTCTGCCCTAATAAAAAGGAGAGGGTACCAAGTACACCACAAACTTTTCAATCGATAGAATTAGGAATATGTGTAGTACTTTTAAAAATTAAAAGGATACAAACTTTTTAATTCAGAAAATCAAAAGCGCACACACTCAAAATTTTTGTTAACGAGGAAAAGTGTAAAGCATAAAAACTCTGAGACCTAGTCCCAACTTACGGTGTCGCCATTGTAAGTTATTTATCGAGCACGCCGACCGACACCATTTTTCTACATGGTCTTCATCATTTTTGGCATGGTCTTCTTCACTTCCGTCATAGTCTTCATCACTAATACAATTCTGGGGATGTAAAAAAAAATATTTTCAAAGTGAGGAGCAGGTAGATAAAGATTTAGTTTCTATTTTTTTAAAGGATAATTTAGTATTTTCGCCCCTGAAGAACACTCCTTAGCGGGAACTTATTGATTCCAAACTTGCTTATGGACTCAAATTATGAGCTCAAATTTGCTTATGGACTCAAATTTTGCCAACTGATACAAATTTTGCACGATAGTAGTCCAAACTTATTGAGTAACCCATAATCTTTTCTAATAGTCACCTCGTTATCTACCTCATATATGGGAATTTCCATCAAACCCAAAATTTACATAATGATCCAAAAATATTTATATTATCAGAAAATCTACAAATATGACCAAAATATAACTACATGACCTAAAAATTCTTATGGCCAAATCTTGCTTAATATACTAGTATTTTGCTCAATATAATAGTTGATGTAGAGAATGTAATGAACTCAATTACTTCTGATAGTTTATTCGTTCAATGTAAAAATAGGAAATTAGTGAGAGATATTAAATTTCTTTTAAACTTTTTCAGTCTTTGGAGTATTAATCATGTTAATAGGGAAGGTAATAGCTTAGCTGATGACGTAGCTGAGAAAGTGAAAAGAGATAAATTATGCTTAGAAAAACTTCATATTCCTGGTTGTTTAGAAACATTCGTAGGTAGGCATATTGTGTTTGCCATTCATTAAATAAAATTTCTCATGTTATCTGAAAAAAATACCACCATTTTCCTCATGGAGTAAAATTAAATTGACCGAATTTAGTTTAACAAATATATTCACAAGTATATAGCTAGAAACTTGTATCGTCACCCAAAATAAGTTCGGTAACTTAAATTTTTTATTGCACCTCGAAATTGTACTATCGCTTAAATTTTGTTAAATGGCCTTAAATTTATTGTTTATGGTCTTAAATCTATCCGGTGACCCAAAATCTAGCAAGTTTGGCACAAAAATTTCCAGGTGAACTAGAATTTTTATTGTGACACAAAATTACTCTTTGATCAATAACTCGCATAATAGCTCAAAAAGTTTCTTGTACCCAAAATATAGAGCTTAATTCAATTCACTAAATAGCGTGTTTGGGTACAAATTTACTTTACAAAAAGCTGACTTTTCAGCTTCTAGAAGTCGTTCTGGAAAATTATTATCAAACTGCCTTCTGATTTTTCGACTTCCACAAGACAAAATGCAACTTCTGAGTGTACATCCAAACGCCCTATAAACAGCTTGTAAGAAAATATTTGGATACATGAAATAGAAATGTTTCTGCGAAACAAAAGTCTACCCCAAGGCCAAATTTCAGCGGCTAAAAGAAATTGTTTCACAAAAACTTAATTTGTTTCATATTTTGGTCCCAATTTAATTTTCTGGTTTTTACTTTCAAAAATCGAAAAATTATTTCACTATTTTTATCCAAATATGCTGTAAAAAAAATGTATATTATCATCTTGAAATGTGCCACTCTCCCCACCATTCATTTCCATCCCCTCTCAAATATCACTTCCCTGCTTTACTCTTTCGGTTCTTCCCACACCAAGAAATTGCCCAGTTACCATCTCTGGTTCTTATAAACCCTAGATTTTTTTTTGATTGTAAAAGTCAGGAACCCTAGATTTCATTTACTTCTCCCGTATCCAACAACCCCAAAGCTCTCTCGTAGCCAAAAACCCCATTTTTCCACCACGATTTCTTAAACCCTAATAAATTTTTGGTTGTCCCTGTAAAATTAAAAACAGGGTTTCATGGATTATTTCAAGATTCTCCCGACGGAGATTACAGTAGATATTTTGACTCGCTTACCTACCGAATTGGTATTGGAGTGCAAATTAGTTTCCACAACTTGGAGGAATCTCGTTTCTCATCATCCATCCTTCTCTCGTATTCACTTACACCATCTCAATCATCCTTCTGCTCATAATTCCGGTAAGTTGGGATTTATTGCTTATACTCATGATACTGATGGTAATAGAAAATTTCACTATTTTGAATTTAATGAAAATCATGAGTCAACCCCGATTCAAAGAATTAGAAGGGTTAATTTGAACCCTCCATTTAAGAGTATGATCTTTGTTGGTTCATGCAATGGGTTGATCTGTCTTGCTGGAAACCACCACCCATCTGTTTGCATTAGTAACCCAATCACTAGAGAATGTGTTATGCTTCCAGAACTTGATAGAGAATGTGATTTTGGTGAGACGACCAACTTTGGTTATGTTTCTTCAAACAATGAGTACAAAGTCTTAAGAACATTTCTGCTGAAGACCAAGATGGTAGACGTCTACATATATACTCTAGGCAGTGGCAATGGATGGCGAAACATTGGAAAGTTCGATTTTGGATCCTGCAAACCTTGGGAACAAGGTGTTTTTGCCAATGGAGCTCTTTATTGGCTGGACATAGAATTGAAAATGATCATCACATTTGATTTGGACGAGGAAAAGTTCTGCAAACATCTTTCACTTCCTCTTTTGCCACCAGAGCATTGGGTTTATAATGTGGGGGTTTTGGATGGTTTTTTGTCTTTTACTGTTGTTATTGGTATGGTAGAAACTCTCGATATGGCAGAAACCATATATTCTCATATATGGCTATTGAAAAAGAAGAATAAAAATCATGACAAGAAAGAGGTAGAGGAGCACCAGCCATTGGTTTGGAGTAAAGAGTTTAGGCTTAAAAATTGCTATCCGTTATTAACTATTACAAAGAGAAGCGGGGTTTTGACTTGGAATGATCATGATCTCTACCTTTACGACAGAAAAACTTCAACTTCTGAAAGGTTTGTGGAGTTTAAGGATCGGTTTCTTAAAGTATCCCCTCACAAGAACACCTTAGTTTCATTGAAAGAATTAGGGGAAGAAGATACGAAGATAATGGAGTCGGTTGAAATTGAGGAGACAAGAAGCCGTGATTATCCTTTCAAGTCGCTCCAGGAGGATGCGAAGCCTGAATACATATACTCGTAAACCGGTAATCTTCGTTTAGTTTTTGAAGTAGTATTCATATCATTCAATAGACTTATGAGTTTCATATTTTCAAATTGGATAACAAGTAACCTTGCTGTAAACCTAATGCTATTGGCATTTTCTTAGTTACTCAACATTTCTTTTAATGGAAGAGTGTCCTGTAGACGTTAATGATAAATTTCGTTTATACATGGGAGTTGAATAAGGATATGCAGGCAAAATTAAGGAAACCGAGGGCTTTCTCAGTAGTAGGGAATACTTACTTTTTAATATGCTCCAAATTTATAATTTTCATATTCTCGTCTAGTTATTTGATACTGTTTATGTTAGTTATGTAGTTGCTAGTATCATTTTACAGGAACCTGAGTGGTAGTAATAGGTTACTGCACCATTAGTTTCTTTGTAATAACCAACATTGTTTACCTTTCCATTATATCGTCAACCACAACCGACCCAATTGGTTTGTCTTCGAATAATGCACTTTTTAATCTCCACGAGATGGATTAGTTACCCGAATACCTTGCAGACTGTAGTGTAATTGTATTTTGGGTCAATGTGGAAAGAACTTAGAACAGATTGTGCAGGTCAAAACACTTAAGCATTCTACTTTTGGAAATTCAATGCAGCGTAATTATTTGTCCTAGATCCAACATTGTCTTTCTCATAACGTCCAAGATCATTTGTGAATATAACAGATGTTTGCTTCATGTCTAAAATTGCCATGGCTTGTCAATTTGTCGGATATGTTTACAAAGTTCTTAGTGCATGCTAAAGCCACAAGTGTTCTTATTCTGCCATCAAAACTTACTCATTGTACACAGATTGTATTTCAATTATCTAGCAGCTAACTTTCTATGCTAACAAGTAGCCTAAACTTTAACAAATTTCTTAGGAATATGTAGCACCTTGCTGTATTCTGCTCTTACAGTAGTGATCAGTGACTAGACTGATAATAAGTTGATACGGTTTAGCATTTGCAATATATTGCTCTTCCAGTAACTATCATTGTGTAGAATTCGTTTCCACCTTCATTCAACCCTACAAAAAATATTTGATATTTGAAAACTAAAATCTTCATAAACTGTTTCGTAGTCCAGGACGAAACTGTTTTGAAGTCTGGTGAGTCCCATAATGTGATTAATGAAGAGGCAGTGAGCTTCAAAAACATGGAAACTGAGAAATAAATTGAAGCTCAAAACTACGCTTTCATATGAGAATTTAGTTCTTGATAGTGCAAACTTATTATATTCGGCTACTTTGAAGAGCAAAGAGCAAAACTCAGCTTACTGCATCAAAAGGTCTGAGTTCATATTTTCCATTGTAGTGAACTTGATGCTGCTGCGCAGCTGCGATAAAGCTTCAGAGAGCTTATTAGAGTAACCCGGACTTGGAGAGATCTCGCAGATTGTGCAGTTGTGAAGGAGGAGCTTTGGTAGGCAATTAGCATCACTATTTCCTAATCTCTTTTTGTATCAGACGCTATTTTGATTTTTGGTGCTAATCTTATTTGGTTTTATTCTCAAAATTTACAGGTGGAAAGTTGGACTTTGCCGCTCTAAAGCAGGATTTGGTATCTTTTTTCAACATTGAGAAACCAGGAACAGCTATTTCTGGCAAGGACAAGAGCTGCCAAGGTACTCCTCACTTGACTAGCCATACATAGTTGCAAAGAGTTTTGTTTGGATTTGCTTAGTTGCCTTACTGATATTTGGGGACCAATTTTGGTCAAAGAGGCAACCCGTCCCGTACTCTTTTGGTTCTTTTTTAATGGTGGCGGGCACGGTAGTCGACAAGCGTGTCTTACATTCAAATCATGTTTTTGTTCCTTTTCAATATAATTCAAATTTTTAAAAATTAGTTCTGGTCAAAATATCACATAAACATCACTGTACTTTTATTATGCAGGTTGGCAAAGGTTCATGCAGGATGAAAAGGCACAAAAACTAGCCTTGCAACATTAGCTTGAATCTGTAACTTCAGGGACCTAGTTCAATATGAACCGCCTGAGATTGACATGCTTAATATTTTATAAGATTACTATGTTACTATGGTTACTACCTATACTTCTAGTAAGATGTGTGGTTCCAAAGCGAGAAGCTCTTTTCCCCAATAGATTTACTTCCTCTATGTTTTTGCTCGTAATTTCTTCTTCATAAATTTTGAATGTTGGACGTTGGGGATCTTAGCTGTTGAAATGCTAAACAATCAGGTTAGTGAGATTTTGTTCTGGTACTTTGTTAGTTCAGTTCGTCAGCTTGCAATGAAACTAATCCATTATTATCAAATTTCCAGAAGAATCCATGGAAGATTCAATTGAGATTGCAATTGAAAAGGTGCTTCATGTTACCGAGGTTACGGTTGCAAAGGTATCCTACTTTTTGAATTTGGACTTAACTGTTCTACTGTCATACATACGTGTTACAAATCTTATGATTCTCGTTTCATATGTCATTAGGTTTTAAGTGAAGCAGAGCAGTGTTTAGCTTTAGTTTTGTCCCAGTATGATCCATTCAGATCCGTAACTGTAAGTTAATATGTTCCTGTGTATTAACTTTCCAGTATTTTCTAGTAAATCCTTTTTTAGCTGTGCCGAAACACTTCTTATTAATAGAGGTTTTGGCAGGTTATTGTGCCCTTATTGGTCAATGAAGATGAGAAGACTCTTCTTACTCGCACGAACTGTCTGACCAAGGTATCTTTTGTTCTAATCTTGTTACATACCCCTACATGTGTTGCCTGCATGTCCTAATGTTTCTGCCGAATTCTTTGACCTGAAATGGTATTTAGCACAAGTACATTCCTAGAGTGTTGAATGTTTCACAGTTTCAACCTTGTTAACAAGCAGTGTTTTTTTTGAGCTGCCAAGGTTAGCTTGGGCTCCATATTTGTGTATCCTTAGATTCTTTGTTAACTAGCAGTGATTTTTGAGCTGCTAATGCTTCCATCTTAGGATGAGTACTATTCGTCTATCCTTGGGATTCTTTGGTAACGAGCACTGATTTATCTTCCATTAATGCTGTTAGTTTCATAGCTTAGGACTGTCAATCCTTAGGTTAGAATTATTCAATTGGGGTTCACTGATGATGCGACAGAGAGCCTCCTGCAAGCTGGTCGTAAAGCTCCTGTTGGAACCTTTGGCTTCCAAGTTTAATGCAACAAATGGGGCATCATAGTTCTATTGCTATCGGGGGAAATACCAGAGAGAACTGTCTTCATGGAGAAAGGCATCATAACAGTTTTGAGGCCATACTTTGAGCTTACAAATGTGTGTCTCACTCTTCAAACTCCCACTTCCTTTTTTTTTGTGAAGCAAAACTCACACTAAATGAGTTACTGCCTAATCTTTACTCACAATGGTTAAACGGCAGTTTTTTTTTTTTTTAAAAATCTGTATTATATGTTTCTGTGGCCTGCCAATTTGGTTATACATCTGAACACGTAAAATTAAGTCACTTGAGTCAGTTAGATGGGTGCTGAGTTATTGCTCCATGTGAGCCATTTAACTAGTCGAGTAGGAAAACACCACAGTAAATGTTACTGTTTACATTATTAAGGATTTTGACGAGAGATTTGAAATTTTGTTTTGTAATTCAGGCTGTTCGTATAGGTGATTTGGAGTTGTTTAGGAATGTTGCGGATAAGTTTGCAAGTACATTCAGCTCAGACAGGCTTCGCAATCTGGTTGTGAGGTTGCGATATAATGTTATCAGGACAGGAATTCTCAATTTAACCTGCATTTCACTTGTTGATGTTGCTTACAAGCTGAGTTTGGACTCCCCAAACCCTGTGGCGAATGCTAAGAAGGAAAAGGAAAGTGCAAAAAAGAGGATGGAAAGAACAGCAGGAGCAGGAGCTTGCAAAGCATATTGCCGTGGTCCGTGGAGGATGGCGATGAGTTCTAAGATCACACTGCTACAGTTAGAGCCTTAGCTTGATGCCCATTCCAGGCTAACTTGCTTGCTTCTGGTGGAGGTGCAACTGATGGATGCATTAAATTCTGGAACACCCACACCGGAGCTTGCTTGAA
Source organism: Papaver armeniacum (assembly GCA_023531295.1). Taxonomy (NCBI): domain Eukaryota; kingdom Viridiplantae; phylum Streptophyta; class Magnoliopsida; order Ranunculales; family Papaveraceae; genus Papaver; species Papaver armeniacum. The sequence continues at coordinate 82,550 of JAJJWW010007737.1, read as the reverse complement.
TTCTGTTGATACCACGTCCTACCCACAGGAGGAATGGACGGTTTGATTATCAATAGTAATGTCAGAATCAGAAACCACAATGTAGAAAAATCAAGAGGACATCATTAAGAATTGTGTGGACTGAAATGGTCTGCATCAGGACAACAGTTAGCAAGTAGAGGGAATGACAACCTTCTTCATATTTGGGATAGATCAGTTGCTTCTTCAAACTCTCCAACTCAATGGCTTCACAGAATCGAAGACCACACTGCTGCCTTAAACTCGAAGACCACACTGCTGCCTTAAAAGCCCTTGCTTGGTGTTCATGCCAAGTTAATTTACTTGCCTCTGGTGGTGGTAGAGGTGATGGATGTAATAAATTCTGGAATACCCAGACTGGAGCATGCTTGAATTCTGTGGATACTGGATCACAAGTTTGTTCTTTGCTGTGGAACAATAATGAGAGAGAACTTTTGATTTCTCATGGATTCACTAAAAAACAATTTGACCCTTTGGAAATATCCATCAATGGTTAAGATTGCCGAGCTTACTGGTCACACTCAAGAGTTCTATACATGGCTCAGGTACTGATTGATTTAAAGAAACGTGAGTTATTTTCTCCATCCCTTAACCATTGCTAATATTGTTTTTGTTAATTGTGTAGAGTCCAGATGGATGTAGTGTAGCTAGCATCTGCAGCAGGGGATGAAACTCTTAAGATTTTGGAATGTTTTTGGGACACCTGAATTGGCTAAACCTGCACCTAAAGCCAACCCAGAGCCATTTGCTCATTTCAATCGCATCCGTTGAGTTATGTGATGAACTGCACTTCAAGAGTTCTATGCATGGCCCAGGTACTGGTTGATATTAGCTTCTTTGCTAATTTGATTTATAGAAAGTTGAGATTAGCTTCTTCTTTGGCTAATTTGTTTTTGTGAATTGTAGCTGATTCTGATCACATCTGTTGAATATATATGGGGAGGTTTACAATGAGCTGAACATATTCTTCTGTTATATACGAGGTAAGCTGTTTTTATTATTCATTGATAGGTACCATAGTAATGCCAATAATATTCTTGAGTTGCATACAAATGAGATAGAAAGAATAGAATGGTTTGCATCTTTTCCCTTAAATGCACTTATTCTTGCAGAAACAATGCTATGCCATGAAACCCTGTTACTCAAATGTAGGTGTGAGATTTGCTAAAAATAATAGCGTGGTTTCTATCCAAATGAGAGTCAAAAGAGAATAGGACGGTTTAAGTCTTATCCTTAAATGCAGTTATTCTTGCAGAAGCAATGCTATGCCATGAAACCCCCCATCTTCAAAAGTGCTTAAAATTTGTAAACATGGCTTGGATCCATAACACATTAGTATTTGGTCAGCTGGCATATCCAGTGAGTTAAACTAGGTCTGAAATTTGCTATCAGATACAAAGTTGTCAATTTTTCCGTTTTTATTGCAGTTCTGAAGCTGTTGCTAGATTTGTTAGGTACAGTTGGAGATCTTATTGCATTTCTGAAGATGTGTGAGAAATTGCAAAGAATGTTCTCGCAGTTTGCTTTTGGTTGTGAGTGTGACAAAACAACTAAAGTGAAGCTCTTGATGGGTTCGTTATGCACAGTTGGATTATAAGCAGATTGATCTTATTGCAGTTTTCAAGATGTGTCGATACTTGCAGTAACTGCATATATTGTCTTCTTGTACACTTTCTAGAGATAAACTGTAATGCTATATCAGCTATCTTGTAACCTCCATCGATCATAATAAGAAAAACTAATCTTCTTCTCCCGTGGATCTAGGCTAGCCATAGCCGAACCAAAGTAATGTGCTCATAAAGAGCCGGCGGTTCATGATGTACAGAGATCTGGGGCTTGAACTTGTTAGTGGTTGTTTACTGGGCAAATATCAGCCCTTCAGAAGAGACCAAAAGAGAAGAAGTCCATAATAGTAAAAGCTCCGTGTTGTTTAGGATGCTAGACAATTTATTTTTTAGCTTGTTTTGAATTTCTGTCTGTGTTAGGAGAACTTGGTCTATTATTTCAGAATGAACTGCTAGCTGCTCATTTTGTACCTTAACTCCACCACTAATGTGTTTCTCTTTTATTAGACTAAACATCTTTGCATTTTTAGCAAAATTGGTCCACCATCTTTTGACAACTTAGATGGTAAGGTCATAGAGTGGCAAGCTAGTGACTATAATGAAGTGGATCATAGTTGGGTGCATCCTAGTAAAATGGCCGGCCTTCAGATTGAGTAAACAACCACTGCTATATGTGTGTGCCCATCTCCTAATTCAAAACCAGGTGGAATTAAACTAATTTTTTCTGTCAAAGCCAAAAGAAGACTGCAAATCATCAAAAACTCACACATGAATCTGCAAAGCATCTAATAATTAAACATAATTTGTATTAAAGTTAGCACTACATTCTGTATTAAGACTAAATCACAAAATGCACAACATATATTGCAATAAAACATTATAGGAATAAATCATACATGATATCATATCAGCAAATAATTCGAAAAATATCCCTTGCTCTCTAAATTCTCAAAGTACTGAAAATTTCAATGAAGGTAATTATCATTACGCTTACCTAGAGCTCTCCTACTTTGTTTTGCGGCTTCTTTCAGTCAATAGTGTTTCCTGTTTCCTCGCTTGACCTCAATCTTCCACCAAATTCCATTATTTTTGTATGCTTTTCTCCTAATACTTCTAATGAAACTAACGGATTCTTGTGAGGGATTGCTTGAGAAATAGACTTGCCGAAACTTGCATCCAATTTGGCAGAAGAAGCACTTGAATCGAAACTATAAATTTTCTTATTCACATAACACAGAAGCCTACCACTCTTTGTCAACCCAAATGGAGAACATATGTCACTGTTGAAACTAAACTCTTTACTCCAGCTCAAGTTATGATTATCAGTATTCTTCTTCAATAACCATATATCAAAACAATCGACATAATCGTCATAATAAAAAATAGCACCTAGAAAACCACCTAAAGCCTTTTGTACAAGAGAAATATATGGAACAGCATCTCGTGTCAAAGATGGTGGTGGCGGCGGAATTTCACTAAACTTTTCATCAGTCAAACTGAAAGCAAGAACAGTTCCTGCTTGGTCCATCCAATGAAGAGCTCCATTTGCAAGTGCACCAGTGCCAACTCTAACCTCTTCCATATCCTTGTCCATCTTTCCCACAGTTCTCCAACCACTGCCAAGAGTGTATACCTGAACAATTCGAACATTTGAGTCTTCCTAGAAACGTCTATGCTAACAACCTTGTACCCATTGGTGGAAGAACTATAACCAAACCCAATCCATGAGAAGAACGTTCTGCGCAGCTTCTGCTTTAGAACTTTCAGTCAGGTAGACTGTACGTTTGCTGCAAGCCTAGCTACAATCCCACCTGATTAAAAACAATCAAATTCTAAGCATTCTGACATATTATCAGACTGTGCTTTCCAAAGCTAAATGCTTCCTAGCACTAAGCACAAAGTCACAAATCAATTCAAATAGCTACTCCGCCAATGTCCACTGAACACAGCACAAGAGAAAAACAGATAATACTTGAACCACTCCTACATTTGAGTCTTCCCCAGATTCATAAATCTGAACAACCTTGTACTCATTGGTCGAAGAACTATAACCGAACCCATTCCACGAGTACTTTCCTCCACGATTCGGAAAGATAATATGTTCTCTGGTGATTGGATTACAGATATAAGCAGGTCCATCATGTGGTTTACCAATTTCGTCTATAAGCCATGACTTGAAGCATATTAAGCCATTGCATGAACCATTGTAAGGAGAAGAAATGGGGTTCGATTTTTGGAGACCAGAGAGTGACGATCGAAAAGAAAAAATGAACCAAAGCAATATGCTTATATACTGTGCAGCTTCTGCTTTAGCCTTTATGAAAGGCGCACGACTCGCCCAAGGGACGCCTAGGCACGAAGATCCACTGTCCAGAACAAACTTCAAGTGCATCTCTTATACAGGCGATTAGTAGGACAGTGGCATAGGAAAATCCAATAGTTGAGTACACTCAGATTCACAAGTTTGTTGTTGAGGATATAATCATCTGCAGCCTAAAGAAATTTATGAGATGCACAAATTTCTGACAGACAAATCAAAAGCTGAGGGGTATGTACCAAATGTTGATTTTTGTCAAAAGAAAGGTTGATGGGATGCAATTTCATTTGTTTGTCGTACGTTTTCAATATACAAGATTAAATTCATTCAACTGAAGATCCATTTAACAAAGATTTTCATTCAAATTTATGGTATCATAGTATTGCGGACGGATAAGCAGACCAACGACGATAGTAAGAAGAAGACCATATACTATATCAAAATTACATTTCATCCATTTCTGGTTCCGGCGCTGGTAGTGGTTGTCTGACAATGTTTATGGCAAAGCATAGTTTCATATCTGGACCAACAGGTACACGGAAACACCAGATCTGCACCTTATCTCCAGGAACTAAGGCGAAACTGGCAACCAGTTTAATCCAGTTAGCTGTAAAAACGATTTGTTCAAGACTAGGCCAGTACTTGAAATCCATATCCCAAACTTTTAGCTCCGAATCAATCACTCTAGTTTTCAATCCCTTTTTATTATCCTTTGTCACAACATATGCCCTCTTTTCATCGTCTGTCATGATGCTATTTAACAAGGCTTCACAATCACTTGGCAGAAACAGCCTATTCTGGCTTGTTTAATGTCACTTTGGGTTACAACTTTCTCCGTTAACCACGTTATATTTGTACCATGAACTCTATCGATTTTTTCTTTTATGTTACCAGGAATCGACTGCGGTACCGGCGGCAACTTTGCAGCCTGAAACCCCCTGCGCTTCGGTTCTGGTGCTGGTGCTGGTGCCGGTGCCGGTTGTCTCTCTACCGGGCGTCGTCTTTTGAACTTGTTCGCTGTTTGCTTATTCAGTTGACCATCTTTCTCAAGTTTCTTACGGCCTTGTAATATGCGGTGCTCTTCTTCCACTTGATACTTGACAGATGTAGAAGAACTCCCTTGAAGACATTGAATGGTAGTAGTAGTAATGGTAGTCTTTCGGATGTAATTAGGAACCGTGGCGTTATCCAGCTCTTCCTCTTCCTCTTCCCTGGGCAATGTTCTTTTCTTTTTCGGAATGGGCGTCTTCAAGGGAAAGACTCCTTGCTCGTCAACCTCATTCCTCATTAATCTTTCCATCTCCCTTTGAACAAAACACTGCACGCCTTTAAGACAACTTAAACCCGTATTCTTAAATTCAAGAATCTGTTGATCTTCGTATTCCTCATCTTTATTGTTTTTAATTCTTCTTTTTTCCTTTTCTTCTGTTATTCTCTTGAAGAAAGCATCATCACCATCTGAACTCGTTATAAACGCAAGTATTGTATCCCACCTCAATTTATTGCTCATGGGACTCGCTTCAATCTTCCTGCCCTCGCCATTATCCTCCATACTGTTCCAGAGAGTTTCTTCTGTTGAGCTAGAGAATTGAACTGAGGGGAACGATGAACACACTGCATTCTACAAACCCTTATTTATATAGAATTCAATGACTGCTATTTCGAGTCCACATAGAATCAGGATTTCTAAACTTGCTCTTTCTTCCTTTGAGCCCAAGTTTTTGGATGTTCAGAGTTTGATTCGAAGAACATAACTACTGCAGCCAGCTCTGCTCAGCTGGTAAATGGAGTTATCCTCGTATTACAAGTACTTCTTCAGATTGTTTATGGAAAGTGTTTCAACTTCCACTCTGGATTGGGAGGACGAGACATTAAAACAAAGCTTCTTTTTGTATGTAAAGATTTTTTAGATGAAAATTCAATTCCTTCCGGACTTTAGGATACAATGAGATGGCCATAGTGATGGTCTTACAAGTAGCTTCAGTTGTTCACAAAACTGCATCAGAAAACCCCAACACAGGCAAATACTGGATTAGGTTAATGGATTCTGTCAATACTCAATAGTTATGTTAGAACTCTGTCAGTCCTACTCAAATTTCTCTAATTGACATCGGCCGTGTTGTGACTTTTTCGAGGCCCAAGTCCACAGTGAAACTAGCATGTTTTCATAAAATTTTCTTTGTTAAAGAAGAGTACAAAAGTGTGATATTAGGATGGAACTGCAAACCTATCACATATTTAATAATGCCTATAAAAGGTGAATGTAGATCAAAAATTAATATAGCCAAATCTATTCTATTTATAAAGCCAACACCCTTTACTGTTTACTATACAGTAATTGAAGCTGCAAAAAATGAAAATCCAAGTTTGCCCTCGCTTTCATGCTTTACGAATTACTCACAAAAAAATTATTTAAGGGTGCCATGGTAATTTAACCGGTTATATTGAATCATCACCTTTTTGGGCACGTGCTTTAGGTCTTGTTGGAGATTAAAAAAAAAGTACACATAAAGATTTTCAAATAAGGTGTCCGTATAGTACTAGTATAACCGTTGCCACGGTGGGAGGGCCGACCAAAAAAGAATCTGAACATGGGGTTCGTCTGCGACTACTTTCGCCCCGTTTAAGAAAAGTGATACTTTTTCTGAAACGGGGCGAAAGTATCACTTTTTCCGAAACGGGGCGAAAGTACTTTTTCAGAAACGGAGTGAAAGTATCACTTTTTCAGAAACGGAAAATTAGTCGATCCATAAACCAAAATATGGTTGCATGATGTGTTATGCATCCTTTGTGGTGGTTTGCATAATGGCTATGCATTCAATTTTCGAGAATTGTGCCTAAAAATTAAAGTATCATTTTTCTTGAAACGGAGGGAGTACATCGTTTTATTAGTTGCAACGGAAAATTAGTTGATGCATAAACCAAAATTTTGCTACATAAAGTATTATGTATCCTTTGTGGTGGTTTGCATAATGGATATACATTTAATTTTCTAAAATTGTGCCTAAAATGATAAATACCTCCGAATTTTTCGCAAAAACTTTAAATTTAATATTGTTGTTTGTACTCGTTGCGTAGAGTTTTTTATAACCTTTCCAACGAGATAAATGTTGTAAAATTCCAAGACACGGATTTTTAGATATGTTATATTAAAGTTTTCTTTCCAATTATACCCCTGAAAAGATAGGATACACAAAGAGTTATAGTAATTGGACTAAAAGGAAGGGACATTTTTGGTTTTTCGGCCCTAACCATTTCCAATCTTTTTGTGGTAATTGATCACTTATATTTGACAAAAAAATGACCATATAAGGTCCTCCCTCGCTTCGCCCGGTCGGCCCAAATAGTATTTATACTGACACTGATGTAGAAGAACTCCCACTCCCTTGAAAACATTGAATGGGAGTAGTAGTTGTCTTTGGAATGTAATTAGAAACCGTGGTGTAATCCTCCTCTTGCTTTATGGGCATTGTTCAGTCTGCACTATATAGTTGTCTTTGGAACTCCCAACCAACCCAAGTCCCACCCCTACACAGAACTGTTTCTAAAGTATTTCGCAACAGTCTGCACTATATAGTAACACTTATAAATGTTGCAAACAGATCCATGGACTCCTTCTTCTTCGCCCGCGATTTAACCCGATTTTGACCCGTTTTTCTGGGTTAAATTTCAGACTCTAATATCTTCAATTATTGATCGAAATTTTCAAGAAAGATATCAACCCTTATATAATATAACCACCATTAACCATTTGATGGAATAAATTTTAAGAGAAAACATCAAAATAGAAAAAATTAAAGATTCAAAAAACCTTTTTTTTTTATTGAAATTGCAATATGGAAGTTCTCTACGTATGGAAGATATTTTTCGAAATTTATTTTAATTTATGAAATTTATAATGATTAATATATCTCTACTGAAAAAAATCCGAAGGTAAACCGTTGAGAATCGATTAATTTCGAAATTTTTTTTTTTTTGAAAAAAGCATCCAATTTTGAGGACCATGAAAATGTGACGGACAAAATCCAATATAGTCACCCTATAGAAGGCCTCCTAAAATCGTCCAAAAACAATCTAATGTTTATGAATAAAACACTTTAGAAAACAGGTGTGCAACCAAAAGGAAGCATACGTGTGGTCCCTAAGACTAAGAAGAAAATACTCATGCCGATATAAAATTTGATTATATCGTCGTCGCAATTGAGGAGTCCAAAGACGTCGAATCCATGACCGTAGATGAGCTCATGGGATCGCTACAAGCCCATGAAGAAAGAATGAGAAAGAGAAGCAAAGAGGGAGCAGTAGAACAAGTTCTACAAGCGAAGCTCACTTTCAAAGACAAAGGAGAGAGCTCTAGTATTAATGCTAGAGGAAGAGGACGCGGCTACTACGGCGGAATAGGAAGAGGCAAGCGAGAATAATGATGATCGTAGGGCCGAGGTCAAGCTTCACAAGAGGTCGTGGCGGAGGAAAACAATTCATGGCACAACAATAATAAGCCAAGGTATGACAAATCTCAAGTTGAGTGCTATAATTGTCATAAGCGTGGTCATTATGCTTCGGACTGTCAATCTTCTTCAAATAATGTCGAGGAGAGAGCAAACTACGCTAGTAAAGAAAATCATGAAGACCAGACCTTGTTGGTGGCGTGCAAAGGAGGTGACCATGATGAAAATCATACATGGGTACTTGATACGGGAGCAAGCAACCATATGTGCAGCACGAAGGAGAAGTTCGTCGAGCTTGATGAATCAGTTTCCGGCAACGTGACATTTGGAAATGGATCGAAAACTCCAGTGAGTGGTCTTGGCAAAATCTTGATTCGGTTAAAAAATGGAAATCATGAGTTTATTTCTGATGTTTATTATGTCCCTAACGTAAAAATGAATATATTAAGTTTGGGACAATTCTTAGAAAAAGGCTATAGGATGAATATGGAAAACCTTAGTCTTTTCATAAGAGATAAGAGAGGAAAACTAATTGCCAAATTACCAATGACGGGAAATAGGATGTTCTATTTGAACATTCAAAATGACGTCGCAAGATGTCTGACTGCTTGTGTGAAAGACCCGTCATGGCTATGGCATCTTAGGTATGGACATCTCAATTTTGGAGGATTAAAGTTATTGTCCAAACAAAATATGGTTAGAGGTTTGCCAAGAATAAACCACCCGGATCAGTTGTGTGAAGGATGTTTACTTGGGAAACATTTTAGAAAAAGTTTTCCTAAGGAAACGTTCTCAAGAGCCAGAACACCGCTGCAGTTGGTTCACACAGATATTTGTGGACCAATAAAGCCAAGCTCGTATGGTGGAAATAACTATTTCCTCATATTTGTCGACGATTTTAGTCGAAAGACATGGGTTTATTTCTTGAAACAAAAATCGGAGGTTTTCTCCAATTTCAAGAAATTTAAATCCCTTATGGAGAAAGAAAGTGGCTTTGAAATTGTGGCTTTGAGATCGGACAGAGGAGGTGAATTTACCTCGAAGGAGTTCGAGTCTTACTGTGAAGATAATGGAATCCGCCGGCCTCTTACACCTCAACAAAATGGAGTTGCCGAAAGGAGAAACAGAACAATTTTCAACATGGCCCGGAGTATGCTGAAGACAAAGAGAGTGCCCAGGGAGTTTTGGGCAGAAGAAGTTGATTGTGCGCTTTACCTGATAAATCGTTGTCCCACAAAAAATGTGTGGAACATGACTCCTTTAGAAGCATGGAGCGGACATTTATGAGTATTCGGGAGTATCGCTTTATGCTCATGTGCCGAGTCAGCTAAGAACGAAGTTGGATGACAGGAGCGCCAAGTACATATTTATCGGTTATGACCTTCGATCCAAGGGATACAAGTTGTACGATCCAATCAATAAAAGGGTCGTCACAAGCAGAGATGTGGAGTTCGATGAAGAAGGCTTCTGGGATTTCGGCGTTCAAGAAAAGGATTACAATTTGCTCCCTATTGTAAAAGAAGAAGAATAACAACAACCACCCGAACCGAGTTGCTCAGCCTACTTCACCACCACCATCACCTCCAAGATCGCATCATGATGATCCATCATCAGCAGGTTGAAAGTTCTAGCGAAAGGCCCTTACGGACGAGGAGTTTAAATGATATCTACGGAGATAATATATCTCTTTTTTGTCTCTTTGCAGAAAGTGAACCAATAAATTTCGAAGAAGCCATCGAAAGTGAGAAATGGAGAAAGTCGATGGATGAAGAAATCAAGGCTATTGAGAAAAATAACACCTGGGAGCTTGTAACACTTCCGAAAGGACAAAGAGCAATTGGAGTGAAATGGGTGTACAAAGCCAAGAAAAATGCTAAAGGGGAGGTTGAAAGATACAAGGCAAGATTGGTTGTAAAAGGTTACAACCAAAGAGCGGGCATCGATTATGATGAGGTATTTGCTCCCGTCGCCCGTCTTGAAACTATTAGACTAATTATTTCTCTAGCTTCTCAAAATAAATGGAAAGTCCATCAAATGAACGTCAAGTCTTCCATTCTAAATGGGCATCTTGAAGAGGTGGTATACGTCGAGCAGCCACCTGGGTACGAAGCCAGAGGACATGGAGACAAAGTCCTTAAGTTGAAAAAGGCTTTATACGGCCTAAAACAGGCACCAAGGGCGTGGTACAGCAGAATCGACAAGTACTTCCAAGAAAATAATTTCAGTAAGTGCCCGCATGAATATGCTCTCTATGTGAAGGTGAATGAAAAAGGAGAAATGTTGCTCGTCTAATGCGCTCAAAACGTAGATGATTTGATCTTCACGGGCAATAACCCAATAATGTTCGAAGAGTTCAAGAAAGCGATGACGGGAGAATTTGAGATGACGGACATCGGTCTTATGTCATACTATCTCGGGCTTGAAGTAAAACAACAAGAAAATGGAATATTTATATCTCAAGAAGGATATGCGAAGGAAATCCTTAAGAAATTTAAAATGGAGAAGTGCAATCCATCAATCACTCCGCTTGAATGCGGAATCAAGCTATCAAAAGTCGATGGAGGCAAGAAGGTCAACCCGACTCTTTACAAGAGTCTTGTTGGAAGCTTGAGATACTTAACTTGTACAATGCCAGATATTCTCTATGCAGTGGGGCTAATCAGTCGCTACATGGAAGCACCTACGACTACCCATATGAAGGCTGCCAAGAGAATTCTGCGCTACTTAAAAGGTACGCTACTACGCTTCACTAGTGGAAAATAGGCTATCTGCGACATAAGGAAACGACATAGAGCAACCATTGAGAAATAAGTGCACACCGGTCGTGTCGTTGACTAAAGTCAAGATGTCGTTCTTATATGACTTTAGTTGACTTTTACAACGACACTATATGATGTTGCTGACTAAAGTCAAGGCATCCTTGTAGTCTGACATTGGTTGACTTCGACAACAACACTTGAATAGTATTGTTCCTGTGATATTATATTTTACTCTTGATGGTTAGGATTTATTCTAAAAAAATGGAACGGCTGGATCAAACATCTCACCTCAACCTTATCTATACTCAATCCGAAGGAGAGAGAAGCCACTAAATATCTGATCACCTCATTCTCTCCGCCCTTGCCTCTCTCACTCTTCCATGTTTTTTCTCTTCTTACAAAGAAATCTTCCCTTACTTCCGTCGATCTTGCTCATTAAAATTTTGCATTTCTCTCACCAAAACCACCTTTTATAATATCTTCACTTCCTCCTTTTTTGTATTCTGAACTTCAGAAATTGCTTCTTAAGAAGATGGTGCTCCAAATCTCTTTGACTGCGTAGATCCCCATTGTTAGGGTTTCTGAAAATAAATGTATGTTTTGTCGATTTTACTTTCAGTTTCACGATGAGGGGCTAATTAGGTATGTGTACAAACTTGTCTCTCAAACCCTAGATTTGATTTTCCTATCAAACTGTACTAATTTTGATTTTGTTTTGGTCTTTGTTTTTTTTGTAGTGAAATTTTGGTTTTGCTCTCTGTAGTATAAGAAGAACAAATCACGGCTTTTCTATTGATGGTCTACAGTTGAGGATGTTGAGGTAAGGAAATTTGGAAAAACGAAATGTATTTTTAAGAATTTTGGTGTCGTGAGTGGTAATACGATTATCCATTTAAGAATTTTCTCTATGATCTTTGTGAATGTTTTGACGGCTTAGGGTTTTGAAGGATTATATTGTTTGGAGATTAATTTTTTAGAATAATCATGATTTCTTCTACTATTCTGTAGGGAAAGGTTGAGATTTCGGTGTTGATTCCATTAGCTGCTTTGGAATAGCAAAAGCCCATTTGGGTTTCGTGCCATAATCTTGCTTTTTATGTCAGGTATAATTTGGGATTTTTAATGTTTTGATTACTTATATCTTTTTTTAGTTTCAAATTTTTAAAGTTTTGATTACTTATATCATTTTTCAATTTCAAATTAGTGTGTGTTAAACTGAAAAAAAATTCAAAGAAATGGGTTGCTTATTCTTGGCTGAGTCTATATGGTTTACTTTGTGAAATTATTTATGCTGATTTCATAGTATATTTATGGTCTGCAGTTGGGACTTCAGATGGCGTGAGAGCTCTTGCTGTTGCAAAAGTTGGTCGAAGATCTCTTTTCTAATGTAACAAACTAAATCCCTGAATGAATAATAACTTACTACTCTGTTTTGATCTATAGCCCTAACTGATGGTCGTCTTTTTGGTGTTTTAGGTGGAGGATAACATCTACAACTTCGCAAAGAAGAGTTTAACTACATCATAGAGTTCAACTGCATCATGGTAATTTCTTGTGTTTTTCTCTATGGATTTGTCTGTGTTTGATGTACTTGCTTGTGAGGTATGTTTAAACTTTCTGAGTAACGGGGTTTCTTAAGTTTTATACAATGCCCACTGCTTACAGCCTCGAGTCTTCACAGCATCATCCTAGTTATGCAAATATTTCTAATGGACCTGAGAACCTTGCTCAAAGCTTACATGGCAGTACACAAATCCAAGATCCAATTCTCGATGCTCCAAAACAGCAGGGTGGTGTCACCTGTAGAGCACATAGTAATTTCAGAAACTCTTCTCAGGGCTCACTATTTGTTCCTCAGCTGGCCAACCAACATTTCCTGTTCGATCCCTCTCAAACTTCTCAGAGAAGCTATGGTGGCAGTTCACATCCAACGAATGTTGCAGGTCAGTTCCGTACACCAGGCTTTGAGCAAGTCAGGTTCCAGTCACCTCGTCCACTCACATTTGAGACTTTAGATACTATCAGGCATTTGGCTGCAATTTTATAGACACTCACGGTGAGTGTTTTCTTTTCATTTCAGTTCTCTACAGCGTAGAGGCTTAGCTAAAACACTGTGGTTCACCTCTCTACATGGCTCTAGAAATAATGTAGTTCCACTAATGGTTACAATGGGATCGTGCCGTAGCATTTGCTCATTTCTTTGGTGTTTTTGTTGATTGCAATTGAAGGGAACAAGGTGAGTATGCTGTTCTGGTTAGTGTTAAATTCTCTTTTGTAGCTCTTTTGCAATGCAGTTCCACTAATGGTTATGTTTTGAATGATGCAGTCTCATATTGCTGTTGAGATGCCTGAAGTTGTATCTATTAAGAACAAGAAAGCTGAAAACATTGGTATGGAAGAGAATGTTGAGGACTCTGGTAAGTAAGAAACCACCTGCTTTCATTTTGTTTATCTGTCTATTTTTTACCAGTTCAGAATCATGTTTTTTTTTTTTGAAGTGCAATTAGTATGACTTCCTTTAAGTGATATGCTTTATCTTTACATCTTTACTATGAATTTTAAACTAGCAGAGAAGTTTCATGTTTTCTATCTCTGTTGGCATCTTCTAAGGATGTGAATGGAAATTAAGGTTTTTAAAAAAACGGGATATCTGAAGCATAGCGTCCAAGTTATGTAGTTTTCAATGGCTTTGTCCAGTAATGCAAGAATGATGTCTTTCGCTTTCTGCTATTTGCATGTTAAAAGTTGGTTATGCATTATTGTGGATAACTTGATTTTGATCTGATTTGTGTTGTGTTGTTGAATTTACAGGTATGAAATTTAGCAAACAGTATGTGCCTGCACATTACATTATAATATGGGTTTCCCTTTTAGATGTAGTCAATCATATATGAGAAAAAGGGGAACAAGCAGTCACATGAATTGAAAGGTTTGTTATTGTCGTGCCTAGCTTCTTTTGTTGCTATCTTGTTGTGAAATTTTCTCTGTGCCATCTTGATTTAACTTGTGTTGTAAGGATTAAGGAATGCAGTGATTATACATATTGGTGTTCTTTTTAACTTTCATTGGAATTTGACGATGTTTGTTCACTCCTTATGAGAAGGTCTGTTGGAGAACTTGGAGATTTAGTTTCAATTTATAGTTCAATATTTTTTGTAAGTTACTTGAGACCAGATCAGTTAGGCAGGCATCCCATGTCTATGTAGAATATGGTTGGAAACAGGTTCCTGTATGTGATGGTTGATACGTAACAATTTAAGATATATTTGATCTTAAAAGGGTAAGGGAGGATTTTTATCTAATGTTGTATTTTTTATAGGGTTTGATTAAGGGGAATTTTGATCTAGTTTTGTGTATTGCAGGTTCTTGTTCTGTGCCTATCCTTCGTTGTTCATGGAGGGGAAAGTCATGGATGATGCAGTTGTTAGATGCGAGTTTCAACTTTCAAAGCTTAATGAAATTTAATCTTGCTTAAATAGAAGAAGGATAATTTATGGAGACAGGATAACAAGTGCTCCCCTAGTCAGGACTAGTTGGAAGGTAAGCTTCATATCACTGTCTACTTCAACTATTTGTTTCCTTATAACTGATATCGAATTCAATCAACCTCTAACTGCTCATTGTGTTTTCTACTTGGATGGATGGTATCAGTGAATCTGCACTAGATTGTCTCTTCCTGGTTTTCTACCAATTAAGCAAGATAGATCACACCAGAGTCGAGACCCTGTTTAGTATCTATGTATTACCTGTACTATTATCCGTGGTAAGTTCAAAAGAAACCTAAGCATAGGGAATTAGTAAACAATCATTAGTGATGGTGTTAATGGGAAACCATTCGCACCAGTAGTTGGTGAACAATCATTAGTGATGGTGTTAATGGGAAACTGTTCGCACCAGTAGTGATGGTGTTGTCCATGTTAAATCTTGTGTGTATATCTAGTAATTGGTGTTCCATTCTTGCAACCTCGGTGTCATGCTGCAACTAGGTTCCTCTTGGGGTTTCCGGTATGCTTATAATGGATTGCCTAATCTCTGTAATGAGATTGAATAACTGGATAGTTATTTTGCAGGGCTATCTTTCATTTTATTTATTGGTTCTTACCTCCACTTGTATGTGTATTGCAGCTAGATCATGTAACTGATCTTGTGATCCCTATGTCCTTTATTTAGCTGAGAATCTTTGAAAATTTGATATCGATGTTAAAGACTACATCGTATTCAGCTAGTGGTGTCTTACTTTTTTTTTAAGGAACTCTTTGCAGCTAAACTTCTTATGCCCAAACTTTTCTTTTCTACAGGTACTTGTAAGATCTGAATTGGGCAGGTCATTTCATTCTTTTGCTGCAGTTTGCGTTTATTAGGTTGCTCTGCACTGATTGTAAGAATGAATTATCCTTTTAGAACTTATGGTGTGAATTCTGTATTTGCCTAAAAAAAATTTGGTATTTTTTGAGCATCTGTGTAAATGAATTCAAATGGGTATTGAACTTGTAGATTGATTTTGTACTTTGAATTTGAAAGTTTGGTTGAATGGTGAAATATGTCGTCTACGTATATGAAATTGTGAATTGATTCTAGCAGAATTTCAGTGTAGTTTAAGTTTCAATTTTGGGTAGTTTGAGTTTTGAATCAGAATTATTTCTGCCCAGTCAGAATGGTTCCAATCAGCCAGCCAGAGCTGACTAGTATTTTTTTTATATTAATATAATCAAATCTACGACGTAATCCAGGTGTTGTGCCTAGCGACAATCTGAAAGTATCGTAATTCTGAGTCAACTTGAAAGTGTCGTTCCAGAAAAAGACACTAAATCTACGGCACTTTCAGAGGCATTCCAAAAGTGTCTTATAACTCGTTAATACGACACTTTCCAACTATCTTAAAATGGCTTTTTTCCACTAGTGCTTGATTTCGGTTTATTTTACTCGTCGTCAGACAAGTACAAATTCGTTGGATATAGTGATAGTGATTGGGCCGGAGATTTAGATGAACGGAAAAGTACTACTGGATTTGTATTTTTCCTCGGAGATACGGGCTTCACTTGGAGTTTGAAGAAGCAACCGATCGTCACACTCTCCACTTGCGAAATTTGAGTATGTCGCAGCAAGCATCATGTGTCTCATCACGCGATATGGTTAAGGAGTTTAATGAAGGAGCTTAAAAGGGAGCAAGAAGAACCGACTACAATATTTGTGGACAACAAGTCGGCAATGGCTTTAGCAAAGAATCCAGTGTTCCACGACCGCAGCAAGCACAGCGACACACGGTACCATTTTATCCGTGTGTGCATATCGGAGAATAAAGTACAACTGAAATACACGAAGTCTCAAGACCAAGTTGCAGACATATTCATGAAGCCACTAAAGCACGAGGTCTTCGCTAAATTACGAGAAATTCTTGGAGTTACTACAAATCAAGTTTAAGGGAGGATGTTAGAAATGTAAACATGATTTGTAGATTAGCCTAGAATAGTCTAGACACAGCTAGCATGTCCTAGCTAAGCTTACAGTGGTCTAGAATTAGCTAGAGTACAAGGTCCAGAGACTTCTATGATGTGAATAAAGTAATGCTAGTTCAGGGTTCAAGAAACGTGGAGTATTCTAGAGTTGTATTTGGTCAAAGTCGGTTGTAAATAGTCAATAGACTAATGAATATTCTAGATACAACTAGAGTAGATAGTGTCGGTTGAAAGCTCCCATTAAATAGGGCAGTGGAGATCGTGGGAAGGTGTAATTGAGTGACAACACCAAGTGAGGTGTAGGTGCAAGTGAGTCTGTAGAGAAAGAGAGTTTGTAAACAAAGTGAGTGGTCTGTGTACGACCAGTTTTGAGAGAGTAATAAAATTTTGTTTCCCATAAACCACAGTTGAGTGTTTGTGACCCATTCTCAAACCATTTCAAATATCCATTAGTCGTTAACCCCAAAATCATTTCCAACAAGCCCTTAAGAAGAGACTAAAAGAGAAGAAGTCCATAATAGTAAAAGCTTCGTGTTGTTTAGGACATTTTATTTTTTAGCTTGTTTTGAATTTCTGTCTGTGTTAGGAGAACTTGGTCTATTATTTCAGTATGAACTGCTAGCTGCTCATTTTGTACCTTAACTAATGTGTTTCTGTTTTATTAGACTAAACATCTTTGCATTTTTAGCAAAATTGGTCCACCATCTTTTGACAACTTAGATGGTAAGGTCATAGAGTGGCCGGCTAGTGACTCCAATGAAGTGGATCATAGTTGGGTGCATCCTAGTAATTGGCCGGCCTTCAGATTGGGTAAACAACCATCTCCTAATTCATTGCTAGGTCGCTTGGTAAAATCTCATGTTCTTTCTTAAATGAATGAATGGTCTTTAAAGTGGGTTAGATGTGATCTCGCTAGTGAGTTTGTTGGCCTCTAAAATCAGATTAAGCCAAGAAAATCTTTGGTTCTGAAAGTTGTTGGAGTATATGGAAAGGAACGCAACTCAAGGGGTTTTAAGAATGTTAGTAAGAAAGATTATGGGGTAATTGATTCTTCTGGCTTCATTACAGAGGGGTTTCCCACGGAATCTCAATGTATTTCAACCTTCATGTTAAGTTGTGTCAGGTTTTTATTTTGTTGTTTTGGTGTAGGAGGCCTTTGTTGAGACTTATGGTGTTTATGAGCTCAGGAAAATGTCACTGTTTTTTCTTGGGTTGTAGTCGAGCTGGATTGAACGACAAGATTCAGTTCCTGCAAATAAGGCCATCGCTTGTGCTGCATGCCCTTAATGTTCGTGGAATGCTCTTAATATTCTCCAGTGGGTGTGCAAGTCATGTTCTCAAGTAAAAGATCCTTTGCTTCAAAACCACGTGGAAACTAATTTTTTCTGTCAAAGTCAAAAGAAGACTGCAAATCATCAAAAACTCACACATGAATCTGTAAACCTTTGTAACATTATAAACATAATTTGTATTAAAAAAACAAAAAGATAAATCAAAGGAATCGACGTTTACCTTCTGAGCAAAGCTGTTTATGTGCAACAGGAACCCGTAGCGCATACAAATCTTTCGGTGCCAGTCAGACGGTGTTTAAGATTAGCCCTAAGAAATTTTTGGGCTTATAAGATTGGCAGGGCCGGCGCGGATGCCTACCCCTCAGAAACAAATTATGACGTAGACTCTCCCTAGGGAGATCTTAGGGCAGCGCCCTCCCAAAGTGCAATGGGAGTCGCAAACCTAGGCCATGATCCTTCATGATCGACCATAGACCATGTCCAGGTAAGTATGAACTTAAGTTGCCTTTCAAGCTTTTCTTATAGGCGTATTTTCGTCCTGTTTTTTCTTGCCCGACCTATGTGGGACTATTTTTACCTTCCAATACATCTTGATTTCATGGGTAGAGAAATTGGTTGGGCTGATAATTTTCTTCGAACAATATCTTGGTGTGAGATGGTTCCTGTTGAATCAGTAACTTCTGAAAAGTAGAGCCTACGGAATAGGTTGCCATATAACTGTAACGGAGTTAATGGCGATAGGTTTACACTAGGTCATTATTGTGGTGCTCGACACCCACCGGACTGGAATGTCATGATCTAACACTGTTTGATGAATTAGTAGGACATTGATCTAACTTGCAACTGGGAGCCAGCCAACATTCTGCTCAAGATTTTTAGTTTCGGTTGGATTGAGCTTAACTGGCACAGACTCACAGGCTCCGTCCGGTTCAAGGATTTCAACGCAAAAGAGATTTTTAGCTGCAGCTGGATTGAGCTAATTAACTGGCGCACGATTTAGTTCAAGGATTTCGACAAGACTTGGCAATTAGCTGAGATCAAATTACTAGATATTGTTATTTTTGTAAATTAGTTCCAAGTATTGTAGGGCTTTATCCTTCATTACAGGGAGCATGCACTTCCAGAAATTCTCGTGTTTTCAACTAGCAACTGACGAGCCTCGGTTAACACCTCATTAGCTGCGTCATTTCCTCAAGCCAAAAGATGCCTAACAATGAGAGGAACGACGACTACTTTGTATATGCAAAGTGGGACTGGTATCATCATCATGCACAAGTGACAAAGCCATTTGATTAGAATTAAACTGAGAAAGGTTAGGAGCGGAAACAGTTAAGCTTAAGCTTCCATTGCATATGCAAATCCTATCCACCTTTCTCCAACACCTTCTTTCTTGCAATTTTTCAAATCCTAAATCTCAGTAGTTGATCAATTCAAGTTTTCCATGACTGAAACTAATTTCATTACCGACACGTCCTATGAATCTTGGAAAGCCGTTACATCTCCTGAAACAAAATCGAAGGATACTAGTAATAACAAACATCAAGCATGTTATTGTAAGTAATCTTAAAGTTTTATGTATGCATCACTAATCCCATCAAATGTGAAATTCACATGGAGAATCCCCAAGAACTGCAACTGCTATAACATTTGAAGAAATCTAGGTAATTAATTAATGCTCCCTCCGTCCCTAATTAGATGAGCTACTTGTAGTTTGCACAAATTTTAAGGCAAGGAAGAAAGTTGAGTATTTTTAAGTATTTTTTACAATTATACCCTTATGGGCAATAATTAGTAAAATTAAGAAACGATTTATCTCTTAAACTATACCACGGTTTTTTATAAACTTTATACTGTTGAAAAGCATTTTAAAACACCTATGCAACGAATATAAACATGACTATCAATTTATACATATTTCTTATAGAAAAAATAATCAATTAAAAGGGTAGTTTTAGAAATATCCCCTTGTTTAGAAAAATAGCTCATCTATTTGTGGACAAAACTAAAAACTAAGTAGCTCATCTAATTAGGGACGGAGGGAGTATCAACTAAAACTTGAAGGCAATGGAGTTGCTTAAATGATGCTAGTTATGAAAAACATGCTTGATAGGTAAAAACAAACAATTTCAATATAAAAACAAACAAGTTAAAAAGTACAGCAATGCAAGGCGAACTAGAATTTTACTCAATCAGAATTGAGAGGGAGCTTGGTAAAAGTACTTCAATTCTAGTATAATTAAGTTCTTTAATTTTAGTAAATTTGGTAAACAATCTAGCTACTTCTTGTATTTTTTTTCTTCTTTCACTTGAGACAGCGATTTTGAGTTCCATTCTCATGACACTCTGCACAAATAGTAATGCTTTGCACTAAAAGCAATGCCAATAATATTCTTGAGTTGCATACAAATGAGATAGAAAGAATAGAATGGTCTGCTTCTTTTCCCTTAAATGCACCAATGCTATATCATGAAACCCTGTAGCATCTAATAAACCTTTGTAACATTATAAACATAATTTGTATTAAAAAAACAAAAAGATAAATCAAAGGAAATGACTTTCATAGTTTACCTTCTGAGCAAAGCTGTTTACGGGCAACCAACTATCGCAAGAACCCCTAGCGCATACAAATCTTAAACAAGGGGAACATGTACTAAGACATAATATCTTAGAGTTTGCAGGAAGAGCAGGGCTAACTAATAAACGGAAAGCACACAAGAGACATACAAAGACATTCCTTTCAGTTTGCAGGAAGAGAAGAGCTAACTAATAAACGGCAAGCACACAAGGAGATGGGCCTTCCAAATGTAAACATTTAAGGAGATGGCCAGAATTTAGTCTGCCTAAACTAGACGAGTAAACTGATCAGCAGCAACTGAATATTTTTGTTTGTTTTGGTAGGGGTGCGCCAGGCCTTTGCAGTAGTGCAACACTAAGGCGACGCATGAGAACCCAGCAGCAAGCAGCTGTGATGGGAACTCCCCCATTTGAAAGATTAATTTAATATCGCGCCGTCACATGGACAAGCATACCAGATATTAAACTGATAAGAACAACATGGACAAGCATACTAGATATTAAACTGATAAGAACAGATACTACATTTGATCTTAGCCAATAGGCCGAGAAAGGTATGCTTATTCAACCTATGCAGTTCAGCTTTTATAGGTTGATATTTTCAATACGACTTACGACATAAAAGATATGGGACTAAATATTGCTCCAGTTTAGACGCGACCCATAAATTTTAAGGCTTGTGCATCTTAATATTATGGTACTACATGTTATTTGCATCTTAATAAGCGATTTGGTAACGTGAGGTAGCTTTAGATTTGTCTAAAATAAAAACTCTTAGCACTTTCATGTTGGTGGTGCATAAAGATCTGACCCGAAAGAAACTCTTGGCATATTCAGTGGTGGTGCCGTTGGCCAAGCAAATTTACAGCAGCAAAAATTCTTTCATAAAACCAAAACCAGTAAAAAAACAATTGGATCCCTTCAGTTAAGTTCTCCTCGATAATAACATTCTCTTCTCATTGCACAAAAATTAGGTCTTAACATACACCTGAGAAACACACTAACTTGATCAACCAAATCAAATCTGCCTTGAAACCACATTTGATTTTCACTCCTTTTTCAACAGATTTACCTGGTTTGGAAGTTTAGAAACCTAATGGAGAGGACCAAGAGAAATGCAAAGAGATTCAGTTTTCGCCAATATCTCAAATCTATGATGGAATTGCAAACACATGTATTTCACCAAATGCTCATTTCTATCGTAAAACTGAAAATCAGAAATTCTGATATATACTGGAGAGCCTGTCTCTATGTCACAAAGATCGAGTAACTAACCTACTTATGAACACCACACCAGCTTATTGCTTGCCCAATTTTTATCTTAGTTTTGGTGGGGGTGCGCCAGGCCACCAAAATAAAAGCTCTTAGTGGAGTCAATTTTGTAACACCAAAATCTACTTTCAATCGAAACGTGAGATATCGATTATCTTTCTTGAAACCTCTCCTTGCTGAAACTACAACCAAAGTGTAAAAGTATTCTCACAAATATGTAACTGTGTCCATCATTGTATTTATGTTCCACCATAGATATGTTGGAAAACAATTATTAAAAAATGATTTTTAAGGTTTTAATAAAATTATAATTTATTGTTTTCTTTTGTGAATGAAAAATTATTAGTCCCACATTGTGGAGTTTCCACGTTTTAGTTGTTTTAAGAGACTATATAAGAATTTTAGTCCCACATCGGGAAGTTTTTCTTCTTAAGTTGTATTTGTCAATTATATAAACAAATTCACTACTTTTGTAAAATCAATGGGAAAGGGGTTGCTCCTTATTGTAGAGGGACCCCTAAGGGAAAGTATTTTATAACCGTTTCTTAAGCGTTCGCGATTTTCCTTAACGGTTTTTTCCGGAGTTGCCAAGCTCAAGTTGAGCATCTACTACATATGCTAGTAGTAGGTGTATTAGGGTGTTTTATCCTGGAGATATCCATCCTGTGAGGGCTATAGCATCACTCTTGAGTGTATCCGGGCGCTAATGTCTTAAGGGCAACGTGTTGAACACGTGACTCACTCTGTTTTTCCAAAGTTTTGCCTTTGTTCTTTTTGCGGAGATTTGGGGAGCTCGTCTGTTTCATCAAATCGATCACTTCCACTATGAAGGAGCTAAGTATCAATAACTTTTTCTTATTTGATTTTTTCCTTGTTTTTGATTACTGCACCCAACAATCTTAAGACATTAAGTATTTGTAATAATCAATAATGGTTGGTTGGTTTGTGAATCATGGATGTTAATTATGGAGTGAAAAAACAGAAAACGAATTTTTGGTCAGCTGTAGAGTTTCGAATGTATCTCTGAACCTATAAGGAATTTCGATGAACCCTTTTGACACAACGTAGTGGACATCCTGATAGTTACCCACGCAAAATTTCAGAATTTTTGGAGTTGTAAAACTATTTTTTTGATATTTTACAAAACAGATAAACGTTCCTGAAAGATTCTGACGGGCAGAAATGGTTTGTTAACTAAAGTAGTTTTTATGGGGTAACCATGAGTTTTTTGATATGGTGGTTCAAACGAAGTTTGTAAATCTAAATATTATCTTCAAAACTCATATTTTATCTTCCGTTTTTGGAACTAAGGTTTTTAAGATGTGGTGTATTAGGTGATTGGGAAATTACCATCTCCGTAGTCGAGTATAAACGAAGATTGTGACATGAAACTGGAAAGGGACATGGATAATAGGAGCATGTGGATGAACACAATTTTTCCAAAGTGACAAAGGTTGGAACATCAAACGCAACTCTAAGCGTAGTCTTCTTAAGAAAGGTATGTTTCATGAACTTTGAATCTAGCATTACTTTAATTAAGGTGATTTTTATGTGTGTAAAATCCTAGCCATACGGGAAGAAATTGTAGGCAACATAAAAACCTTAATTTGTAGATAGTTAATGCTAATTTTAGTTGAAACAAACTAGTACAAGTTCGGTGGCATGATGTCGGAAGTTATTTTAATAACTAATGTGAGAGACCAAAGAGTGGACTTTGGAGCCACCAAGCATGTTTGTTGAAATGAGACTGTTCACCTCCTATCGAGAGGATAGGAGATGTCGAGAAACTCTATATGAGTAACTCACCTGCGAGAGGTTGCATTAAAAGGGAAAGGTCGAAGCGCGAAGCTCATATCCGTAATATTCTCACATTGAATGAAGTTTTCATGTTAGGGCATATGCAAGAATCTTGTATCTTGTTCTTTTGTAGATGGTAAAAGACTTAAGATATTAATTGAATATGGAAAACTTGTCGTACCTAAAGGCATGTGATTTTGAAGGAAACGTTATAAGACTTAAGGTCAATATAAGCTTAACGAAAAAATTGAAGAAGTAGTTGATTCTTGTGTTTTCTTTTGTGTGATTGAATGTTTTGCATGGTAGACATGGAACCGTAAACTTATATAAGTCAATGCATAAACTGGGAAGCGTAGGCTGCATACCCAAATTTAGTTTGGATATTGAACACAAAAGTTAAATATTCGTAGAATCACAATATGCTATAAAACCTTTTAGCAAAATTGCTCAGAGAAATTCTAAGCCCTTAGAATTAATTCAGTTAGACCTAGTTGACATGAATAATTCAACCCAAACTAAGGTGGTAAAAGGTGTTTTTATAACTTTCATAGATGATTGTACGAGGTACTATCTTGTATACTTACTTAGGGGTAAGGATGATGCCTTAGAAGCCTTAAGAGTATAAACTTGAAATTGAAAGCAAGTGTGATACCACTAAAAGGGTTAGGTCTGAACATGATGGCATGTATGAAATTCATATAGGAGAACTTTACTTGTTAAATGGCATGATTGATGAGATCACACCTCCTTATTCACCGTAGTCTAATGGTATAGTTGATCGTAAGAACAGAACCATTAAGGAGATGATTTATGCCATCCTGATTAAAGGATTAACCGCCAACTTGTAGGGGAGAGGTCGTCCTCTAATTTTGTTATATCCTGAATAGAGTAACCTTTAAAGGATTAGATAAAACTCCATATGTTTATGAAAGATAGACAACCTTATTATGCATACGTAAAAGTGTTGGGGTGTATAGATAAGATATCCTGAAAACCCTACCGCATATAGTTTTTGGTTGTGAGTTAGCTTTTTTACGACTTTGGTGTGAATACTATTATGGAATCTTGGGATGCTGAGTTCTTTGAACATGCGTATTCTTAATCATGTACCTCATTAGAGATGTGATGTTGATCCCCTAGATTTATTCTCAAATAGTAAGAACTTATCTTTAAGGAAGATGAATTAGATTTGATCCTAGGAGAAGTAAAAGATTATAACTCGAGACTTCTTATAGACACGACTTCTTAATAAGCCTAGCTTAATCGGAGCTCCGGACTCGTAAAGAATCCATAACATCTATTGAAACCCCATTCTCGGTAAGAAGCTTCATTTAGTGAAATGGACTCGATCCCGTCGGAACCAGACTTGGGAGCTTGCTAGTTTACCTCTAGAGAGTAAGACCATGGGATGTAAATGAGTGTTTAAGGGGAAACGTTAGATATATGGAACTGTGGAAAAATATTAGGCTAAGTTGGTAGCTAAAGACTATAAATTAAAAGAAGGTGTAAATTTCCTTGATTCTTATTCACTTGTGACGAGAATTACTTCTGTTGAGATGCTAATTGATATTGCTTCCATAAACCAACCTGAGGACTTTGTAGTGAAAGTTTATGAAGACAAAGTTTGTAAGTTGAACAAATCTTTGTATGGTTTTCAAATAAGCACGTAAACAGTGACATGGAAAATTTGATCATGGGATAATGTGTAGTGGATTTAAGTTAATGAATCTGACAAGTATATTTATAAGTAACTTGTTAAGGATGCCTGTGTGATTGTATGCTTGTATGTTGATGATATGCTTATACTTGATACAAACATAGATGTGATTAATTCCACTAAAACCATGCACTGAATGAGAACGTTGACTTGAAAGACTAAGACCTTTTGATGTAATCTTAAGGATGAGGATAGAAGATAATCAAACATTTATAGTCTTAGTTATTCTCATTATGGTGAATTTGTGCTTAAGAGATACAATCAGTCTGATTGTACGCCTGCTTGTACTCCATACGATTCTTCTTGACTCAAGAAAAATAAAGAAAATGGAGTATCTTAATTTGAATACTCAAGAGTTATCAGATGTCTGATGAATTTAATGAACTGTAAGAGTCCAGACATTGCCTATATTGTGAGTAAGTTAAGTAGAGATACTTGTAGTCCAGAGCAAGAACATTGTGATGCACTTAGTAGAGTATTATGGTACCTAAAATACTCTATTACCTTTTGTTTGATTTATGAAAGGTATCTTGTTGTCCTTTAGGGACTTTGTGATGCAAACTGGATAGTTGACTCAGAGGAGTCTAAGTCTACGAGTGGATGTTTTCACTCTAGCAAGAGGGTTTGTTTTTGGAAGATTTCCAAACATACATATATTGCTCAATCCATTATGGAATCCGAGAGTATTGCGTTAGATAAAGCACGAGAGGGGGCCGAGTGCCTAAGATGCTTTTTTAGAAGACATTCCTCTCGAGGCATAGGCTTTGCCGGCTATATCTATACATTGTGTTAGCCAAGCTATAATAGCTAAAGATAAAAATAACTAATCTCAATCGGCGTTATTTCCATTGGTTGGATAAAGTCCAAGGAGAATATCGCGCAACCTTTGACGAAAGGTTTATCCAAAGAGATAGTTAGAAATGCATCGAGGGGATGGGGCTTAAGCTCATAAATTAAACTTGCCATGAAGGATACTCAACCTTGCTGATTTGGAGATCCCATGATCAAGGTTTGAATGAGACAACTAATTTGTGGTGGGTAAAGGTAAACACTATCGAGAGAATTTCATTCTCTTGTCCCTTCCCTATGGTGTAGACGTGATAGTGTGATTTGCATGTGAAGGATGACTTTTAAGAAGTCTTAATGAGTTCTATAGTTTCAATTTAAGATTGAAGTGGGGTGTAGCAAGAACACTCTTTATGGAAACTCACCTATCTGAATGAGGAAGTGGGGCCGCTTCCTATGAGAATATGAGCTTTGATTCTCTAGAGCATTCTCGAGAAACAGGATATTTCAGGGCCAAATTGGACAAACGGCCGAGCTTGGCATCACCCTTGGAGATATCATCCGTGGTTGTTATCGCGAATTACATCAAACGCTAGCGATTCAAGACATAGTTCACTTGTCTCTAGCAAGTAATTCCGGTAATATCTCACTAAGCAAAAGGTTCAAGACCTCATGGACACCTCTGCCTAAAATGGTATTTCCTGCGTTTTTTATGTGATTTTTATTTTGATGGTTTTGGTATTACTGGAACTTAGGACCTAAGGGTCACTAAGGGTTCACTAGTTCATGCTTTTTCACTTTGGTGAAAGGAACCTTTAGTCTCACTTGTGAGGAACTAAAGATGAAAGCTCTCTATACTATACGATTTTTGCAATCCATAGTATGACCACAGGGTCAACACACTCATTGTGTGAGGGAGAGGATGTAGAAATGACTAGTATGATTTCAATACTTGCACGATCCGTCTATCGGTTCAGTCTGTTTGGGTCGTGAGATTGGGATGTTGATTTACCAAGATCTATCTGTGTTTTCGTGTTTTATTGAGTTTTCATTCATGTGGGGATTGTTGGAAAACAATTATTAAAAAAGGATTTTTAAGGTTTTAATAAAATTATAATTTATTGTTTTCTTTTGTGAATGAAAAATTATTAGTCCCACATTGTGGAGTTTCCACGTTTTAGTTGTCTTAAGAGACTATATAAGAATTTTAGCCCCACATCGGGAAGTTTTTCTTCTTAAGTTGTATTTGTCAATTATATAAACAAATTCACTACTTTTGTAAAATCAATGGGAAAGGGGTTGCTCCTTATTGTAGAGGGACCCCTAAGGGAAAGTATTTTATAACCGTTTCTTAAGCGTTCGCGATTTTCCTTAACGGTTTTTTCCGGAGTTGCCAAGCTCAAGTTGAGCATCTACTACATATGCTAGTAGTAGGTGTATTAGGGTGTTTTATCCTGGAGATATCCGTCCTGTGAGGGCTATAGCATCACTCTTGAGTGTATCCGGGCGCTAATGTCTTAAGGGCAACGTGTTGAACACGTGACTCACTCTGTTTTTCCAAAGTTTTGCCTTTGTTGCTGTTGCGGAGATTTGGGGAGCTCGTCTGTTTCATCAAATCGATCACTTCCACTATGAAGGAGCTAAGTATCAATAACTTTTTCTTATTTGATTTTTTCCTTGTTTTTGATTATTGAACCCAACAAGATGATTTCAGACAATCGCATGTCATCATGTACGTGTATGTAGCATGTGATACATTGGTATCAATTAATTTCAGACAATCGCATGTCAATGATTTCCATATCATCTCTCTGTCTTATTCTTTTGGTTATCATGCACGCATGTATTGCAGTATGTGATAATATGAGTTTTGCATGATCAATAATATATGCATCCATTTCGACTCTTTGGAAGGCATGTGCACATTATCATCCAGTGTTTTGTGTTGTTTACTGTGCTTCTCTCATACATGTTAGTATGTTTCAAACATGCTTCTCATTTGATTGATATTGTTATGTACATGCATGGATTAGCCATGATTGCATGAATTATTATTCAGTTAATGGTTGCCAGCGAAACAGTGCTGTGACGATTCATTTCATTTGAATCTTTTATTAACTGCTTGTGAGAATTCATCTATAATTCATCATGTAATTGGGTCCTCCAAAAGTCACGTCCTTTCAATGGAAGAGATTTTAGTTTGAGGCATTATATTAGGAAACGTAAAGTCATGTGTATCTTGATCTTATGTTCTTTTCAAAGTGAATAGTTTCGCAGGGACCGTTCCAATTGCAAAGCAATAGTTTGAACCATTTTGAGTTCTGACGGTTGTACATGGGAAGTGCCGTTTAGGTAACCCTTGTGGCTTCATTTCTCTTGTTTAGACAGAAAATATAAGCAAATCGTTTGGCTTTGTTTGTATCTGTTTTGGTAGGAGTTGAACTTGAAGATTTCCATTCCAGGAACTTTGTATGAACTTGGATCTGGAGGATTCATGTGAGAATACTTTTGAGATTCAATTCTCTGTTTTGCTGACGGCATGGTTGTACATGAACCATTCACGTATAAATTCTTCTCATAGTTTGAAGAATTTTGGTATCCGTGTGGACGGTTTTGGTATTCCAAAGACCTTGAAGTTCAAATCCCTTTTCCCAATTTTGTAGTTTCATGACATTTGAGAATGACATGAAGTGGGGGGAATGAAACTGTCAAGTTCAAAGAATACGAATGGATAATTCTTGTATATCCTTGGTTTGTATTGGTACTGCAAACTATACCCCGGTGTACAAAATTTGGGTATAATGGAGTTTGTTTCTGATTACTGGTCTAAGGCTGCCTAAACTAGACGAGTAAACTGATCAGCAGCAACTGAATATTTTTGTTTGTTTTGGTAGGGGTGCGCCAGGCCTTTGCAGTAGTGCAACACTAAGGCGACGCATGAGAACCCCAGCAGCAAGCTGCTGTGATGGGAACTCCCCCATTTGAAAAATTAATTTAATATCGCGCCGTCACATGGACAAGCATACCAGATATTAAACTGATAAGAACAGATACTACACTTGATCTTAGCCTATAGGCCGAGAAAGGTATGCTTATTCCAGTCTTGCAGTTCAGCTTTTATAGGTTGATATTTTCAATACGACTCACGACATAGAAGATGTGGGACTAAATATTAGAACTGATTTTGCCAAACACCGGCTTGTGATTAATGCTCCAATTTAGACACGACCCATTCTCAGCGGGCATCTGTTTTATGTGGTTCCAAGAGAAATTTTGCGCGTGCGTGCACATCTGTTTTATCATGATTTTTCCGTTGCATGGATATCCTAACTACGCTTGGAAGGGAAACATGTGGGATGTTTGAATCAGCGGACCATCTTTTTAGTTTTTGCAAGATATAAACGAAAACAAACTAAGAACAAGTGCTGCCACTAGTAACTTAATACAGTTCCTAGGATCGGAACCTGGCGCTAGTTGAAGGAATCCAATTCAGATAACAGAATTCTGACACGTATACCATCTGTCAGTTCTCTCTTATCTGCATAAATTTAGCAGATTTGACATTCGACAAATTTAACCGCTTCCATTGTGATTTTAGCACGGGCAGTACTTCAATCGAGCGCTCTGGTTTGTTGCCTCATCCCAAGAGATTCTCTTATCGCCATTAGTCACTGCAGGATAAACACTCTCTGGGAAATACAACCCAAGCCCTCATTCATTCTACAAGTCTCCCATCACAGTCTACTCCTTTACAACCCAGTACCCGCCTTTGATTGATGCCTCCTACCCATAAGTGGACAAATCGATAGGATAGTACAATGAAGTGATAGAGCAGGTACAAGAAACTGTAGATAGCGCAGCCAGTTACGTTCCTTGTTATGCTTATGTAGAAACTGTAGAAAACGAAGCCAGTGGGTGGACGATTAAAAAGTTCACTCTCATAGATAGATCAATCTACCACATTTCTTAAACCTGAGATGGCAGGATGCCCGACTCATCTAGTTCATGGAATGGTTTGGTCATTAGTTCTCTAAGAAGAAGACTCTCGATCTCATCTGGTGTGTTGGGTTTAGGACTATGTATGATGGTGAGGATGTGCAAAATCAAAAAGCAAAAAGGAAAAAAAAAATGGAGATGCAGGGTATCGAACCCTGTACCTCTCGCATGCAAAGCGAGCGCTCTACCATTTGAGCTACATCCCCATAGTTGTATAATTTTCTTGTTTGAGTATTTTGAATATTTAACAATGCTTGCCTCCCTTTTGCTCTCAAATGCGGTGGTTATATAAAAGAGTGGAAACACAATGTATTGTATGCAGCTTGATTCAAGTGGGAGATGAATTATTCCCTTGTAGATTTCAGTGCCTCTCATTTTTTGGCTTAAAAATATAGACATCCAGAGCTCTGCAAATCGGGCGAAAACCGATTCAACTCACTTTCTCAAATCATTTCTAATCTACCACTTTGATGAATCAATAAGTCAGAATTCAAATCAGGATTTTCTCATCTACCTTCAACCCATGTTCTTAATTGTTTGATTCAATCTTTTGTTTTACATTTCCTTCTTTTCTTTTTACAATTTTGAATTTCTTCTATTAAAATGTTCTAACTGATTTCTAATTTCGCCCCTTGTGTTTACAGATTGTTTATCCAAAAATGGCGTTGGCCTGGTATCATATGGTGATTAGTGCGTTTGCTGCTGTTGTTCTAGTGCTTGTTGAAGCCATTGTCTCCTCGGAAGTTCTCAGTTTTGGCAGAGTTTTCATTGAAGAAGTGTTGTTCATCTTCGATTCAATCAAGGAACGAGTCAGTTATATGAATCGCTGGTATGGTAAGAGGAAAACCCGTTACAGATTTGAATTTCGATTAGCCCTCCTCATGTTTTGGTCAACTACAGCTCATATGCTTTCCATTTCTGTTTCAACTACATCCAAAAATATCTCTTTACCTAATTCCCAGGATATCCTATTTTAGATATTTACGGTAACCTAATTTTCCACACCATGATATAAACCCTAAATCTTATAACTTCACCCAACACTTTTTCAAGTTCCCTTCAATCAAAAAAATGGTCATGGCGATTCCAAAGGAGTTATTGAATCAAGTTCTAATCTTTGAAGTGTCCGATCTTGCTATGAAGTTTCGACAAGCAACTTTAGCTCTGAAAAGCTCTTTGAGGACTCTATAATTTTAGAACAGGGATGATCCCGACCTTTGAGGAAGGTGAAGGTGGAGAATGGGATTACTTGTTTAATAGGAAAGATCATCCATGAAGAGAGAATGGGTTATGGTCTTTGTGGAGAGGAGCATTCGACTCACTTGGAATTTTATCCCACCAAAGAGATTAAGATAATTGAAGTTGATACAAATGTGATGATTTTCAAGCTGCAAAACAAAAAGACAAAGTGGATAAGATAATTGAAGAAGGACCATGGAATATTGATGGGTTTCAATTGTATCCTTTTTGATTACTTTCAAGGGTTGATTCATCGAATTTGGATTGGACAAAGCAAATGTCTTGGATCCAACTGAAATCCTTGGCAACTGAGCATATGAATGTTAGATCGAGTGGAAGAAATGGGAAAGCTTCTAGGAGAAGTTCTTGCTATTGAGCCGGCTAATGCGATACCGATTGAGGGGATTCTGTTAAAGTTTGTGTAAACATTGAACTCAATACCCCATTAAGAAGAGGAGTTCTAGCTATCACTGCTGCTGGAACAACAAAGTGGGTTAAGTTTTTCTATGAAAAACAACCTCATAAGTTATGCAAAGATTGTTTCATCATAAACCATTGCAAGATGGTTTGCCCAGATGCAGCAGAATATGTCAAAGCTGTACATGGCAAGCCATTACCTTTTGGTGGAATAGGGAAAATAAAGAAAAATCATACAACTAGAGGTAATACTATTATCATTCCAAAGCCCATGACTAGAAGAATTACCAAGATTTGCTCCCTTTGTTCCTCCTCAAGATGGTGTTGGTGAAAATCCAAGATAATGTAGGGGTTGATGATACTCAAGCTAGATTAGGTAAAAGGCAAAGATTTATTGAAGGGGATAATGGAAGCCTTTGAGCAGGCTATCAATGAAAACCCTGCACCAATCAATGAGGACATACCAGAGAGACAAACAACAGCCATAATCCCATGCAAGGATAAGCATGCGGCGGCACTACAAGCGAATGAGGTAACCAAAAGCACTTACCCGACTTTTTCTAAAACTTCCTTCCTTTTGTTTCATAT
Source organism: Papaver armeniacum (assembly GCA_023531295.1). NCBI lineage: Eukaryota > Viridiplantae > Streptophyta > Magnoliopsida > Ranunculales > Papaveraceae > Papaver > Papaver armeniacum. The sequence goes on along the minus strand of JAJJWW010007737.1, from coordinate 50,309 downwards.
CCCGTGGCTTGAACTGTTATATACTCTTACATAATCATATCAAAGAATATGAAAATCATGTCTTGGAATGTGTGTGGTTTTGGAAATAGAGACACTAGGAGACATCTTAAGGAATTAATAAGATCAAATAATCCTGACATTATTTTCTTAATAGAAACTAAAAATACTAATAAGAAAATGAAACAATACACATATAGTCTTATGTACCCCAACATATGTTTTCATGAACCTATAGGTGTCTCAGGAGGCCTCTGCCTTCTTTGGAAAGATGGTATTAATCTTCAAATTACTGAAATCAGACTTAACATCATCCAGTGTCTTGTTGAGCTAGATGCTAGATCTAAACAATCCTTAGTATCTTTCATTTATGGTGCACTAGACCATGAAGTAAAAATAGAACAGTGGGAATATATGAATAATTTGGCTACTCAAATGAACTTACCTTGGATTGTTGCAGGTGATTTAAATTTTATGCTTTCTCAAGATGAAAAAGATGGTGGAAACTCTGTTAGTCAATCTGTCCTAGATGAAAATATTGAGCTCTTAAGAAATAATGATCTCCACAACATAAATTTTATAGGAAATCCTTACACTTGGACAAATAGAAGGAAAGGATGACTCTAATTTTGGAAAGGCTTGATAGATTTCTAGCAAATGATATCTCGGTTGAATCTTTATCCTACTTGTGTTGTTTATCACCTTATTCCTTTAGCTTAGGACCCACTTTGCCCTATCTTGCTTGTAACTTCTAAAATGCAAATGACACTCATAAACCATTTAGACCTGAATAAAGCTTGGTTTAGAGATAGTAATTGTAAGAATATAATTGAGAAAAGCTGGAAAACTAGTGATAGAGGCTCTCATGCTTTTAGGGTCACAAAATCATTGTATAACACCAAGCAAGAACTCAGGAAATGGAATTATGTTAGTTTTGGAAACATAAAAACTCAGATAAACAAAATAAAAGACCAAATAGAGTGTTTGTCTTTGAGAAATAGCAAGGATGATAATGCAATGATTGAGGAACTTAAATGCAAATTAAATCAATGGTATGACATAGAGGCAGACTTTTGGAGACAAAGAAATAAAGATCAAGACCTAAGGGATGGAGAAAGGAACACAGCCTATTTTCATCAAAAGGTTAATTTTAGGAAAAAAATAACTAATATTGATTCTCTGCAGAATTCTATGGGGATTTGGCTCACTGATAGAAAGGAAATAGCTACTAACCTCAAGGACCATTTCTTTAACATGAGTAGATCTACTATTCCTCCTGTTGCTAATGATTATTTCAATACTGTCTTGCCTTGCATTACTGATGATGAAAATTCTATGCTAATTGCTACCCCTACTCATGATGAAATAAGAAATGTTGTCTTTAGCATGCACCCATGGACCACCCCTGGACCTGATGGATTTCCTCCGGGATTTTATCAGAACATGTGGCCAACAGTAGGTGAGGATATAGTGAACATGGTTCAAGCTTTCTTTCATTCTAAACATCTGCTTAAACAACTTAATCACAATTTCACTGCTCTTATACCTAAAAAGAATTGTCCTGTTTCTGCTGTGGACTTCAGACCCATTAGTCTTTGTAATGTGAGTTACAAGATAATATCAAAATTGCTTGTCACCAGATTAAAACCTCTGTTAAGCAAGTTTATTTCCCCATTCCAATCTGCTTTTGTTCCCGGTAGGGTAATAACCCCGATAATATTGTCATGGCCCATGAGTTAATTGATACCATGAAAAAGACAAAAAGCATGAAAGGCCGGATGGCCATAAAACTTGATATGAGTAAAGCTTTTGATAGGATAGAGTGGAATTTTGTGACCGATAGCCTAAAAGTTTAGGTTTCTCCAATGATTGGTGTGATTTAGTAAGTCAATGCATTACCACTTGTCTCAACCTCAATCTGTTGAATGGGTCACCGGGTGATATGTATAAACCTCAAAGAGGTTTAAGACAGGTGATCCTTTATCACCCTATCTTTTATACTTTGTATGGAATCTTTGTCTAGAAACCTTTTTGTTCTTTGAGAAAAATAATGAAATACATGGTTGTACTTTCACTAAGAATAGCCCTGCTATAAGTCATTTATTCTTTGATGATGATTGCTTACTATTTGCTAGAGCTAATCCTTGTGAAGCTAAACATATAGCTAGTATATATCATAGATAGTTTTAGTAAATACTCAGGTCAGTCTGTGAATTTTGAGAAATCTGGATTAGCTTTTAGTCCTAAAGTTCCTAACAATATTAAGACTGAAATCTCAAATATTTTGAATATCAAAAGAATGGCTTTGCAGGACAAATATCTAGGGGTGCCCCTCTTGCTCCAGAAAAACAAAGCTGAGTCCTTTGCTCCTTTGTTAGAAAGGTTTGATGAAAGACTTTCTCCTTGGCAGTCTAAATACATTGCGCAACCAGGTAATACTACCCTCACACAATCTGTTTTAGGCACTATTGCTAGCCATAATATGGTCAATTTTCCTATGCCAAAGAAAATCACTTTGAAAAAATGGATGCTATACGAGAGAAACTTCGGTGGAATAAAAAGCGGGGTGAGAAAGGTATTTTTAGTAAAAAAATGGAATCATGTTGCTCTCCCAAAAGATTTGGGAGGTTTGAACATAAGGCAATCTCGTCATTCTAAATCGTGCCCTCTAGCTAAATTAGCTGGAGGATGCTTGAAGACCCCGAAGCACCTTGGGCTCTTCTTCTTTGTCATAAATATTTCCATGGTTTAAATCCGCTTGAATTGTGCTTTGTCTAGGAATGGGTCTTGGGTTTGGAAAGGCATCGTGATGGGATAGATATCATTAAAAAGTCCCTTTGTTGGCGAGATAGGAGGCAGTGCGACATTAGTATATGGAAGGATACTGGATACCCTCCATAAATGGACCACCTAAATCTAATTTTATCTCCTCCTTTGTTAGTACAGTCTCTCGAGTTAATAGACCACCCGTAACAAATAGTTGGAATATTAACACCTTAGAAGCCTTATTTGATAGGGACATAATCTCGTTGCTATAAGGAACATTAGAATTCCCATTCAAGGCAAAGATAAACCTAGGTGGAAACCGTGAGAAGGGTAACTTCTCTCGTTAAAACCGCCTATAGAGCCATTTTAGACTCTACCCAAGCTAGGCGGTTAATAGTGATGTTATAGATTGGAAATCTGTTTGGAAAACCAAGCTACCTTTAAAGGTTCAACACTTCATGTGGAAATTTCTACACCAGTGCCTCCCAACTAGAGACAAAACCTCTAGGTACACTTCCCACAACCAAGTTGATTGTCCTCTCTGTAATGGCCAATTAGAAACTAGCCAGCATATTTTTCTTGAGTGCAATGTTTTCAATTCTGTCTTGTCTAACATTGATATCAATTGTGTGCATTTGCTTCAAGGTAAAAATATGCATGACTGGATGAAAACTTGGTTTGACAAAGATCCAAAAAATAGGCCTAAGAATATCCACCAATTTCATAACATCTGCTTTACTATGTGGCATGTTTGGAAACTACGATGTAGTGTTATATTTGAACATGAGCGAGATCAATACCGATTCAATTGTTACGGTGTTAAGAATCATATGGTGAATGGCAAAGAATTCAGATAGCCCAACCTACAGGGAGGAGAGATAATATGTCTCTAAATCAACAAAGGACTTGGAAAAAACCTGGAAATAATGATATCAAAGTTAACTTTGATGCTAGCTACTGTAAGTTTAATGGATTGACAGGCATTGGACTAATTAGCCGTGATGTGTCAGGTACAAGCAATGAAGCTTGGGAAAATGTACTTCAACAATGAACCCGAGCAAGCGAAGCATTGGCGACATTTGAAGCGATGGCGTGGGCAAAGGAAAAGGGAATTCTGAATCTGCATCTAGAGGGTGATAGTCAGAGAGTGGTGAATGCAATCAATGGAAGCAGGGGAGCGATCAAATGGACCAATGCTACAATCATTCAAGATATAATCTATTTGCTTAATAATTTTAACACATGGAAATGCACTTTTGTCCATCGTGAAGGAAATAATGTCGCTGATTCAATTGCGAAAAAAGCACTTTCTTTTACTTGTAATCAGGAATGGCGTCATAATATGCCTCCTTGGCTCACTGAGGCTTTAGACTCAGATGAATCTCTTTTGTCTAATCCTTTTTAAATGAAATAAAATTTCTCTTTTCGTATTAAAAAAAAAAAAAAAAGATTTCAGTGCCTCTCCAAGTATGCTGGGACATGAATTATATCAATCAGTCATTGTCCAACACTTAGATGGGGCTTATTCCTTAAGGTCCACTTTGGGTATATCGATATGGCTGATACACTAACTGAAAAGAGACTCCCTGGAGCTCCACAAGATGCACGCGAAGCAGTTGCGTGGGGCAACAACATGTGGACTCGGGAGAAGGATGGTCATCATTAATTATAGTCTATATTCTTTTGATTAACTATAACTGCCGGTGTATAAATATCTCTGATTCTTGTCCTGAGTCTGTAGGATCTTTGTATTGAGAAACAATAACATTTTATCTTGGTATCAGACCTGAGAATGAAATTTTCTCAGGGGGATTCGATTCGAAATTCTTCTCGTCATTAATGGCTATTTTGTGAGCTCAAATCTTTTTCAACGAGTGAATTCTTTCTTTGTGTTCTTTGATCTTTCTATTATTCACTTATTCTGTGTGTTTCTCAATTTCTTCAAATTTTTCAGATCTAATGCATTCTTTGACAAATTGGTTAAGACCTTATGCATTCTTTGACAAATTGCTTCTTAGCTATTCTTGAATGCGCGCAGATGCCAAAGAATGCATCTATGTTTTTCTTCCACTGTTTAAATAACACCACACACTTGTTGAGGTTGCCCAAAAAACACAAAGATATCACTAATCAAATAATCTATTTATGTTTGCTCAGTCATAGAGTGAATATGAAACTCGGTCTGGTTCCTATTGAATCTGAATTTGTGTTTGATTATGAGTACAAGTTTTATGTTTTAGTCTTTGATCATAAAATTAGCTATGCCTAGAATATACCGTGCTTCTGATATACCGTTCTTCTGAGAGTAATCTATGTAAAAATTGTTGAAATCCTGAGCCATAATAAAGTAATCTAAATGTCTAGGGTTAGATGTTACGGTAGTGATGATCATATCACTGCTTTATGCCAGTTCTGGTTCAGAATATTCTTGTTCTGTAGTTCATTAATCGCTCGAAAATTCAACCCTTTTACAAGGTTTCTGTCAGGCTTTACTTCCGTCAGTCTTTACGAAATTGATTATCGCATATGGTGTTTGTTATTGATTCTTGTGTGGGATTTTAGCTGAAAATTTCAGATGAGAGGAATTCAGTATCAACTTGTATGGGTAAAACCACGGTTACTGGTTCTGGTTATAGAAGTAAATCTGGGTTTACATGAGCAGTATTGGCTTGTGGAGGTGACATATTCTTAACCCTAACTCAGCAATACAATTTGGTAGCTTCAGAACATATTTTCTCTCTTCTGATGTAAATAGAAAGCACAAGTGCAGAACTGTAGCTTATAAAATTTCTGAAGTGAATTTCATCATCAGTTGTATCAAAAAAATTAAGCTATGTTGTGCTCCCTCCCTTGGGGGAGGTAGGGGTTCGATGGCCGGAACTGGATCTTCGTGTTAGGCAACTGGATCTTCATTTTCTGCTGGCAGTATATTGCAGTGAATCGTACTACAGTCTTTGTCTTTCTGGACTCCAAGTCTCTGCAGTTTTTTCTGCATGGTTTTGTCGCTTTTGCGAGATGGTCTGTAGTTAAAGTCTCTGTGGAAGCAATGATCTTCGCTTTTACTCCAGTTTAGACGCGACCCATAAATTTTGCAATAGATTGAGAGAACTGAAAAGGTTTCAAGGCTTGTGCAGTATTATGGTACTACATGTTATTTGCATCTTAATAAGCGATTTGGTAACGTGAGGTAGCTTTAGATTTGTCTAAAATAAAAACTCTTAGCACTTTCATGTTGGTGGTGCATAAAGATCTGACCTGAAAGAAACTCTTGGCATATTCAGTGGTGGTGTCGTTGGCCAAGCAAATTTACAGCAGCAAAAATTCTTTCATAAAACCAAAACCAGTAAAAAACAATTGGATCCCTTCAGTTAAGTTCTCCTCGATAATAACATTCTCTTCTCAAGGACACTAATTGATCTATCTAACAAGTTCTGATTTTGGGAGGTTCGATGACTTGTGACAACCTCTCCAATGCACATTCAGAGAAAGATCTTTCCATGAGTGTAAAATGATACATGTCATACAAGGCGATGACTGTTATTAACCAGCTAAAACGTTCTCAGATAACTGGATGCGTGCACAAGAGTCGAGACTTCTTCCAACACTACACAGAATTTTGAATTTGTCATTGGAACATTTGTATGTTAAACCCAGATTACTTAGTTGAATCACATTACTAACTGGACATCCCAGATTTCGATTTATCCAGCGCTAAATCAATGTCAGTAAGCCCGGAAATTTCTTAAAATTCTTCTACTGTTGGGAAGTGAACCCCATGGCCTTTGGTGATGGTGAACATACAAGCCAAATGGATGGAAAATTCATGGCCTGTAAAAATCCTGGATGCGGAGGGGTATGAAACTTATCATGCATTGATGACACCAACAGAAAGTAGATTTATTCACTTAACTGGAAAGCTCACTTAACTTCCTAACTGTCTTTTCTTAAGAATGGAATTCCGCAAGCCTTAAGTTTCTATCGAAATCATAAATAAAATTTCTCCATAGGTTTCTAAGATTACTAGATTCTTAGTTTGGGCCTTTTATTCATCCAACATAGCTGATTCCGTGCACTTGGAGCTAAATAGGTACCAGTTCATGAAGAATGAGGGTGAGAGACTTGCTAGAAGGAAAGAACAAGGCAGGAAGAAATGCTTTTTTTTCTTCTAAATTGGTCGCATGAGGGATTGAACTAATGACCTCATACAAAAAAAGGGCTTTAACTCTTATTTTTACACTACAGTTTTTAGTCCCACATGGAATAGATTGCATAGTCTGCCATAGTTTTTATACCCCAACACTGGACCTGTTGAAAATAAACTTTAGTGTACGGGAGCCGTAGCTTTAGTTTGATGGTGGTTTGCCATGCTGTGGCTTTACCGTGCCTCCTCTCCCTACCCGCCCAAGAAGAGACAATGAATTTTTTTTTTTTTTTTTTTTTTTTTTTTAAACCTAATACACCGCAGATGGATATGGTTAACTAAGAATACTTCCCCATTAGTATAACACTAGTCAAAGAGAAGGCAAGGACATAAACTAGAAACTAACTCCACAATCATTTAACTGCAATGTTGCTTCATAATCATTCCTAACAAATTTGAGGTGCGCATACGGTGTTTAAAAAGCGAAATTTGGGTTATCATTCTGAAAATGTGAGCACCATGAGAAAATATGAACAAGAACAACAGGAGATGCACCTCCTTAATCAACAGTTTTGGCAAAGAGGTCTCAGTGGAGGCAACAGCAGGCTAGCAGCAACCACGAGCAGCGCTGGATGAGGATGCTTTCTTCGAAGGATGGCCTTCCTCTGGCTATCTACTTACGCAGGATTGTCAATATCTAAACTCTACTCATCTTTCATCAGTTGAATGTACTAGAACTAGTTCTTCATTTTTCTTCGGTAGATGTTTTCATGGTTGTCTGGTTTGTTTCAACTTGTTGCCTTGCGTCTAAATTGGAACGCTCTATACAAATTCTAATGAGACATGTTTTGAAAGCAGACATAAAATGCTGAGCAAAAATTGTTGTCCAGCATTTTTTTACTTAAAGGAATAGCGCAGAACTAACTAGTTTTCCTATCAGTTTTTTCAATACGACTTACGACATGGAAGATGTGGGACTAAATATTAGAACTGATTTTGCCAAACACTGGCTTGTGATTAATGCTCCAATTTAGACACGACCCATTCTCAGCAGGCATCTGTTTTATGTGGTTCAAAGAGAAATTTTGCTAGAGCGAATGCCGTTGCATGGATATCCTAACTACGCTTGGAAGGGAAACATGTGGGATGTTTGAATCAGCGGACCATCTTTTTAGTTTTTGCAAGATATAAAGGAAAAAGGAAAACTAAGAACAAGAACAAGTGCTGCCACTAGTAACTTAACACAACAAGGGAAGTTGCAGTTCCTAGGATCGGAACCTGGCGCTAGTTGAAGGAATGAACTAAACATCCAATTCAGATAACAGAATTCTGACACGTATACCATCTGTCAGTTCTCATATCTGCATAATCTGACTCCTAGTGCGCCACTAGATTTTTGTAGTTCCATTGTTAAGAATCTTGATTATGACTTGATCGAGCCTCTCCCGACCTTTCATGGAATGGTTTGGTTTGGTCATCAGAAGAAAGAAATAGGCGTACTACCAAAAAAAAAAATACTGCAATCTCGTTAGTTCTCGAAGAAGAAGACTCTCGATCTCATCTGGTGTGTTGGGTTTAGGACTATGTATGATGGTGAGGATGTACAAAATCATAAAGCAAAAAAGAAAAAAAGAAAAAAAAATGGAGATGCAGGGTATCGAACCCTGTACCTCTCGCATGCAAAGCGAGCGCTCTACCATTTGAGCTACATCCCCGTAGTGGTTGGGCAAGTTTCTTGTTTGAATCGTTTGGATATTTAACAATGCTTGCCTCCCTTTTGCTCTCAAATGCGGTTGTATAAAAGAGTGGAAACACAATGTATTATATGCAGCTTGATTCAAGTGGGAGATGAATCTTTTTATATATATATATATATATATATTTTTTTTTTTTTTTCAGGTGGGAGATGAATTATTCCCTTGTAGATTTCAGTGCGTCTTCAAGTATGCTGGGACATGAATTATATCAATCAGTCATTGTCCAACACTTAGATGGGGCTTATTCCTTAAGTTCCACTTTGGGTATATCGAAAGAGACTAATTGAAAGAGACTCCCTGGAGCTCCACAAGATGCACGCGAAGCAGTTGCGTGGGGGCAACAACATGTTGACTCGTGAGAAGGATGGTCATCATTATAGTTTATATTCTGTTGATTAACTATAACTGTCAGTGTCTTCAATCGTGCTAGGTGAACAGCTGGGTAACAGCTGCATACCAGCTGATTCCACATGGCACCTGATGTGGCAGACTGGAGTGCTTACTCCTCCAAACCACGTCATCAAAAAAAGTTTACTTTGTTTTTTCGTCGGTCTTCCCACGAATCAGTTAAACATGGCTTAGATCTTCGCACTATATATTTCATTTCCCTTCTTGATCAAATTAAGAAGCCAGATCTTGACTCAATACATATATGTCGAAGACATATTACATAATTTGAAATTCCAGTTCATCATTATCAATCATAGTCCATAGATACAATTTCTTCTTCAAAGATTAAAAACTACATTAAATTATCTATGAAACAGTGGAACAAAATGAAACAGTAGAAATCAGTTTGATTCCGAAATTGAAAGAGTTTTGAATAGATTAAGGGTTACCAAAAAATTATCATAATCTTCCATGTGAAATTTCATTTTTTTTAGGTAAAAAATCATCACAATGGAACAAATGAAACAGTAGAAATCAGTTTGATTTATAATTTTAGTGACCTTGAGAGTTTCGTGGAAGTGAAATCTGAATTAGGATATAAGTTCTGAAAAACAAGATTATTAATGAAACAAGTGAACGAGCACAAAGGAGTCAAAGGACAGAGATGAAACATTAATTTCACTTTTTCTAGTTTTCTTTCTAATGACATGGCAAAAGAATAAGTCACCTCTTTCAACACATCTCCTGCCACGTTCGAATCAGCTGTTACTCAGCTGTTAAACGGCTGGTCAAATAGCATTTTTGCAGTGTCTTGATGAGCAGCTGTAATTCACACGTGTCCTCCAGTGTGTGGTTAGTGATTGTGTGGCTATCAGTGTCTGTAACGGAGTGGATAAATATCTCTGATTCTTGTCCGAGTCTGTGGGATCTTTGTATTGAGAAACAATAACATTTTATCTTGGTATCAGACCTGAGAATGAAATTTTCTCAGGGGGATTCGATCCGAAATTCTTCTCGCCATTAATGGCTATTTTGTGAGCTCAAATCTTTTTCAACGAGTGAATTATTTCTTTGTGTTCTTTGATCTTTCTATTATTCACTCGTTTTGTGTGTATCTCAATTTCTTTAGATTTTCAGATCTATTTCTTTCTTTTCTTGATTGTCGATGGATACTGCTAAATCGATTTCAAAAGTTCCTCTTCATCAACTTGCCAACATTGTTAGTCTTAAACTCAAAGAAGATAATTTTGTCACATGGAAATCTCTTTTTCTTGCTCTACTCAACAAATATAAAGCTACTGGTTATGTCACTGGTGCTGCTGTCTGTCCAACTGCGCGAAATGATAATCCTACTTACATTCTCTGGAAGGATGAAGATTCAACAATTATGCTTTTGTTATATTCAACAATGTCTGAATCTGTCATTCCTTACTTTGCTGGAGCTAATTCTGCAATTTAGTTATGGAATAACATTCAAAGTCGATTTTCACAAGTTTCTGCTACTCACACAATTCAACTCCGCCCCAAAAATGTCATTCCTTAATTTATGTTTATTAATGTCGGCACTAACCAATCTAAGTGGATGGAAGCATCTTGGTTATAGGAGTTGAGGAACCAATCTGATTAGATGGAAACATCTAAAGAGTCTATTCATAAAAGCACAGAGCTCAGGTGTTAGAATTTAAAAACATGGTAGTTTCGCCATATCCTCGTGATGGAAACATCGAAAGAATCCTGATCACTTCTTTTTCTTTTTCTTTTTACCATTGCTAGGGTGAAATAAAGTGACTGAGATAAAAAAAAAAAAAAAAAAATTGAGACCCGACCATCAGACCAACCGGAATAAATTCAATAAAGTCGACCACTGGAGCCCTTGTATATGCTAGTTGTGTTGACCTAGAGTTAGGATTATCGACCAATGGTCCCCTTGTATATGCCAATTGGGTTGATATTAGTCAGGCCGGTATCTCAGTCCATTAGGATAGGTTCACCTTAGTCAACATCATCCATGTTTTTCTGTACATCCATCTTCTTAATCTATCCATGTGATTGGTTGACTACGGTTTATGATGTCCAGAAACTATCTGAGTAGAGCTCTGTCACTTTATATGAATTTTAGTATGCTTGAGTGCAAACTCGTGTGCAACAATTGGAATTTCGCATCAGGGTACTTCCTCATGTAGTCAATAAGTATGCCAACCAAGGAGATTCTTTAGTGCCTTCCAAGGTTCTGCGTAGATAGCTAGTGTCTGGAGTAATGGTTTTATGGGTACACCTCTGGTAAACCCTCCCGAGATTAACTCGGTCGCTGGGGCCACCTAGTGAGTTAGAATTTTATTTTTTATTAGTTTTTTGCTCGAGGACTAGCAAATAATAAGATTTGGGGTATTTGATAGACGCATTTATGTGTCTAATTTGTCCTCAATGTTTCGTATTGTTAGTACTCGTTTTTGTCCTTATTATGGTATTTTGTGTGTTTGTAGGTATTTTTGGGAAATAAACATTTTTGGAAAAATCGGCTCGAAAAATTATGCAGAGCACCCCCAGAGGACACTTGCTATGCGGACTCTCACTTTGGTTAAGGGCCACCTAAATTACTAAGGGGCACCCACAAGATATTCGCACCCAAGCAGCTGGATAAGGGGTAACCTCATCTCATTCGTTTGAAAATAAATTTGGCGGGAGAAATATTTTGTCACCTGCGTAATTGCTGAATCGAGTTTGGGAAGGTTTTGTGGGGATTCTTTCATGGCTTTGGACTTGTATGGGCTTGTTAAGACAAATCAGGGCTGTTAACCTGGTTGGTTTGAAGAAAAAAAAAAGAAGTTTCCTCGGTGTTTCAATGAAACAGGGAGACGTGAAATATTCACGTTGGTTATTATTCCTTCACGAGTTTTTCTCTATGTCGCGCGTGTCTGGAGAAGGTTTAAGTCACCTAGCAAGTAAGTTCACGATATGGGAGCGTGTTAAACAACTACAAACACGTGAAGAAGTAAAACAGAGTAAGAAATCTCGGTTATTTCCGTTTAGTAAAGAGAAGATATTATCGCATTAAACCGAGATTATTTGAATGATGTCGAGTATAAATAGTCTGTTGAGGTAGCAGGGGAGAGTACAGAGAGTTTGGGAGCATTACAGAGCTTAGAAAGTTGAGTTGCAGAATCACCATTTCTGCTTCTGCTGAAGAACACGAAGAACATAAGACTCACGAATGACCGTCGTTTTCGCTACAGTGACAACGACACATCTGAGGGTCGTAGTTCAGGAGACAATCTTAAAACTATAGCAACAACAACACTTTACATTTATCGTTCTCTGTAACAGTCCGTTAGTAACAATTTTAACTGTTACATATCAGGCTTTTCATCTTTTCTCCCTTGTTCATCATTTGTAAACCATTTTTGAGCATTAATAATGATTTTTGAGCGTGTTTCCAACATGATAATGAGCTAATTCTCCCACAACCAAGGCAATGAGGAAGCTATTTACGCATGAATAAGTGGTAACCATTTTATTTTCTCTAATTTATAATTTATAATTCACCCAATCTTTGCTTTTACGAGTTTTAAATTGTTTGCATAATTTTCGTCATTAGTTGTGATTCAATTAGATAGGTTATACTTTGTTTAGATAATCTATGCTTAGGGGATACAATTAATTTTTGAGAATTTGCCTGATTATTTGTGGATTAAGAAATAAGGACTTAAAAAGATAATTAGAGTTTTGTGTTATTCACCATAAATTATTCATGTGTAATAGTGGAATCAGTGTCTTGGTTATTTTCTCATATCTTGAATCAATTTTGTGTTAAGTTTTCCTTATTTTTTAAGTTTTATAAGTCTAAAATCTTTTGCTTTCACAAGTCTCAACGAACCTTTTTACTACAACTCAATTGAAAATCACATCACACATGCCAAGCCAAATTCGCACCTAGCCAAAGATAGCCACGCCCAAGGCGAACCCTTGGCCCCACATGCCAAGCCTAACCACACCCTAGCCGCGCCACCCTGTTGGCCTTCCCTACGCGGCCACCAAAACGAAGGCATGCAACAATCAACGGTTGCACTTCAATCCCATGAGAAAATCCTAGCCATCCAAGGTTACAGTGACATATGGTAACCTTTGGCCCCAAAACCTAAGTTTGGCCACGCCAAACCTTGCCATGCCAACAACCTACCGCGCGCCACCACGTTGGCCCTCACTGTGACTACCAAAACGAAGGCATGTAACAATCAACATTGCTCTTCAATCCCGGAAAATCCTAGCCATCCGAGGTTACCGGATGACACATGGTAACCTTTGGCCGAAAACCTAAGTTTGGCCACGCCAAACCTTGCCATGCCAACGACATGCCAACCTAGCCGCGCCACCACGTTGGCCCTCACTCTGCTGGGGCTACCAAAACGAAGGCGTGCAACAATCAACGGTTGCCCTTCAATACTGGAGAAAATCCTAGCCATCCAAGGTTACCAGACGACACATGGTAACCTTTGGCCCGAAAACCTAAGTTTGGCCACGCCAAACCTTGGCATGCCAACCTAGCCGCGCCACCACGTTGGCCCTCACTACTCGGCTACCAAAACGAAGGCGTGCAACGATGAACAGTTTCCCCTCCTCTCAAGATGAAAAATCTCGACCGTCGAAGTTCACCAGGCTGACAAGTTTCCCGATCTTGACTTTCCATGCCACAACAACGTGCTACATGTTTTCCAAAACATTCGAGACATCAACACAAACTGGGGGATCCTCTTTGGGTATTGGTTTGGCGGTTTACAGCATGCGGCGTACACTACGCCCGTCATAAGGAAGTGTCATAAGGGTGAGGCGCTTAGTAAATACGGGAAGTTATGGGTGAAAAGTTCATGGGACATAAAGCACATGCGTTAAAAACTTTATGGGACATCAATTCCATAACGTTAGCAGTTTCATGAAAACCAGTTTCATGCGTTAACCACTTTATGGAACATCAATTCCATGCATACGGTTACCACCTCCTCCCATTTACTTCCCCACTCCTTAATGAGACCAGGGTACATTTTTACTCCGACTTGTATAAATAAGTCTTACTTATTTCCATTGAACAACAAGTTCATACGGGAGATACAACAGTCAGAAATACTTGCTTGCTAGCTCACCTTGTGAGCTCTCTTTTACTTTTCTGATAACAAGTCGTAGTAACCCAACTACTCTTCCAGAATTAAATATTCTGGTCTCACCACTTTCCTTGCTTCCCTCCCCAAAACCAACCCATTCTCCTCCACTTTGTGACCGAAGAAAGTCTGGAACGGCTATTTCTTGGTTTAAGCCGAACTTGTACAGATTGATCTCTCGAATCTAAAGTACTCCCTTGTAGTATATTGTTTAGGGTTTAAATTGTTTCTCACCTGCATACCCGCAATTACCGAAATCAGCAGAAACCATTTTTACCTACAAACACCAGTGTATCTCGTGGGGATATCCCATGAATTATTCGGAAACCTCAGTAAGTCGAGTCAGAGCCTAGAGTAGGTATGACCAGTGTATCTCGCGATGATATACTAGGAATCAGTCCTTGATCTCATATAGGATTAGTCGTGCTTACAGGAGACGTGCATATCTCCGCTAGCTCTGGGTCATAAGTCTGCAAGGGACGTTTTTACGCATCTACAAAGCCTACATGACCAAGAGTATCTCGTCGAGGATGTATACTAGGAATCATGGCATCACAATCAGCTGCGTCTCGCGAAGACATGCTGGAATTGTGGTTGTTTAGGTTCATAAGTCTGTCGGGGACGTTTTACGCTCTATAGAACCTACGTGACCAGCAGTACCTCGTGGGGATGTGCGCTAGGTGTCACAGCATCACGACCAACAATGTATCGCGGGGACTATACTAGAAATCGTGGCTATGAGTTCCTTGAGAACCAAGGTCTTAATCTCTCCCGTGAGAGTTGAATTTTGTCTATGATATTGAAATGACACTTTTGCCCCTTATCCAAATTTCACCATCTAGTGAGAAGCGTCTAACTTGAAGCGTTCTGAATTCTACCATTTTTTTTATTTGCACCAGAATCTCTGGGTTCATGGTGTAAGTGTCTTTCATCTAGGAGTTTGATGTTTGTGCCTCCTCATGTTAGTCACAGAGATGTCTGATGCACGGTTCTTTGTCAGTCCCAGGTTTGTTGTAGGAATATGGATTCTCATTTACTGAAGATATTTGATCATTGGGGTAAGACGTTTATATTTTTTTTTTTTTTTTGAGATTGAATCTTCATAGATGATATAAAGTCGTTGTTTTGTGTCTGCTATGTGTCTTGATAGGGACTCATGAAATTTCTCTGCTGGGATCTATTTTTCTTGGAGATAGCCGAACGACCTCGAGATTGGTAGACACCTTCTGGAACTGAGGGAATATCTATCTTTTCCTTTAGTCATCACGTATGACTTTGACACATGGGGCTGCTTGTTGAGCCGATTTTTTGATATAAGATATTTTGACTGAGGGAATTGCTAGTAGGAAATTGGATGAGTAGTGTTTTTTTCTGGATTCACGTATCCTTCCCATGTTTACTTCAGTGATAATAGTTGGTTGTGGTTGTATGTCGAGTAATGGAGCCTTTATCTGAATTGCTGGTGTTGAAGGGTGAATTCGTGTTTAGGTCATACCCATTCTAGCCACACCAAATGACCTCACAATACCCAGAATAGTAAGAGAAAGAGTTGCCTTTCTATTGTACCTTGTCCTTTCTTATATAGGCTTTCCTAAAACCCCTTCTTTTTACAACATCATGACACATGTCCTAACCTCTCTTAATTACCCTTAATGTCGTTCCTTAACATAACCTCATTCTTCTTTATTAATTCCTTCTTCGTCCTTTCTTCCTCATGGGTATTTTCCATTTGGGCTTGGGTTTAGTCACCGAGTCCCCATACCTCACTCCAAACTCATCTCTATTATTAGGGGTACCCCAAGCCCGCTAAGGGATATTTTTTTATGTATCAACAGCTGGCTTCACGAGTATTACTATGGATTTATTTTCCCTTGATGGATTCGACTGCAAAGATATTCTCCTTCTCCATCTTGGGTGAACTGAGGTCCCATCGTCAAATGAAACTGGGTATATAGTCTTTGGTGTAGCCGAGATGGAGGCTCATCGGGACTTGGTCATATAATTGCTAGAGTTAGGTCCTCTTCTTTATGAAAGAACTGTTGTTGAGGTAACATATTAACCAGCAGCTTTGCATCTTCGGATAAGCATGAGCTTTGGTTGATATTCATCTTGGGATATAGCCTCGTCTTATTCCTTGTCTCGTTCTAGTCATATTCCTATGGAGCAGGAAGAACGCCAAGTTGTATCTTGGCTTGCGATTTATGACCATATGTGGCTCTGCAACATATTTGACTAGGTCACAAATTTTTTGGAGACTTTCCAAATATTTTCTAACTTTATCATGTAGACGATGAAAATGTGAATCCAATAGAGAAAGAACGAGGTTAATCGGATACAAAATGAAAGAGTGAAGTAAACTTCCTGAGTCCTGTGTGATCAGGTTGAGGGCCCTTAACCTAAACGAATTTTGGAAAAAATATTTGTCAGAATCTTCAAGTTTAGAGCGTCATCCGGTCCTTAAGGTCCTAGATAGTGATTAGGTCGACTAGATGGTTGCTCATTTGCTCTGTCGCGTTCGTAACGAGCTTCATTTTTTCTGGTAAGGTCGATTGCAGACAGACTGGATCCCGTCTGTTATTCTCATCAGTTTTAGTAATCCTTATTTAGAAATGTGTGCTCGTTATATATTTTTTGGGTATATCCCTACTGGTAACTTTAAAGGCGTTTTAAGTATGGATATCAATCTAAGATTTTGCAAGATTCTGTTGAGTCCCCAAGATCCCGCCATGGTCTTTACCCAACGTGTTCAAGGATTAATGGTAGATTTTGATGAAAACAGGTTACTGGGGCGTTTTATTATGTATGAAGAGATCCATGTGATCCGAGACGCACTAACCTAATCACTAAGGTCAAACTCGAAAGAGAGAAAAAGTGTTGGTATGGATAAATCTCTCAACTAAGTTTGTAATGGATTTACATAAACTGAATCAATTGATCGTTTTTGTGTCTGGATTAGTGGAATCTTCTTCCTTCCTAAGAGACCATGATCGATATATATAACTGAGTGAACAACCTCCCACTGTGGTCGCCAAAATGCAGTTACCTAAAATCTGAGAGAGGCTAAAAGTGGGATTCTAGGGTTTCTGAAAGTTAGTTACAAGAGGTTGAGTAACCACATACAGTGGTCCTTAAAAGGATGCTTTGGTTACAGGGAATAGGTTTAGGGCTGTTCTTCAGGAAGGAAGCAGACGAAGAGAGATATCATAGAATTCTAGGGTTTGAAGAAGAATTGCTCTGAGAGGTTATGATAAAGATTATCGTAGCTTGGTGAAATAGAGGACCTATTTATAGTTGAATTCTCCAATCTCATGTCGGTGAAGATAAGGATTGTTTTTTGTGCCGTACAGAGCAATTCTCCCGTCTCTTCAGGAATAAAGATAAACTAGGTTGATTTTATCTCATTATTCCACCGCCTTTACTCTCTTATAACGTGAGAAATAAGTTGGGTATTTCTCACACGTACCGTAAACCACCAGACCAAAATCTTAATTGATATCCCCCCATTTGTGTAAAGTTGAGTCAGCCTTTGTGATGATGTGTTGAGAAAGTGAAATATTCTATTTAGCCGAGTTGGCCAAGATAGAGAGATATTCTCCGATCTATAAGAATGACTAGGATGAGTCACGTGAAAATGCATGAGAGGCCTCAAAATTTTTGTGGAGAGTCTGAAAAGGAGATTTGATTTCTACACGAGGCTCGTGCCTAACATGGAGAATATTCAGCCTTGTCTGAGATTTTCCCGAGAGATTTGAATCTCTTCGAGATTTTGTAGGGAGATTTGAATCTCTCCGAGATTTTGGAAAGAGATGTGAATCTCTCTAGGATTTTGAGGAGAGATTTGAATCTCTCCGAGATTTTGCCAAGAGATTTGAATCTCTCCGAGATTTTCGCAGAGAGATGTGAACCTCTGCGAGATTTTGAGGACGGACCAAAATCTATACGAAGATTTTCTTAACAGATCTGAATCTCTCTGTGGTCAGTTGGGCCACATTCTGAAGAGAGAGAACATGCTTTATATGCCGATAAATGTCACTAGAGACTTTGACTCGCGTGTCTTTAACCAGCGTATCTTGCAGATATGTGCTAGGAAACAATCGCGTATGTATTTATGGGGCCGACATGACCAGCGTATCTCATAAAGATGTTTTAGGATATGTTGAAAGGGCCCAGAGGCAGAATAACCAGTGTATCTCGCGGGGATGTCCTAGGACTTATTCGGAAACCTTGGTAAGTCGAGTCAGATCTTAGAGTAGACATGACCAGTGTATCTCGCGATGATGTACTAGAAATCAATTCTTGATCTCAAATAGGATGAGTCGTGCTTACAGGAGACATGCATATCTCCGCTCTGGGTCATAAGTCCGCAAGGGACGCTTTTACGCATTTACAGAGCCTACATGACCAAGAGTATCTCGTCGAGGATGTATACTGGGAATCATGGCATCACAATCAGCTGCGTCTCGAGAAGACATGCTGGAATTGTGGTTGTTATGGTTCATAAGTATGCCGGGGACGTTTTATGCTCTACAGAACTTACGTGGTCAGCGGTATCTCGCGGGGATGTGCGGTAGGAGGGACAACATCATGACCAGGAGTGTCTCGCGGGGACGTATACTAGAAATCGTGGCTACGAGTGCCTTGATGACCAAGGGATTAATCTCTTCCTTGAGAGTTGAGTTTTGTCTATGATCTTGAGATGACACTTTAGCGCCTTATCCAAATTTCACCGTCTACAAGTACAAAAGACAACGAAAAATACGCTTTAACTAACAACTAGTCTGACATAACTTCAGTTATATACTAATAAATGGAGTAAAAAATCATTGATTTTTAAATTAAATATTCATATATTATTAATTTCATAATGTATTTCCTAAAAAAAAAAAAAATCGTGATGTTCTGGATTCTGGAAATAATTTTTTATGGCCTTTCTCCGTAGAGTTCGGAAAATGGGTCATTTGTCCAAATATTTTTAAAACATGGTTCAAATGGACGACTAAGAATTAGTATGGGTGAAACGGACACCAAAAAAATAGCAAGGATCAAACTGGATTCATCCTGACTTAAACTTAAAAAATAACAAAGATGAAACTGGATGCATCCTGATGTAAATTAAAAATAAGAAAGAATTTGAAAAATGGGTAGGATGAAACTGGTTACATCCTGGCTATTTTTATATTTTTGTACATTTAAACAATATCAAAATCTAAATGTCTTTTTCACCAAGGAATTATTGATTTTGGTCTTTTTAACCAATTAAACCAATTTTGTGTCACTTGGTAAGAAATGTACTCCCTCCGTCCCACTAATAAGTGACCTAGTTGCTTTTAGATTTTGTCCCTCCATTAAGTGACCTATATCACTAAACAAGAAGATATTCTTAAAATTATCCTTTTAATTGATTATAAGAAATATAAGAAATATGCATAATTTGATAGTCATGTTTATATTCGTTATGTAGATGTTTTAAAATGCTTTTCAATAGTACAAAGTTTGCGAACATCCGTGGTGTAGTTTGAGAGATAAATCATTTCAAAATTTCACTATTTATTATCCATAAGGGTATAATTGTAAAAAGTGTTTAAAAATACTTTTCCCCTTGATTGCTTAAAAATTGTGCATACTTGAATTAGGTCACTTAATAGTGGGACGGAGGGAGTATTAGTACTATTCATTTTTCTTGAACTTCGCCAATAATGTTCAAATTATTTTTGGAACCCAGTAGGGTGCAACTAGTATTTTCTAAATTAAATTGCACCAAAAACAATTCAATTATAAAATATATTGCATGGACCGAAAAATCCAAACACCGCGAACACAATAAAATGGCCTTATGCTAATCGTAAGGGCCGATGTAAACCACCAACCAAATCGCCGCGAGTCCGCATTAGCTTGTCTCGGCCGTATTAGAATGGTTGGTTTTTTTCCAGGAAATAGACCATATGGTATGAGAGTCGCACGGCTAAGAACATTCTGGTTCTTACGAATTCCAGAAGATTCCACCCGAGCGCGGGAATTCCAAACAAAAAAGGCGAGAATTGCAAACGAGATTTGAATTTTCGAGAATTTGGATTGTTGTTCCGATCAATTTGTGTTTCTTCATCATAATCCAAATCTCCCCTCGTCTTCTTAATTTTCAATTTATTCATGTCAATTTCAAAACCAGTTGTAGCTTGAACTGATTTCTTGTTCACTTTGGCATAGCTTTTACTGGATCAGGTCAAGATACCGATAAACTGGGTTGTGAATGCAAAGGACCTAATGTTGAAGGCCCTTTAAGAGGAACAACCAGTGTACAATCACACTGTGCATAACGATCCCATCAAGAGCTTCACTTTAATTATTTTATCACACTCACAACCACAAGCAAACTGCGAGAACATTCTTTGGAATAATCTTCTCCTTGATCTAATTCCTCGCACATCTTCAGAAATGCAATAAGATCAATTGTGCCTAACGAATCCAGCAACAGCTTCAGAACTGCAATAAAAGCGGAAATTGAGAACTTTGCATCTCATAGCAAATTCCACACCTAGTTTAACTCACTGGATATGCCAGCTGACCAAATACTAATGTGATCCAAGTCATGTTTACAGATTCCACACTCACTTTTGAGTAACAGGGTCTCATGACATAGGCATTGTTTCTGCAAGGAGAAGTGCATTTTAGGGGGGGGGGGACCATTCTATGTAATTATTTTTACAAATTTCATGCTCACTTTTGAGTAATGGTGGGTTTCATGGCATATCATTGTTTCTGCAAAAATAACTGCATTGACAAGACTTAAACCGTCCTATTCTCTTTTGACTATCATTTGGATATAAACCATTCTATTATTTTTAGCAAATGTCACACCTACATTTGAGTAACAGGGTTTCATGGCATATCATTTGTTTCTGCAAGAATAAGTGCATTTAAGGGAAAAGATGCAAACCATTCTATTCTTTCTATCTCATTTGTATGCAACTCAAGAATATTATTGACTCAAGCTTCCCATTCTTACCATTTATCGTTTGAAGTCCTCAAAGAAAGCCAGTGGGTCGATTGCATATGACTCCACCATTTTGGGTGTTGGACTGTTCCCAGATATGAGTACCTGATCAAACGGTAGAAGAGCCTCGCCTGACACGAGATTAAAGCCAAGTCGAGTGCCGTCGTTAGAGTTGAATTGCTGTTATCCACAGAGTTGTAACAAAGATGTTATAATGATGCTAGAAATTCTAGGTTGAGCTGGCACATCAGAGCTGCTGCTACTGCTGCGACTTTGAAGACTATAGCCGAATGATGAGCACCTAACTAGACCAGTGGTGTGCGCACCTGGAAATGAATGAATGTACTACCTCCATTTCGAAAATATAGGCCGGTTTGATGTACAAATTATACGTAAAACCAGCCCATCTTTTAGAAACCGAAGGAGTATCAAGTTTTGGATTAGAATCTGATGGATTTAAATTAGAGGAAAAACATACTCCCTCCGTTCTTAAATATTAAGCTGGTTTCTATAAATAAATGTTTCAAAAAAATAGGTTGGTTTCTCTGAGCTAAGCGGGCTCACATAACAGAGATTCTTTCGGGCGTTGTCATTGGTAGAGGGGATGTACCTAATTTTGCCTTGTTGTCGAGTACCCATAAGTACTAGTGCCCCAATATCATGTCGTAACCCAGCTCTTTGACAATGTGGAATCTGCTATGCGTTATAGCGTCTCCTATCTTGACCTCAAGGTTGATGTAGCCATGCGCGTTCAAGACTTCTCCTCTCGGGTTCTTAATCACAAACGGGGAATGGGTAGCGTCTTGTTTTGTAAATCCCGCAGCTTTCAGTGTCTTGAAAGTAATAATGTTGAAGTCAGAGGCCGCATCGATGAGTGTGTTGTTTAATTCAATATCTCTTAAATGGGATGTGGTCAGCAGTCCCCAGTTGCCTCTTTCGATTCCGCCCGCTGGGAAAACTTGGGCCCTTGGCGCGGTTTCCATGGAGGGAAAAAGACGTTTGCCCGCCACAACACGATTGAGAGCCGCGAAAATATCTTGGCGTTGTACCTTGGAAAGGTAGAGAATTTCACATACGTGCTGCATCACGGATTGTACGGTCTCGTGCATGGAGTCCCTAGAGACCCCGCAATTCCTTACTGGAAGTGGGTCTCGATGCACTCCCTCGTTTCCTAATTGGAGCTCCCCTGCTTCTATCTTTTCTTTGAAGATACGCTTCAGTCTGTTGCAATCACTTGTTGGGTGGTGAAAAAATCTGTGGTAGTGGCAGATATGGACTTTCTTAAGAAAAAAAACAGAACTAGACATGTTCTAAAAAACAAATAGATAATCCCAATAAATATTCAATATAAAAGGCCACATTAGTCACATACCTCGGGCTTTGGTTCCTGTTGTTCATAGAAGAAACTAGGACAGCCATGGTAGCGCACAACCCATGCTCATGTCGTAACAGGGACAAAGCAGAAACCCGCCTGGAACAGGGACATAACTGAACAGGACAGGAACCCGGGACAACACTGAACAGGACAAGACAGGACAGGAACCCGGGGACAGGACTGGAACTGAACAGAACAGGAGTAGAACTAGTTTTCTTTTCTTCCTCTTTTCAGAGATATTTTCTAGATTCTACCCGATTCTCATTCCGATGGTACCCAATCACAACAAAAACATCCAAATAAGTTATAAAATGTAAACACACGATTAATTATGCTTGTATTGGACAAGTCAATTCATACACAATATGATCAAGTCAAAACAGGGACCGCCCTAACAGATGAAATTAGGTATCAATCATCAATGTATACAATCATGATTCACATGACATGAGCAATCCTTAACGGACGAAATAAAATTCACACATTAAGCATTATAATATTAAATAATACTTATCAATAGTTTAATCCAAGAACAAACACAAAAAACAATAACTTTTTGATCTAAACCTAAAATAAGGTTGTGATATGAAAAGGATATGTCTCAGTTAATCATAATCAAGCAACCAATCATACGAAGACATAGATATATCGGAAAACATTTGATAATAAGAGGCATATTTGAAGAAAATGAGAGTTGTTTAGATATTACCTGGATGACGCTGCAAGATCCGGTCAAAAAAAGTTTTTGACCTAAATCCCGAGATCGTACTTGAACCATGATAACCCAGAAAAAAATCGTCGAACAGCTGGTGCTTATTTCTGGATGATTGCAAAGGGGAGTATATATAACCGAATCAATCTCAATTTAGCCCAGTTAATTAATTAGGGAGCCAACAAAAAAAAAATAAAAAAAAAAAGATCCAACTTCCAGAGATCGTAATAGGGTTCATGATTAGTAAAAAAAAAATCAGGCTAGAGCTCATGAGCTATATGGTGATAACGTTCATTTAGTAAAAAAAAATCTCGAGGCTAGAGCTCGTGGTGATAACGAAGTCGGAATATATGGAAGATAAAGAGGCACAAAAAGTTTTATTGATCATCATGTTACATAAATATATTCCTTTATATATAAGTAGGAAGAGAACCCTAGATATTATATTGGACACGTACATCCATGGGCTACAAGCCCTACACTTTATATTTTAGAGAAATACGTGAGTGAGTTTACTGATACATACAAGACCTGGACGGATCAAGGATATAAACCACTACAGTATAGACTCTCCGGCCAAAATACAAAAACGTTACTTAGCCTTGCATCTTTGGCTAAGAGGTTAACTACCTCATTAATTTCTTTTGGGACATAACAACATTCCCATTTATTAAAAAGTTCGATCATAAAATTATACTGTAAGTTGTCCATATCACGGATCCATGCTTTTCATTGATAGCATTCACCGCGTAAGACAGTAGCCTTCAAGTTCAAGATTGTTATATACATGGTTTGCAGACGCCCATTTGATTCATTTCAAAGCGGCGTGCGCTTGACCCATTTGAAGGATTTTATACTTGCTTTCATAGTGAAAGACTTGATCAAATTTGGTCATACTATGGGCAAAGGGAAATCCGCTTTTATCCCAAACTCAATCAACCCATCTTCAACCAATTGAGTGAGTAAAAGTCTCCATTACACAACATCCAGTTAGTCGTGTGAAATAAACCAAAGAAAAAAGTTAAACGGTTTACCATTTGAAACTAAAATGAAAAAAAAAATGGCAAACAATTACAATGTTAGTATTTTATATCTTCCCATGACTTACAAGTTGTTATGTTTATATAACTTTCAAGAAAGAAAAGTACTGGCCTACACTTAGTTTGTCGTTAAGTTTCATTTTCAAACGATCAACTGCTTGCCACATACTCCCTCCGTTCTTAAATAATAGGCTGGTTTCATGTGTAATTTGTACATGAAACCAGCCTATTATTTAAGAACGGAGGGAGTAATTTATTATCCCTTTTCCCATGCATAACGGGTTTTGCACTCCTTAGCCTAGTATCTTTTTCATTTTCTAAGTGATAGACTATAGCTCATAAACAATCTATCACTTTCTATCGGTTGAAAAACTAGGTGATGGGGTATAAAACTCACCATGGAAATTAGATGAATGGAAATTATACTGTATATTTTGTGCCATATATTATACATAGTTTTCAAATTATAAATAAAAAAAAAAGAATTTTCAATGACCCTACATATTTTTAGGGTTTAAATTAAAAAAGAACATAAAAGTTATGATGGACATGCATGTTTTTAAATTTTAATTAAAAACTGAAGGTATTAATATGAAATGATTTTAAAAAAATAGATTACTCTCTTTGATGTTTCTTAATCTCCATGAAAAAAATTCATCACTCTACAACATCATCTAAATTGGAACATGGAGGAGTATGTATATGCATTCAAAATCGTCTTTTTTGGCTTGATGAATTCATTTAGCGGATCTTTTTGGCCAATGAATTCCGTTGCAACTAGTCAAGGTCAAAGCGGATCGGCAAATAAAATCCAAGAGGTCTAATAAGATGGACGGTGATAATTTCTTCCAAATCTCTCTCTTACCATATATAAGCCTTCGATTCATCACTTTGGATTGTGTAGTTGAAATCGTCCATTCATAGCCGCGCCTCCACAGCAAAATTTGTTTGGCTTCGTAAGGTAATTGATTTGATTCGTTTTGTTTCCTTAGTTTCTAAGTCGATTCATTCATAATATTATAGATCTATGTTTTAATCGATCGATCTTTTAGTTTTTTTACATTAAGTTTATATAGACCCCAGTTTTATAATCCTTACCCACATAATCATTGACCTTTGTTACGTCTATAGATTCAAGCGCAATCACACTACAAAGTACAAATTACAGTTCAACATAGGACTGATACTCAAGTATGCAAATATTTTTTGTATGTACTAATAACACATTGTACTATAAACATGTTTGCATATAAAATATCATTATCCTTTAGAAAACATATGAAAGAGTGATACCCATAAAGATAAGTATATCATCGATATTAATTGATGCATATGGTGTACATTAAATACCATCTTTACCCTTATTAGACTTGTTCTCTCTTTTACCCATTTATTTTGTTTATTTCTTTTTCTATACGTTGATGTTACTATATATATGTGTCCAAGTCTCCTTCTTAGTTTTTCTTAGAGAAAAAAGTCCAAACCCTTGCCTTTAGCCTTTCTCTTAGAATAGAGTTGACGTGAAGAAATGCCCCTTTAATCTTAGTTTGTAACTTCCAAGTAATATTTTAGTACAAATTTCTAAGTATTATAGAGAAGAACATAACCTTTTTCTTCTTCCTCGTTCCTAAGGATAAAAAAGTTTAATATGAAGGTTGGTATATTTTTATTTAGTGGTGTTAATTTCTTCCATTTTTCGACATTATCATTACATTTTTAAGGTTCACTTTACATTACCAACCCACGTTATAGAGTCCAAACTTGTGCACCACCCAAAAACCGGTGCACATACCGTCTCTTTTTATTGATAACATATACGAGGTAGTTTATAGTTTTTCATTTTTCATTTTTTATTTGTTTTACTAAAATTGCGTTGAAAACTATGAAAGATTAAAAACTTTGTGATTAACACCTTATTTCCTCTTCTCTTCTTTGCAATTGTGAAAGTAAGATTTACAACAACCAAAAAAAAGTAAAAATCAAATCTAATATATTTTCATGTTCTAACCACCTAAAGCAAGCAAATTTATTTGGTTTAAAGCATTTGAAATGATAACAATGTTTCTTCAGATCTAACTAAAAATAGAGACTTGTCTATAGCACTGATATTGTACAAAGAAAATTTTCAAATTCATATCATATGTAGTTGGTCAGCTGAATTTGCCGTAAGGTTTAATTGAAGTTGCGACATCTATATTTTCCTTCTTACTTTGCATGTTTTTTCTTTATGAGATTGTGTAATAACCACCATATCACCTAATTTAAAACTTATATATATATATATTATTTCTTGATTATATTGTGGACCATCAATCTCAAACTATATATAGATTTACTAGCTTGGAACATTTCTTCCTTGGTCTGTATAGAAGCTGTTTGTACCCAAAATAAATTCTAGGCACAAAACACGATGATTTGATGATGACGGTATGAATTAGGGTAGAAAACATATACAAAATAAAGAGAAGAGGCAGAGATTTAACGTGGTTCGGCAAGTTGTGCCTACATCCACGGAGGAACAGAGAAATATTTTATTGATTATCTGGTACAATAGTTTTCTCCTAGGTTAGCTAACCTAAAATTCCATATCTTCTTAGGGTTTAGGATACATGTATTTATAGTGTTTATGTAACCCTAATTCTACAAACTTGATGTGCAAGCAACTTGGGAAACAAGCCTTCCGAAAACTTCTAAAATCTTCCTTCACGGGCTTGATTTACGGGCCTTCCGTGTATAAAATACACCGTACAAACATCGCCCCCTTCTTAACCCCCAACAAGTTGGAGGTTAAGAAGTTTGTTTTTCCCGCCAGTGTCGACTGTTGATGACGTAACTCGCCCCCAAGCATTTGTAGAGACATTGCGAAGACGCCCCAACCGTAATTACCTGCAAAAAAATAACAAAATAAAATAAAATAAAAATAAAAATGCTCACGTGCTAGGCGAGACATTTTGCCACGTGGTGGACTTGTGATGCTCGAGAGCTAGTCGACTCTTGAGTGAAATGTAATGTGCTTACTGGGACAAGGCTTTTTGCTCGATACGTAACAAGGTCAGTAGCGCTCGCTGCTCGGGCAGAGGTTTGGCTGTATTGCTTGCGTTGAGTACGAGTCTTTGGACCAATATCGGGCATTGGGCTCGGTGGTCGAGACGAGACTTTGTGCTTGCCAAGGTGCAAGTCTTTCATACTCGCAAGACGAGATTTTATGCTTCAAGATAAGAGCAAGACTTATGTGCTCACGTGCAAGGTGAGGCTTTAGGTGCTTGCATGTGATGCAAGGCTAAATAGTGAAGGGTCTAAGCGATCCTCATCTCCAACTCGATTATGTCGCTATCCACGAACCTCGAACTCGATCATGTCGCTATCCATGAACCTCGAACTCGATCATGTTGCTGCTCGAAGTGCACATCAAAGTTTCTCGAACACTGGATTTTTTGCTTCCATGTTGTAGGGAATTGAAAGACGATTCTAACGAGCCAAAATCACTCAATTCGGACTCAAAACGAAGAAGTTATTCACTTAAACAAGGTCTGAACGAAGCGCGTCTTTGTGCATACGTAGCGATCTTGACCGTACACTACCTACCGACATGGCGAAAAGAGCTGATGTGGCGTTGCTGACTGGACGTAGGTACTGGACGTGGCGCTGAGAAGCACTGGATCGTGGTGTACCAGTAGCTAGACAGATCGTACGGCTTGGATCTTCTATATCCGACGGATCCGATTAGCTGGATCCGGAGGTGTACCAATGGTTGGATGACAAACCTTTGGCAACCAAGCTTGTAACGATTTCTGCTGCTGTTGTTTTGGTCACGCTTTCTTCAACTGTTTAACAGTTTCTTCATCTTCGTAACGGTTTCTTCAATCAAGCTTCAACAGCTTTCTTCAACCTTTGTAACGGTTTCTTCAACCTTCGTAACGGTTTCTTCAACCTCGCAACGGTTTCTTCAACCCTAACTTTTTTTTTTGCTTTTGCTGATTTTTATTTGAAAATTCGTGCACGTTTTTTGAGGTTTTTTGACGCACCTATCTCAATGGAAAAACACGATTGTTTTACACGAATCCCCTTAGTCGGCGCCATGTTTGTACCCAAAATAAATTCTAGGCACAAAAACCGATGATTTGATGATGACGGTATGAATTAGGTAGAAAACATATACAAAATAAAGAGAAGAGGCAGAGATTTAACGTGGTTCGCAAGTTGTGCCTACATCCACGGAGGAACAGAGAATATTTTATTGATCATCGGGTACAATAGTTTTCTCCTGGTTAGCTAACCTAAAATTCCATATCTTCTTAGGGTTTAGGATACATGTATTTATAGTGTTTATGTAACCCTAATTCTGGTACAAACTTGATGAGCAAGCAACTTGGGAAACAAGCCTTCCGAAAACTTCTAAAATCTTCCTTCACGGGCTTGATTTACGGGCCTTCCGTGTATAAAATACACGGTACAAACAGAAGCATATCTGGATTCTGGACCACTTCCGTTACTAGATGTAAACATTCTAAATTATTTAACCATGCAGTCATTTCAATGTTTCACAATCATGTAATCAATCTACAACATGATTTATGTAGTTCACCATTCAGGAGATTACACCTACCATCAAGAATATGGCAATGGAAAACATAACCTCATAAAAGCCATAAACAATAAGAGTACCAAAAATATTGCAAAATTTGAAATTTAGAATAACTTACTCAAAGACAAAACCATGAATAGTAAACCTTTGCTCAAATTTACCATGATTCTAGATGAAAAATACATAAACCCCAAACTCAAAAACCAACCCACTTCATCATATCATCAAGCAAAAGGAACGATTATGATTTTCATATATCATACTTGTAATTTCAGAATGACTCATAATATCTTGGAATGAAACCCAAATTCTGAAACCAATAAAAGATTAATTGAGGTTGGTTCCTTCGAGTCTAGGCAATTGTTGAATTATACTTAAATGGTCGAAATCATCAGTTTCATATTCAATCAAAAGAATAATCGAGTTTCCTGAAATACATAAAATTGACAGTTTTTTGGTTAATAAATATGAACTAAAATCTTCTGTAAAAATATGAAAATAAGAGTCGAGTAGGTAAAAATGCAGTGGGTTGAGATGAAATTTTCTTTTCCCTTATAGTTAGGAAAATTAGTTGCCGATAAAATAAATGATGTCTTCCCATAATGCCACCGTGAAGTCGACCACATGATCATTAGAGAAGCTCTTATATGGTTACACCATGTATAACTCTTCATCTTGGGAAGTAACCTTATTTGAAGACAACCATAAATTTTGGTGATACCAAGAATGAGCTAATTTATTTTATATTTTTGCATCTAACCCACTAAATACTTAGCATATAGTCCTCCAAAATTAGGGAAAATATCGTTTGGTCCCTTTTTAGGTGGTCCCATGTCTGTTTAGTCCTTTGGGAAAATGCCTTTACTGTTTGGTCCATAATAATTTAAAAATATAAAAATGCATAAAATTACCCTTCCGTGTTAATTTTTACTTATTTTCTTGTTCATTCACAAATGAACTCCTGTTAATTTCTACTTATTTTTTCAGAAAACATATAAACCAGAGTTCATTCCAGAAATGAACTCCATATAAAACCTAAAAAAACAGAGTTCATTCCAGAAATGAACTCCATATAAAAACCTAAAAAAAACAGAGTTCATTCCAGAAATGAACTCCATATAAAAACCTAAACACACAAATCTCCATCTTCTTCGTCATCTTCATCGATTTCAACAGCAGCAGAAACATCGATCTTCATTAAAACAGCAGCAACAAACATCAAATCGTCTTCATCATCTTCGTTTCAATCTTCATCTTCTTTGACAACAGCAGAAAAAGTTAAAATCAAATCTTGTGACGAAGAAACACATATATCTATCATCGTCTTCATCATCTTCATCGTGTTTATCATCATCTTCAACCGCAACAACATCAAACAAAGAAGAAAAACAAAGAATCTTGTCGCAAGTCGTCGTCTTGTTCATCATCTTTATATACTCATCGCATTTATCATCTCTGCAAGTCGTAAATAATCATGTCTGCAAAATCAAAACCCTAAAACTCACACAAATCTTCATAGTTTATGCAGCAGCAGAAGAAAAAGAGAGAGAGAGAAACTAGATCTGAAAATATGGAGGTGAGAGAAAGTAAATCTGAAAATGATTTCCCCTCTCTTGATAATTGAGTATATATGTCATAGGGTGACGTCATGGATGATGTAATGGTCCCAAATGGGTATTTCTCGCCACTCCAAGATGACAATTACATCATCCATGACGTCACCCTAGGACCAAACCATAATTTTTAAGACCATATTATAATATATTTTTTTCAAAAGGACCAAATAGACAGCTTGATCGAGTCAACTGACTAGATTCTCTCTAATATATTATTATCGGGACTAGATGGTATTTCCTACTCCAAAATTTCCATATGCTTTTGTAAGAACCATTTTTTGGGGACCAGCCTTTTTTTGGGGGGACCATTTTTTTATTTTAGGTAAGATATTAGAAGTAAATCTAGGTCACCCCTTATCTAGATATTTATGATAATACCTAAATTAACCTATGATTATTTTTGGTTAATGATTAGTAGTGTTAATGTTAGTTAGTGTGATTAGTGAAATGATTTTGAATAAAGATTTGAGATTAAAAAATCAAATTTTTAAAAAAGAAGTAGAATTATTGAGAGAGAAAAGTTAGAGAAGATGAAGAAGAAAAACATGGAAAAGAAAAAAAAAATTGAGTTCACTAAGCTAGACTATTCAAGTGATGAATTATTTCTTAGATGGTGAATGTATTCTTCCCAAAGCCAATCTCAAGATGAAAACGATGGATTTTACCAACCACAACCGGAGGAAGACTATTTGGGTACCTGTGTATGCTCTAAACTTAGATAATGTTGGTTGAATTGGTCCAAATTTTCAAAAAATGTGAATTTGTTAAGTAGATTTGGCTTGTCTTGCTACCTTGTGTGAAGAACATGTAACCGAACTCATCTCGAAAGTGTAGTTCGGTTACTTTTCTAAACACGCAGTTACCGAACTCTCCAATAATAGAGGTTTTTGAAGTTCTGTTAACGGAAATGTTACCGAACTTTGTAAATAGGATTACAAAGTGTTATGTTCGGCTTAATGAAATGTAACCGAACTTTAGGGTCTATAAGTTCGGTTAGTTTGCAACCAATAGCTAACCGAACTTATGTAAAATAAGATTACACATTAGTGTACAAAGTTCTATTGTTTCAAAACTTCATACAAACCAATATATAACCGAACTACACACAATTACTTAAGAGTTCGGTTTGTCAAGGTTTTTTGCGAACAAACCGAACATAGTGGGACAAGTTCGGTTAAATTGAAACTCAACATAGTGGGCAAATAGCACAGTTCGGTTACATTTTTTTTTATTTTTTTTTTAATATTGGTAAAGTTCGGTTACAAAATAGTTTTAGCCTTCTTTGCGAACCTACCGAACATAGTGGGCAAAGTTCTACTAATCAAAAATCAACATAGTGGGAAAAAAGACAGTTGATTTACATTTTTTTTTTTTTTTTTTTGTAATATTGGTAAAGTTCGGTTAGAAAATAGTTTTAGCCTTCTTTGCGAACCAACCGAACTCTCGAGTTCGGTTAAGAAAAATTAATTCGTGATAACCGAAGTGTTCTTCGTGTTCTTGGTTTCGAGAATGTTCGGTTAGCTAACTAGTTTTTTTAAACTATTCCTAACAAACATGCCATCAGTAACTTCCATTTAAACCATATTTTGATGACTACCGCTCAAAATTTCAATCAAAAACGAATTTGAAGTAATGGGTTTGTGGGAAAATACTTATGGATGGGTTTGTTTATAAAAGATTGATTAATCGACGATGAAAATTCAATGAATCGACTGTGCTAAAAATTTGATGATTTTGATTAGATTTGTATATGATCGGGTTAGATGATCATAAATTGATGAAGAAGCGAAGAAGAAAAATTGTAGAATAGAGGAAGAAGAAGTTGTAGATTAGTTATAATTTTTATTAGGTAAAAGAGTAAATATGTTAATGATTTAAATTAAGTTATATATATAGAGGTGGTGTTGGTAGTCTGGAGGTGGTAGTGGTGGGCGGTGGTGGGAGGAGGTGGTGGTTATATATATGTAGGTGGTTATTAGGTTAGTTTTAAATTAAATTAAGTTAAGGGTAGGTTAGTCATTCCACATTTTAGGACACCCCTTATAACTATAGGGAAGGTGGCCTAATAAGACCATGGTCCCCTCAAAAAAACCATGGTCCCCAAAAAATAGTTCTTTAGTAACTTGTTCAGGCCCCTTAATATAATTATTTTTTCAGGCCCCTCAATACTTTAGGTCCACTGGGCTGCAACTAAATACCC
This sequence comes from Papaver armeniacum, assembly GCA_023531295.1. NCBI lineage: Eukaryota > Viridiplantae > Streptophyta > Magnoliopsida > Ranunculales > Papaveraceae > Papaver > Papaver armeniacum. The sequence goes on along the minus strand of JAJJWW010007737.1, from coordinate 17,589 downwards.
ACTGGGATTGATTCAAGGGTATTTTAGTAATCGAACAGTTTTCCCCTATAAATGATCGTAGCCCTAATTTTTTTTTGGTAATCATCTTATTAGAGAGAGAGAGAGTAGCAGTCAGTGTGTTAGTGAGGACTGAGGAGGCGCCCGCTGAATGAAAAGCCAGATGAGAGTTTGACGTTGCCGGAATCAGATTCAGATGGAGAGTTTTGGTTTACACATACCCTGGTGGAGATCGAAACATAGATCTTTGAAATTGTTGTCATAATGGGCTATTCTCTCAAATCTAAGCCGTAAATCTCCATGAATAGACGACACGAAAACAGTAGCAGCCAATCGAAAGCGCTTGTTTCTGTAAGATCTGTAAAATACTGGTGTTTAATTTGTTCGTTGTCTTAGCTCTCAATATTAACATTTTTGGTTTGATTTTTCTGTGCAGGCTATCAGATCCGGCTTCAGTTTCATGTTCATCTATGGACTATCAAGCTGGAGAAATAAATCAGCTATTGCATTCCAAAATTACCAGCAAAATTGTAGCTTCCGTCGCATATGTCTGCAGAAAATTTAAAGATCTTATAAAAATTGGTAATCACTGGATTAAAGATGTTTTATGATGTCTATCAATTAATAGGATTGGGGCAAAGGATGTAAATGGTTTAGTAGGAGAAATATCTGGGTGTATTCATACTGATTCAGAGTAGTAGTGTTTTTGTTATTGCAACTGTTGCTTTATCTGAACATTAGTAGTGTCTGATGATATCTCTTTATCTGAACATTAGAAAGATCAGTTTGGGGTTTCAATTGTTAGAGAAGATGATCTTTGTAGACCTGCATTAGGAAGATGATTTTAGTTTGTGTTTGAATTGATACATCTGTGCTCATAATCTGATACAGTACTGATTTCCTCAAATTATATAGTACTCATTTTTTTGGTACAAATATTTAGTTTAGATTTACTTCATGATGTTAGTGTCTGGTGATATCTCTTTACGTGCACATCTGTTTTTAATGTGGTCAATTAACCCTGAGATGATATCTCCTCCCTTTTTGTTTGTTTGTTGTCGAGTCTCTTGCTATTTACCTTAGTGTGACCAGGAAAATGTTTTTTAGTTGGGCTTACGGACATGATATGTCGCTCCATTGCGGTCAATTAACCCAAATTGTCGCGAGTGTTATGATTTGGTAATGTCCTCCAAATTGCTGTGCTCTGTGAATAAATAACAAGTCACACAAGCAGATGCCAACATTGTCGTACTACGATGGTACTAGCAGCATGATAATACCAATAAAAGAGCTGAGTTAAAACTACGTCGAAACTATCACCCATGCTCTACTGCACTGCAACTTCAGTAGGGAAATTTGGTATCCCAACGAACAGTTTGGTAGAGAAATTAGATTGAAGGAAGTTAACAGCTGGCCATGGCATATTGGTTTATCTGGAAGGCTAAGTGTTTAAAATGCTTTCAAAAGGTGCCAATCAAACCAGAAACAACAACCAACCACATTTGCAAACTTCTCAGGAGCCTAAACTAGAAAAACCATAACACATTACTCAACATAAATCCCACTGATGGCCAATCGAACTCTATCCAGATTAGAGTACCAAACCTAAAGTTAACTATGCTCAGCTACTGCCATTTTTTCCAATTAGTTTTTGTTGTCTCTTAATGTTTTTATGGAGCCAACATTCTGCTCAAGCTTTTTAGTTGCGGTTGGATTGAGCTTAACTGGTCACAGACTCACAGGCTCCGGTTCAAGGATTTCAACGCAAAATAGATGTTTAGCTGCAGCTGGATTGAGCTTAACTGGCGCAGGATTTAGTTCAAGGATTTCGACAAGACTTAGCAATTAGCTGAGATCAAATTACTAGACATTGTTTTGTAAATTAGTTCCAAGTATTGTAGGGCTTTATCCTTCATTACAGGGAGCATGCACTTCCAGAAATTCTCGAGTTTTCAACTAGCAACTGACGAGCCTGGGTTAATACCTCATTCGCTGTGTCATTGCCCCAAGTCAAAAGATGCCTAACAATGAAAAGAACGACTACTTTGTATATGCAAAATGGGATTGGTAAAACTGGTAACATCATGCACAAGTGACAAAGCCATTTGATGTAGTAACTTGGAATTAAACTGAGAAAGGTTAGGAGCGGAAACAGTTAAGCTTAAGGATCCATTGCATATGCAAATCCTATCCACCTTTCTCCAACACCTTCTCTCGAAAGTACAGGCAAAGACCCACTTCTCTTGCAATTTTGCAAATCCTAAATCTCAGTAATTGGCAAAGTGGAAGCAATTGGGTTCTAAATCTACGTTCTGTCCATTCAGATGGAGCCAACCAGTTACCACTAAATACTTCACTCTAGTGTCTTTCTATATGTTGCAGAGCTTGGCAATTTTGTTCCTTCACAAATCACCAAACTGCATAAGAAGTACCAGAGAACAAACTGCTGTTGATGGGAACTTCCCGGTGAAAAAAAAAATAATTTAATATCGCGCCGTCCGATGGACGAGCATAAGGCCGTTTTTATAGGTATGCTTCTTCCGGTCTCGCAGTTCAGTTTTTATAGGTTGATATTTTCAATACGGCTTACGACATAAACGGGAAACCATCTTTTTAGTTTTTGCAAGATATAAAGGAAAAAGGAAAACAAACTAAGAACAAGAAGTGCTGCCACTAGTAACTAGGGGAGCAATACAAGAACGGAAGTTACGAGGAAACCACCAATCAGCTATGTTGCTAGTGAATGCATGCAGAACAAACCACAGGTCCATAACCCACATTTCCTAGGATCGGAACCTGACGCCGATAAATGTGACGACTAGAAGAAGAACAAATTTACCAGTATGGTCATAAGAATAATATGACCAGTAACAAAAACAATAAAAATTAGAATGGGACTAATTGGGCAGAGAATAATATGCAAACCTTGGTAAGGTTTTATTTTAGCATGGGAGTACTTAAAAGTGCGCCTTACTAAATTTAGCAGATTTGACATTCGCCAAATTTACCCGCTTCCATTGTGCTTGAGATTTTAGGATGGGCAGTACTTCAATCGAGCTCTGGTTCGTTATCTCATCCTGTTAGAGCATATGCACCTACACCTCCTGTACTGTATCACCTAAGGATTAGAGTTTCCATATGAGATTGTATCCTGTTTCTATGTTTAGATTATACTCAACTTCTAATCCAAGTATGGAACCCTAGGGTTAATCTCTATCCAAGCGGTTCTCTTATCGCAATAAAGTCACTGATCCAATATTCGCTAGATAAACACTCTCTGGATACCAAGCCTTCATTCATTCTACAACTCCTCCACAACCGGAACATCTTCACGAGTCCAATTTTGTGCACACTCCTTTGACGAGTGTGCACGTAACAAACTAATCTTATTGGTCCTCCTTAACAAACGGTTATCCCATATTATCAAATTAATTTTTATTGTGTTTAAATTTAATTTAAATCTACAAAAGGAAATCATACCTGATCTTCTCCATAATTATAGTGTTTCTAGATATGGAAAAAAAATATATAGTTTTGGGAACGAACCAAGCTAATTAAACACCGCAACATCATGTGATCTTTCTTCATAACTAACATCTTGTTCGTATTGTTCATAACTTACGAAAAAAAAAAAAACTAACAGTTATTTAATCTTTTCAAAAAAATTTTTTGTCAAACTAACAAGGATCTGCAGCATTGGAGCTATTATTTGCTAGAAGAGCCGGTGCTTTGGTTATTCAAGAAGTTGGAAATGGCGGTCCTTTTACTTCTTCAGTGCTCTCTTTCAGTCAATGGATTACAAGTGTTGCTTGTTCCCTCATTGATCGGAAATATAACAAATCAATTGAATTAGGCAATGGACGTAATTTCTCTGGCACTGGGCTTTCACGTAAATGCTCAAACATCTTCGAAGGTTCACTCTTCATCATTAGGAAGTTATCATAATCAGGAAGCTGTTGTGGAGAATATAACTGATCACAGCTCATGTCACATTAATACAGTTTTTTCTAATTCTTAATTCTTTTAACGGTTGGGCTTAAGTCTAGTTTTGGCTTGTCGTTGATGTTTTAGAAGCCTTGTGCTGCACGATTTTAATGATCCGAATGAGAGATTAATAATAACAACGAACCCATTGTGAAATCAACTTGATATCTAGATCAATGTATTTTGATCAAGGTTTCTTTCTAAATGATCTTTTTAAAATGTTCTTATAGTACTAATCTCCACGATTATCATAATATAGAAAAACATAATGAAACAAAACTAAAATATACTACCAGTGAAGATTTATTACTCATTACTTGATGAATAGTTGATTTAGATCTTTGTCATCGATATACAAAGAAGGTGAATATTGAAATACACTCTAATTTAAGAGAAAATTAGATATGATTTCCTTTTTTAGGTTTAAATTAAATTAAAACATATTCAAAATTAATTTAGGGAAATTAGATAACCTTTAGTTAAATTAGACCAATCAGATGAATTTGTTACGTGCACACTCGTTAAAGGAGTGTGCACAAAATTGGACTCCATCTTCACCACCGGCCCTCTTTTCACTTGTCGAGTGTTTGTTATTTTCGTCGAAATCCTTCTCCTTCCAGTAAAACACCAGAACGACAGATAAAGAAGAAGCGATGGTTGTTGATTCAGCAGCTCTGGGAAACAAAACGAAACATTCGCGAGAGGATCTTTTGGATCTGAGGTAAATATCTCTCTTATTCTTCTTCGGAATCAGTCTTTATTTTTTTTTTGTAATTAGGGTTTTATTTTTCTTGGCTGCAACTTTTTATTAGTGTATTTCATGGTATATGTAGGGTTAAAGGTTTTATGGTTCTTGCTTTTGTTTTTGTTCTTAATCAATTTGCTTCCTTCTTAACGGATGTATTGAAAAACCTTTTGCAGCAAGAGGACTGGAAATCATTTAGAGATGTACAAAGGGTTATTATAGATTATGTGCTTTTTCTGAGAAAAATTAATCCTCTCAATTCTTCTAAAGAACGAGTCGATTTGCTTATACTAAAGGTATGTACGTTGTTTGATGTTGAAGTATATGATTATGTACTGAAGGTGATTTTCATTATAAGTTTGGCAATGATATATTTACGCTTAACTCGCACAGTACTTTCCATGATTGTTTCGCTCTCTTTTATTTTGATTTTCTTACTTTTTCTTGGTTTGCTGAGCTTACAACAGATGCTTCAAGAGATTAGCAGTGTCTTACATAATGAGAATAAATTCACGATATTAGTTGACTTTCGGAAATGGATTGAACGGCAGCTACTTGATGAAGATTGGGTGCGTACCCTCAAGTATACCAATCTTAAGGAAGGACAATTGAAGAAAGAAGCAGAAGATGATGGCAAAGATGTTCAGCTTCTGATACAAGACAATCAACTCTGAACAAATCGAGGTCAGAAATTGTTAAACATGGGTTCATGGTAGTAACTAACCAACATATGGCTTCCTATGTATAATTTATCACATGCAGAGCAAACCCATGTTTATTCAACGGTGATTGGATTTGAGATCGAAACTCGTCTACAGTCTACATCCAAAATTATGTAAAACACCTCTATAAAGATAGAGGTAGAGAGAAAAACCATGGACGATGATGACCATGGTTTGCATATTGGTGATGGTGACTGCAGAGTTCCTAATTACCCGATGAAATCGGCTGAAGAGTTTTCTTCTTTTTCATATGTTGTTTTCTTCAAAGCATTTCTTTGTGGATTTTTTCTCGTTCCTGTCACTAGTTGTTGTTCTCCTGCCATTGTTTTTTTTTGGATCGAACAGATTTTAGAAAACTTATGTTGGATTGAATTGTAGAGTTAAACGAAGGGAATCGATGTTTTCTAAAATATGTTCGATTCACTTCATTAAATCTACAATCCAACAAAAGTTTTCTAAAAATCTTTTCGATCCAAAAACCATAAAAGAAAGAAGAAGAAAAAGAACATTGGCAGTGGAGAGCAACAACTAGTGACAAAAACAAGAAAAAATCCAGCAAGAAAAGCTTCCAAGAAACCAACGTAATTAAGAAGAAAGCAGCTCTTTCGAGAGATTATGATCGTGTAATTAAGAACCCCGCAGACACCATTACCAATATGCAAACCATGTTTGTTTATCATCGTCTATGGTTTTTCTCTCTACCCGTATCTTTATAGACGTGTTTTACATGATTAATTTTGGATGTAGACGAAGTTTCGATCTCAAATCCAATCACCTTTGAATGACGACAAAAAACTATAACTAACTGCTGCTAGACGAGATTCAAGATCTGTAGAATTTATCTCCTTGCATTTTTGGTGCTTATTCTTGAATTGATATCTCCCGCAATGTTGTTGCTGGATCAATTTTTGTGCTTTCATAATACATTAATGTTCATAATTTGGTACACTTTCAGATAATAACTTCTTAATGTACAAAAGTTCATATTAGATCCTGTAATCTTGGTTAAACACTATTTACTATTACAAATATATTATGTTTAGATTTTAGTTCATCTCTAAATGTTGGTGTTTCATGAATAGTTACATTACATACATATTTGATGCTTTACTGAACATGAAATAAGCCTAGTGATGATAATGCTTGCCAATTACCTGTAAAGAAGACTTGAAGCTATTTAAACTTGAATTGGTATCTCCTTTGCATTTTTGTTGTTGAATTAGTTATATTTCACAACTCGAACATTGTCATGATTTGTTAGCTGGTTCATCTCAATGCCTAGAAAGAAATACTGTAGGGCTAATTTTAATTGTTCATTTCGTACTTGGGAACAGTCAACTATTGTAAGTCCACACATATCTTAGTCGTTAACCACTTCACCATCTATCCAACTAATTTGAGAAACTATAAGTAACTCTTACATATTTTGTATTTTTTGTATTTTTTTTGTATTTCTTGTGGTCCTTACATGACATTTTAAACGCATATAATTTGCAGAGTACTTTATGCAGGACTTGAAACTTTGTATGCTCATGTGGTGATTGCACAAATCGCTTTACCTTAGATTGGCTAGGATTAGATATGTTGATAAGCATCCTACACACTTCACAGGTATAGAGGAAGGAGAATTCAAGTTATAAAGCAATGCCGGAAGTTCATAATCACTGATGTTTGGCTGAAATAGTAAAACAGCTGAATGAGTAACAGCTGAATTATTCGAGTGCTCTCTGCTTGATCTAAAATTTACCGGAACTTCAACAAAAATAGGCATTGTCTAGCATATTCTGCTTTGGGCTCTATATGCAGGATTTCCTCAGGTGCACTTATCCCAGTATGCTTTTCCACAGCATATAATTATCGCAGTGACGACAAACCTCTGTTGCTACCTAGTGCAGTTTTCATCCCAGTTGGAGTTTCCAACAAAGGGTCCCTAAGGTGGTTCTCTGTTTATATCCACGTCTTGCAGTCAGCAGTACAAATTATTTGTTGCTAAATTTTTATTGTATGTATTAGATCAACAAGTTCATGATGTGCCAAATTTGAGCTAATGTTTAAGTCTTAGTCACCAGTGAACTCCTAGGGTATGAGCGTTTTTCAGTGAAAAGCGCGTTTTACAAGATACTCAATGAGGAACGCGTTCCTAGCAAGGGAGAAACGCGTTCCTAGTAAGGGAGGAACCCTTGCTATAAATTTAACAAATAAAAAAGATAGCGTGGATATATCAAAGAAGAAAAAAAGATCTATTTTTGTAAAGATATAGCAAGAAGATTTTCTAAATTTATTTTGTTCCTTTTTTAGATTAAAGATGTTTTCTATTACATTTATTATTTTATTATTACAAAAAGTAAAAGTATCATTAGTATATATCAAAATCTGTCATAAAAACCAAGGTGACCAAACTTGTGGTACAAAACCCCACTCATATGTTGGGATTCATTAAAACTCTATCTTAAACTAAGTTGATACAAAAACCCCAAATTTTAAGAAATTGATACAAAACCCCAAGTTTCAAAATTGGTTTCATTAAATTTTATGATGAAAAACCAAAATTGGTTTCACAAATTCTATGAGGTTTCATCAAATTTTATAACATCAAAATCTTTGAGGTTTTTGTGTTACTTTGTTTTTGGGGTTTTTGTGTTACTTTTGTTTTTGGTGGGTTTTTATGGATGGATAGTGACACCTTTTAGGTTATAACTCATGGACCGATAATACATAGGATTTATATTTTACGTTCCTCATTTTGAGAATGTTACGTATTTTCGTTTAATTTTCGCTCCCGCTCCCGTCCTCGTTCCCGCTCCTGGTGACTAAGGTTTAAGTAATCCCTATTTTGTATAGCGTGACTATAGGCTCCAGAAATTGTAATAGCAGGTCTGCTTACTTCTAAAACGTCCTAGAGATTTCGTAGATTTAGATACGAGTATCTTCCGGAACTGAGTTTTGTATTTAGTGCAAAACCTGCCATCTCCAGGAAGCTGTTCAGAGCTAATGCAGTGTATATGTTGGCTTTGAGTGCTACGCATGCCCAAGCTTCCTTCGAACCATGTAGGTTTTGGACACCCCGCTAACTTCCGTTTGAACTAGTGGCTATAGTTTCATATAATTAAGATGCCACTCCTTATAAACTTCGCCTCACGCTGATTCTTCTCCAAACTTTTTAAGGTTTCAATCTTTAAGATTTATCTCATCATATCATATTCTAAAACTGTTATTATTTTGACACAAGATCTGATGCATCTCTTGCCATTCATGTCAATACATGATAATTTGGTACCCGATTCTGGATAAATTATAAATCACACAAGCCGATGCTGGGTGTGTCGATATGGGGCATCCCAGGTACATGACAGACAACTATGTAGTATTTGAATTTAACAAAACTAAAAGAGTTAGTCTTTCAATCTTTCACCTGGAATGCAACGTCAGATGAGAGAACTCTATCATGATCACAATTTCTAAAACATAACGCCATGCAGGTCCTAATTAAATCTGAATGGTTAAGTCGCGTGTATTAAGAATTTTAGAAAAAAATCCTACCGAACGGAAAAAGAAAATAAGACGAGCAGAAATTAAGACAAGGACACTATGTAACTCGACAGAAAAATGGTCTAACTAGTAATAGTTGGAATGATTGTTGGCTGTAGCGTTACGCGCAATTCGGTCATCCGCTTTGTAGTAGTAACACTCGGGTCGAAGATGAGATGAATGAAGCCTTTCGCATTTTCTAGTTTTAATATTGTAGGCCACTTCGTATTCACGATCGTTGTGACGGCATTCCATGATCACTACATTCGGATCCACTGGATTGAAAGCTATGAAGAAATACTCGAATTTTTTTAGCCGGGGGGATTTTCTTAGCCGTGGTATTACATATATGCCATCTTCATCTTCTATTTTAGTATTTTTACACACCAACTGCCAAGTCGATCCGTCACTGCAGCACCCATCTCGGAACACCCAGACACTAATAGTGCTTACTTCTTTACTTCTTCAATGTGGCCATAGCAGAGAAGCCCTTTGACTCTCCAAGACATTTTTGCTCAATATTAACCCTACTACTACCCTCGGCAAGTCATATAGTCTACATTCACCACCACCACCACCACCAGCGTTGTTGTGATTGTAAGCTATCATTCTATCTCCTCTACCATCCATCCAGTACCATATTCCAACATGGTAATTAACTACGTGGAGGTGTGATATAGAGCGGCACTACGGGAAAAATCATCATTGACGACACTAGATAAGAGTTGTAGTATCCCTACGACAACTCCATTTCATGCATTGTGGAACGGGGGTATTGTAGAAAGTCCAAGCTTTTCTACAATGGTTGACAAGGGTTGTAAAGGGTGATGTGATTCATGGTTCGACAATATTTTTCCAAAGTTGTGATTCTCTATCGATTTTTTGAAAAGCCTAACACAACCCTTGCTTGTGTTGTAGGAATATCTTGGACAACACAAGTAGGGTATCGTGGAAACATATGTAACAACAAATACTGGTATTATCAATACGATTTACACGTCTCTTGTGTGAGTTGTGGAACTATCTTGGACAACACATAGTTATGTTGTAAAGACACTATTTCACAATATCTCGTTTGTGTAGTTGAAAAATGGTAAACGACATTTATTAGTATTATGAATAATACACACACTACACCTTCTAGAGTTGTAGAACTTTTCCAACAACTCCTACTTATGTTGCAAGATTTAATTTTACAATACCCTTAAAGGTTGTAATATTTGAAGTAACAACTTCTGTTTTCACTAGATGAATGTATAACTACAACTTTTATTAGAAATTGTGTGCATAAAACTATTTTGAAAAAAAAAATTATAGCTGAAACTGGATTGCCAAAAGTATTTCACATTCACTTTAACCTGCCAGTGCAACACACTTACATTCATTCAAATTAACCTACTAGTGTTAAACACACACACATTCAAAAAAATGGCAGCGATACAAAAGTTAAGTTTCCTAAACACACTCCAAAAAGGTTATGAAGATGTCTATGAGAACACTAATCGATCCTTGGGCCATGTAATAAAACATCCGACAACATTACTAACATACTTGAACTCTGAAGTTGGCATGTAGACATAAGCATCATCCACATGAGCAATTCTCACACACACAATGTATGCCAGATCATAATGAATCTAGAAACCGCATCCCATTCAAGCTACTATCATTTGTGGGGGAACTGCCATTTCGATTTCAGTAGGAGCCATCATTGAATTCATGACGAAGTCTTCTTCAACCTGATGTTGGTGGATGGTAACAACATCAGGCAATGGAGTCATTAGACCATTCTTTCCTTTAGGATCCCAATCCAACATGTTCTTGGCCTTGATACCAATAACACCCTGCTCAACAAAACAAACAACAAATGAACTTTTTTAAGTTAGAAGATTAACTAATTTCGAAACAAAGAAAATATAATTCGGCACAAAAAAAAGTAAAACAGAAAAATAGGCGCTCTTTTAAGTAGGACTGGAGAGAATGATCAGATCGAGGTAATACATTTATGTCACCGTTTCGACAATCAAACCAATATGGAAATTACCTAATCATCACCTCATACTCTCCAATTGTCTAACTCTAAACAAAAATGAAACAAACAAAAGTAGAAGAAAACAATGACAAATAAACAAAGAAGAGATTTCATGGCATCAAGATCTCCAAGGTGTTAACATCAATGAAACATCGACGCGAATTACCCGTTTACATACAAATTTCCTTCATTTGCCCTTGAAAGTCAAAGGCAGATCGTTTAACTTTGAACAAACAAAATAAATCAATTGTTATGTTCAAAGGAAAGACAATATAGACAAAGTACAGAGAGAATGATCAGCTAGAGCTAATACATTTATGTCCAAATGAACTAAGGTGAGCTACAAAAGACAAGTTACATCCAAATGAACTACATGACAGTTATAGGAATTGAGAATAATTCTCAAGAAAACCTCGAAAAAACTAAACTAGACGTGTTTGACATCCACCACTAGCTATAGTAGAGGAATAACATTCAGAAAGGAAATAAGTGACATGTTCCACATCCACCACCGATGTCCAGGTCATGCTTAAAACATTATGCATATTTTTAAATAGAAGGAAAAAAATACATGTAACTCAAAGACAGTGCTCTCGCCTACATAGATAATGAGAGAGAAATCCTAAAATACCATGAAAAAGGGATCAAACTAAGTTAGACTATTGTCCTTTACAACATATGAACCAGAGAGTATACACCAACAAAGAGAGAGTACGAGAATGTTACCTAAGAAGTCTCTGACCTTTAGAGATTTGATTCCAGTCTCCAACAATTGGATTGATGCCGCACCATCCTAAGAACTCTTGCCCCATGGTGGTGGCAAGATCGTTTCATAAAAAAACTACAATTTTTTTGTTTCTGCAATTCAAATATGAACTTCTTAGATTTCAGGCCACACATTGACATTTACATAAGTAATAAGTGTGATACAATTTAGAAACACTTACCACTCCTCTGACAATTGACATGCTTTGGGATAGTATCGTTATTAGCTTTTAGCTTTTCGATGCTCATAGTAGGGGAAACACTTTGAAGAACCCTAATAACATCCGGAAATTCAAAATAAGAAAACATAACAATAGTAAATCAGATTACAAAAATTAGAAAACAAAAGCAATAGAAAGGTTAATGCAAGGTGTAATTGGTGTTATACCTAAAATCTCCATCCCATTCCACTGCCATCTCGTAATCATTTTGGAAAGTTTTGAACTACTTGTTAATAACTTTATGAGTTCCTTTTGATATGTAATAAAAATTTCCCAATTCAAGCTTATTGTAGAACTTGTTTGCAGTTTCATTAAACATTGTTGCTTGAATTTACATACCCCCGCATAGATGGAATAGTTTCAATATGTCGGTATAAACATGATAACCCACTCACATGAATCTATTAAAAGAGAATATGAGAAGCAAACTACATACACATAAGAAGAGACAATATGATGAAGTCTTCTTGCCATGGCCATTCATTTAGAAGGAGCATCATTAAAGAGAATTCATTAGCCACAATTAGTATCCAATAAATCCAAACAAAGCATAAAGCAAAAGAGAACATTCTAACTACTATCAATCACAAGCTCATATAGAAACTCAAAGCTAAACTTTAACACAAATCCCAGTTTATTTCTTTGGTATCAGTTCAATTTCAAGACTTTTAGGATCACTTACAATCTCACTTTCAAGCACGGGAGCAATATCAACAAGGATGAGGCCAAGATTTTGGAAATTTCCAATCGATATCGTATAACATATTGGATGGAAGCCTTGCCTTGAGTTTCATTTTTCTATCACTAGTTGTGAATCAAAAATCATCAATGTAAAGGAGTAAATTTCAAGATAACAATACACATAAAGGCAAACGAAAACTTAAAAAATCCATCTAGTCAAGGATCGAACAACCCAATGATCTAAATCTTCTACAATTGAAGACTACAAACACCAGCTTTACAAATCCTTTGATAATCCAATATAAACACAGAGAAAAAATGTGGAAAGGGTCACGAGTTTATTACCAAATCGAGCCCTTTTCTGAACTTCAAATCCATGTCTTTAATCTTCTAATCTTCAAAAATATCTTTCAACCCTTGTGCATATCCATAAGCAAAGAACTCCATTTTTTTCTTGTAATTTGATCAAACACAACCCAAATTATCACCATACTCTGCATACTCTCACTCACCGAAAATACCCATCCTTCATGTCCTTTCTTCATCCGAATCTCCACCAACAGTAGCACAAATTCCCTTATTGTCTCCATTAACAGAAGAATTGAACAACTAACTCATATTATGACCTAACCAAATATCCTGCATCTTCTCATAGACATCCATCTAACCATCTTCTTCCATTCTTGTTTTCTAAAATCTAACAGTCATCAATACTGTATAATTATTGTTCCATATCATTACAACTGCACCCATCAAATCAACAATTGATTTTAGCCTAAAAAAAATCACTCAAAAATAAAAAATAATTGACAGAGAAAGAGGGATTGAAAGAGGGTTTACCTTAACGTTTCTTACTCATCTCTGTCATCCTCTCCCATTCTTCTCCATCACCCTGCATTACTTTAATTGTCTTAAAATCCTCCTATGAGATTCATCGCAAACCCTAATTCAATTTCTACCATTAACGACCACCATCATCTTCGCCATTGCCAACATCAACCACCGATCACTTCAACAAACCGATTCTCGCCTTCAAACCCCAACGCTTCTCGATCTAGAAATTTGCAAAAACCAATTATCTTCAACAACTAATGACCTCTTCTTCCACCAGAATCACCAACTCTTCCACAACTGCAACTTCGTTTTTATCTGCAACAGCCAAGACTACTAACCGCAAAACCCATTCATTAGTTGCACCCTCAAATGGTTAAATTCATTGATTCCGGTTTATTCCATGTTCTTCTCAAGAAACCATTCAAAACCTAAATTCAAACCCCAATTCTTCTTCTTCTAATTGAACCCATCTGCTCAATCTCTTCTAATTTGCTTGCAAAATCTAAATTCAAGATAAACCCGTGACAAATCGAACCATATATAGACAAATTATCATCTTTCCTTGTCTCGATTCAATTTCCTTCTCTGGATTCAATTTCTCCGACGAAAGCATGAGTTTGGTATAAAAATGGTTTGTACCGCTGCTTCATATTTTGGAATTTAAGATTCTAGATTTAGGGATCTTAAAATAAATCAAAGCAAAATAATGATTTCAAATAAGCCATGGCCGATCCGTAAGCGAGAAGAAAAGCAGAGAAATTTTTTTGAACTAGGTTTTCTTCCCCGAATAAAGCTTTGAGAGATTAGAAGAGGAAAGGAAGGTTAAGTGAGGAAAATTTCTTTTGGTGTTTTATGTAAAAACAATTGAACGGCAGAGATTTAGTGAGGGAATGTCATACTTGACAAAGGATATCTTTGGACTAGTAGAGAATTGACTAGGGATTGTCATACGGATCAAGGAAAGTGTGTTTTCTTTGTGCTTTTGTGCTTTCTCTTTGTGCTTTCGGCTTGAATTTCGACTAGTCACATAGGTCATGAAGTAATTTCGACTAGTCATACAGGTCATGAAGTAGCTTCAGCTCACACTGCAAGACTCGGGTTAGCAGGATGCACTATTGAAATCGATAAATATGAAGCTCTTTGTGTTTTCTTTTTGTTTTCTTTTGTGCTTTCTCTTTGTGTTTTTGTACTTTTTCTTTTGGTTCTTGGTTTGAATTTCAACTAGTAACATAGGTCATGAAGTAATTTCGACTAGTCATAAAGGTCATGAAGTATCTTCGATTCACACTTCAAATATAAGATGATATATCATCGAAATCGATAAATATGAAGCTCAAAAGTCGATTCAACTTCAAATATGTATAACGACATAGAAACTATGAACCAAGAATCTCTCGGGAGGGTCCCGACTTCAAACTTAACATGATACATAATCGAAATCGATAAATATGAAGCTCAAAGTCGATTCAAACTTCAAATATGGTATAAAGACATAAAAACTATGAACCAAGAAGCTACTAAGAGGTTCTGACTTCAAACGTAGATGATACATCATCGAAATCGATAAATATGAAGCTCAAAGTCGATTCAAACTTCAAATATGGTATAACGACATAGAAAATATGAACCAAGAAGCTCTGAGGAGGATTCACTTCAAACGTAGCATGATACATCATCGAAATCGATAAATATGAAGCTCATAGTCAATTCGAATTTCAAATATGGTATAACAACATAGAAACTATGAACTAAGAAGCTACGAAGGTTTCTAACTTCAAACTTAGCATGATATATCAACGAAATGGATAAATATGAAGCTTCCCGAATCGATTCGAACTTCAAATATGTTATAAATACCTAGAAACTATGAACCAAGCTCACTGGAGGTTTCTAACTTCAAACTTAGTCGGAAACTTGGTAAGAACGATAATCTAACCATAATCTACATCTGCTTATATTCGTATATATATGCTCACTCCCTTCAAACTTATAATCTGACAAAGATACTTTTTCCATAATTCCCAAACTTATTCATGTAGTTCATTACATGCATTCCTTTTTACTTAAAGTGGGTGGTCTTATATGAGCAATTACGTTCTTATGTGATGCAATTCATGAAATGGACAATTTTTGCCAAAGATATGATTGATGAATTCAACCTGTTTTGGTAAGAACGATTTAATCCATACATTTACAAGTAAGATTCCTTCGAGATATTCTACGTAAACCTTAAAAAAAACCCTATTTATGCATATATGTATGCATACCAGTTTCCGAGATCGAAACCTGCCCGTGAGTTGACTACTCTAAGTCAGAAACTTGGTAAGAACGATGAATTCATCCATTTACAGGTAAGATTCCTTCGAGATATTCTACGAAACCTTAAACAAACCCTATTTCTGCATATTGTATGCGTGCACGATCCGAGATCGAAACCTAGTCAAAGCGAGTTGACTATCTAAGTGGAAACTTGGTATGAACGACTTAATCATCCATTTACATGTAAGATTCCTTCGAGATATTCTACCTAAACCTTAAATAAACCCTATTTATACATATATGTATGCATACCTGTGCTCCGAGATCGAAACACGGACGCGATTTGACTACTCTAAGTCGAAACTTGCAAGAAACGAAGAAAACCATCCATTTGCGTGGTAAGATTCTTTCCCGAGATATTCTACAAACCTTAAACAACCCTATTTCTGCATATTCTATGCATACTAGGCTTTAAATCGAAACCTAGCCGCGAGTTGACTACTTTCTGGGTCAAAAGCTTGGTAAAACGACGAATTCATCTATTTACAAAAGATACCTTCTCAGATATTCTACGAAACCTTAAACAAACCTTATTTATGCATATTCTATGCATACCATGATCCGAGATCGAAACCTGGCCGCGAGTTGACTACTCTAAGTCAGAAACTTGGTAAGAACGACGAATCCATCCATTTACAGGTAAGATTTCTTCGAGATATTCTACGAAACCTTAAAAAAAACCCTATTCTGCATATTGTATGCGTACCAGGATCCGAGATCGAAACCTGAACGCGAGTTGACTACTCTAAGTCAGAAACTTGGTAAGAATGACGAATCCATCCATTTACAGCTAAGATTCTTTCGAGATATTCTACGAAACCTTAAAAAAACCCTATTCTGCATATTGTATGCGTACTAGGACCCGGTTCGAAACACGAACGCCAGGTTGACTACTCTAAAAGTCAGAAACTTGGTAAGAACGCATTTAATTCATCCATTTACAGGTAAGATTCCTTCGAGATATTCTACGAAACCTTAAAAACCCTATTTTTGCATATTGTATGCATTTAGATCCGAGATCAAACCTCGACATGATTGACTACTCATTCAAATTTGGTAAGAACGATTTACAGTAAGATTTCTTCAGATATTCTACGAAACCTTAAACAAACCCTATTTCTGCATAAATGTATGCATACCGGACTTTAAATCGAAACCTGGCCGCGAGTTGACTCTAAGTCGAAACTTGGTAAGAACGAAGAAACCATCCATTTACTGGGTAAGATTGCTTTTCGAAATATTCTACGAAACCTTAAACAAACCTTATTTCTCGTATATCGTATGCATACCGGCCCAAGATCGAAACCCGACGCGAGTTGACTACCCTAAGTAAAAACTAAAAATGACTTAATCCATCCATTTTACGGGTAAGATTTCTTCGGGTATATTCTACGAAACCTTAAACAAACCTTATTTCCAGACATTCTATGTATACAATGCCCGAGATCGAAACCTCGCCGCGAGTTGACTACTTCTAAGTCGAAACTTGGTAAGAACGCATTTAAGCCATCCATTTATTAAAGATTCCTTCAGATATTTTACGAAACCTAAACAAACCTTATTTATGCATATTCTATGCATACCATGCTCCAGATCGAATCCACGGCCGCGAGGTTGACTACTCTAGAGTCAGAAACTTGGTAAGAACAACGAATCCATCCATTTACGGGTAAGAAATATACTCGAGAATTGGATAAGAAATATATCGCACTGAACATCCTGTGTTGAAAGATTACCGTGATTAAAATGACCATATTACAC